>OV651816.1:27503752-27921252 GCA_927349885.1 Psylliodes chrysocephalus
GGGAAGAAACACCTTGGGTAGTTATTTCTTGTTTTTCCTCATGGTACTAACATATGTGTTTTTGCTTTTGTATCTCTTTGACTAACTCCAGCGAACAATACCAATGGGCGTGAATAGTGTAAACGAATTTAACGAATCTAATACTATTACGTGTTTAAGCACAAAAAACTTTTTTTTTCATGCAATAAATTCTTTAAATAGATAATAAATAATAAAGTTATAGTACTTTATAAAGTTCATTTTTAAATCAATTATTTAAAACGCTCCATTTTTGCGCCATTAGCCGCGTCATAATGAAGCGCCTATTTCTATTAGTCAGTAAAAATCTGTGATACCGTAACACTAGACAATTGGTCGTTATCTTTTTCTAATAGTGACATTTATGGTAGTTATCTCTTTCTAAAATCGGATTAAAATTATGTTTTCATTTCTTATGATACAAAAATGTCAAAATTTCTAACCTCAAATCGATTGTTGGAAACAAAACATTTAAATTGCTTTTAAAAAGTGTTGTAAAATAAACATTTGTTTAATTTTGTGTAACATTAAAAATAACTGGTTAAGTACTTGGTCCTTATGAGAAGTAAAAAAACAAAACCAGTCAATCTGATAAAATGTTTATAAAAGTTGCTCAAAATCTAGACCTAGACATTCAAAAACGATAGTGGGATAAAGGCTGTTGCAAACTACAAACCACCATTGTGCTTTTGTATTTTGATGTAAGTAAAGATAATCTTGTATTTTTTTTTGTTTCCAAAGTGATACAAATTGATAAAATTTACCTAGTTCACCTAGTTGATCAACTAGTAGGTCAATATAGGTGTACCTACCTTTTTACTTAACACTGATTCTGAGGGTACTACCTAATTAGTTTGCATAATTTTTTAGGTGGACGCAGATGCATAAAACTTGATCCATTTCAAAATGATGGGTAAAAATTTGACAATAAAACAAGATGTGCTTCATAAATATACCATCTAAAAGGTTCTTTAAATGACCCTGCCAAAAAAAGATTGAAAATTTGAATTGCATTTTCATTCCATATATAAATGTTATTAATTACTTAAATAATTATAATAAAGCTTGCTTGTTATTTATTGTATACTTTTTAAACAGGAATGTATAAATAAGTTACCTACAATATGTACAAAAACTTAATTTATTAAACTTTTGTTTTATGTATTATGTTCATATATATTTTTATTATTGATAAGTATTTAACAAAAGCTAATTGATGTATTCAAAAAAACAATTAATTTAAAATATGCAAATCTAAGTGTTTTTTTTTAATTCTGGTAGTTTTGCGATATCTATGCAACTCCACAAAAGTAAATGCTTGGACTATACTGCCGTCATCAGCCTAACCCCCGTAACTGACAAATTACAAATATTTGAGATTATTTGACCATTTTGATACTAAAGCTTTTTTCTTCTTAAAAAGTAAGCAAAATGTAATATTTATTCTGTGTCCTAAAAAGTCAATTTGATTCTACACCACAACTAACACTTTTGTAGCAAAAACCTTTTAAAACACGAGCCAACACAAAGAACAAATTAAACCTATTTTTAGCTAGTTCAAAGCATTATCCAAAAATTGTCTTTGATTCTACAAATGCAACTATATTGGTACCACCGATGAAAATGCTGGCACTAATAATTTCTTTTATTGCAAATATCTCCATTCTATAGTTTGCGTAGTTACTGGGGTTTTGCTTATGATGGCAGAATACCTATACAGTAAACTGTCAATGTCTTACCATAAATAAACCTTTTTAAAAGACTGTTAACGGTAATATAATAGGTAATTGATAAATAAATATGAAGAAAATGACAAAACTTATTTTTATTTGAATTAATTATAAATATATAACAATTCCAAAATATTTGCCGGCTTCATATCATTTAGTTCTTGTTCATTAAAAATAAACTTCTATTATTTGAACGTTCTTATTTATTTCAAAATTTGGATATTCCACACAGAAACCCATTGTTTATTAGAAAGCAACATTTGCAGTATGGAAGTATAATTTTCTGGTCACTTTGCATTCGATATAAATCTATTAACTCTTATTTATAAAATGCACACATTTAATGTTTTTAATTCGAAGAAGAATTGACATCCTCTAATCATTAAAACTTCAAACTTTTGACAACAGTGGCCTTTTTTAATAACAAATGTTAATGTCATGGAAGCTTATTCACTTCGATGGTGTTCAGAGGCAACAACAAGAAAGCAACACTATACATCCACCTTAAAAAAAATAGAAACTGGACAGGAATTTAAATTACTTTTGAAAGCAGAATAGTCTGTGAATTTACAAGATATGACCTTTTCCTTTTGTTCATTTATTACTGAATAACGCTATAAACTTTTTGTATTCTGGTGTAATTCTAGCTTTAATTTTACAAATGGTAACCAAACATATGATAGTGCACTTCCTTGGAGACCTACAATAGAATAGAAAAACTTAACAATAGTAAGTAGTTAGTTTGTATAATAAAAAAATCTCTTTGAATACAATAATTCTAGAAAGATTTGGAGCTTAAAAAGTACTTACTTTTTTTACGAATTTCAGAGTCAATAAACTTTATATTATTTATATAAAAAAATCATTAATCATGTTAGCATCCACTAGAGTTGGGTCGGATACAAGAAAAAAGTATCCGAGTACCGGATACGGATACTTACCATGTATCCGGATACTTTTTAGGATACTTCCACCTAAAAAGTACTCGGATACAAGTACCCGGATACTTTAAAGGATACTTTTACGGATACTTTTAAAGTGAGTTAAAATAATGTTTTCATACCAATAGTTGTAATAATGCAATAAGATTGATTACGAGTAACAATAAACAATACTAGGCATAAATAAATTATCGAAAAAGGAAAGGAAAATAATAGAAACAGGAAAAAACTACTTAATAAATTGTTTATTATTTTTTTTTCTGTGAATATAAAACATAGAAACAAAATGAACAATAAAACATAAAGGTGCGTGTAAATAAAACGAGTCGCGCCTAAACCGCTCCAAAAACCAGCCTGTGTCGTGTCCATATAAATCTAACGAAATAAGCTCGTTGTTGGCGCGACTTGCCATGTTTATACAACCTTTCGATGTTCTCGTCAGTGTCAGTTGTATTCGACAGTCTATTTTTTTTTTGGATCCTGCAACGAGCGGTACTTGGTAGAGTCGAGAGCGTCGAAAGGAGAAGGAGTGAGAAATTGCTGAATGTTTCGTTCTGGCATAGGCAAAGTAGGCTCGTATATTTGATCTTGTCAGATCTGTATAATTTATTGATGTTAATGACGACATAAATAACACATGATCAGTAACATTATGAGCAACAACGTCATACATGTATTTTCTCGACTACATTATTTTAAGACCAAATAATGTAATTAGCATTTTACAAAACAAAAAATTCGAGGCACCTACACCTACTTACCTTTGCATATAGTTAGGCACTAACAATATAAAAAGGAAATTTAGTTATATTGCACTATATAAAAACACAGGAACAACCGTCATTTGTCTTTGCCAACTAAAACATAACTGGGCTAATGGAACCTCCACAAGTTCGTGACCCTAAAGCCTAACACCGAACAAGGGTTTGCAGGATTTTTCCTGTAAAAACGTGCCGCAAGATGCTGAATCCCGATCGTCGGTATACTGGGTGAATTGTCGAATTCATCCTTGGCGATGAGAATTTTTTTTGCGTTATTTTAAATTTTACAGGGTGCATAAAAAAAACTACAAATTATAATAAAATAATTATTTTACTATTTTTTATTTAAGTAGGTGCCAATTGAAATTGTGTCTTATATATTGTAATATTGAAAAATACGTATTTTATTTCTAATTATACAGGGTAGCTCAAAGTATTTCGATTATATATTTTAATAGAGATAATATGAATTGGATTAGTTACCATTGTGGTAAATAATTTAAAAGTATCCGAATGACGAAAAAAGTATCCGGTATCCGGATACTTACAAATTTGGTCACGGATACGGATACCGGATACAAAATTTAAAAAGTATCCGGATACATATTTTGGATACACACAAAGTACCCAGATACTGTATCCGGATACAGAAGTATCCGGATACTACCCAACTCTGGCATCCACCTTGGGTAAGTTGTATAAGGATTCTTATTTTAATCCTGTTTGTACATTAGCCATTTTTAAAAAATTAAATCATTTTAAAATAAATCAAAATACTCTCGCAATCGAAAACGAGGTTACGATTTTTGACATTATAGATGCAGAGATGAAACCACGTTGCCAGATTCAGAGAAAATATTTTGCTATATGGCGATTATGATAATTCTTTATAGGAAGCGGCAACTAGGTAAAAACATATCGATTATTGTCTGGAAGATTATAAATTGGCCAATCAGATTTTAGGATTCATTATGACGATGCCTAAAAATAATTGTGCCGCGCGTTTCAAATTTGCTTGACTTTTCTCGAATTTTAAAAAAATTTTGCAGGAAAATTTGAAAAGAAAAAAATTTCAAAAAAATATTTTTAGATTGGATTTTGTGCTAGCTTTTAGAAAAGAATATTTTTGAATTTCACTGAACACGCCCATTGTCGCCATTGCCGTCGGTAACATTATCGTTTAAATGTACTATTGGTGCAACAAGAAAAAGTACATTGAGCGTTGGAATATCTAATTTTTTAGGATTATTCACATTAATTTTTTTACTTGTAAAAAAAACCGTTTATAAAGTAATGCGTGCGAGAACCACATAGACACATTATTTTTAGGCTATACTTCTTAGGTTTACTTTTCATATACATCTTGAACCTACACTTTCCTCGAAAACCAACTAATATTTTATCCACAGTGACATATTCTCTACAAGAATATTAACCAGAACAGTTTTTCACAAACCTGTTGAACATTTCAGAAATTGCTGCCAGCCGATCCCCATTTGCAATCCGTTATTCTCTTGTATTTGGGTCATTAAATCGTAGAACTGTCAAAAGAAAACTAAACCTCTTTGCTGTCACGACCTGTTGTATCGGTAGCAAAATATTAATTTATATCTTCGTCGTTCGATTTTAGTAGTTTTATCAATATGGTTAACAAACTGTCAATGATCTATCTCTATAATTTTTTGGAGAATGGGTAATTTTTTTCATTTGTTCGAATAATAATATGATCAATTATGGGTACGTCTATTAGCAGCTTATGAGCTTTAGAATGGGTTGTGAGCTTATTTATTCGGGCATGGAATTCCTGGAAGGTAAGATAAAATATTTGATATACGAGCACGACTCGAAGCTGACAATAGATTTTGCACCTGCTTCATCTATGCGAACAATTATCGTTGTCTTTACCCTTACTCAAATAACTAGATTCGGATTCACGGTCACTAACAATGGTTTCCGCATCAGAAAGGTCAAGATCACAATCAAATAATCTGCCAGCTTCCTTATGCATTTCCTGCTGTGTTAAAGGCCTGTTTCTGTCTTTTATGTAATACTATTTACTAATAAAACTCGAGAGTAGTGACGCTCAAAGTATGGTCAGGTTAAATTTGACCCAATCGACTTCTCACGTTCAGATCTGTTTCGACTAAGATGCGACAACCACATTAAAATGTACTCTTTGCCGATAAAAACAAATAGCTTAGGCATGGCGTTGCTAAATATTTAGGGTTTTTAGGAATCCAGGACATATTTTAATTTAGTTAAAATTGACCTTGCCATACCACTTAAGGGTTAAAGGAAACGTTATTGTCAATAATTTAGTTTTTCCTTATTGTTTTTACCCTTTTAAGTGAAAATCTACAGCTTAGCGATTCAATCATCAAATATAAAACAAATAAATATTTCTAATCTTCGATTTTGTTTTGGGTATAACAGCAGCATATAAGGAATTGATATTATATATTCTTAAAGTTTTTAGCTTAAATTATCATTGGATAACTTCGATGAAGGTATATTGGATACTATCATTTCATTTTTTTTAAATAATTTGGAGAGATTGCTGCAACAGTTTTAGTACGTTTTCGCCCAAGAGCTTGAAATTTTTGCTACGTGTGAGGCAGTTTTTATATACTGTTCTATTTGAAATTGTTTGTTATAAGTGACCTGCAAACAAGAGAACTCGACTAAAGAAAACCAGGAAAACCCCACCAACATCGACACGGTAACGCCTGGCGATTTTATAATCTGCATGTCATATCAACAGAAATTGAATTTATATTAATACAGCATACATCAAATCCTATAGCGAACCATAAAATTTAATTAAAAATCTACATGGTCTGATGTAGGATTCGAAGTATCTGACCACAAACTTACCTATAAATGAATATAAGCACGTGAGACCGCTACGCCACCGACTCGATTATATACTATATAATATTTCATTATAATAAATATGATTGTATCAGTTGTTACTGTCAAATGCTAAATAAAACTAATAATAGTCTCCATTAACTATTAGTGACTTCCTCGGACCTTCCTTCGCACAGCAAAACGTTTAAAAAGAATGTTTTATATTACAAATTGCCACTTTCAGTTTTATGTCTATATGCAGTCGAGACCTATATTTTGTCTTTAACCCTCGGTCACCCACGTTCAATTTCAAAACAAGAGTACCCGCGTGGTGTCTGTGAGACGCCATACAATTAAGTCATAAGAAAGGAATGAAAATATAAGCTAATGGTTGTATTTAAATAAATTACATATTACTCATATATATTTTAATGTTTTAGTTTAAATTCGCAAACAAAAATGTCTTTCTTACATTAGTTAATTACCATTTGTATTTTCAACCATATGAACAAAATAAAAATAAATTTATAAAATACACAGGTAACTTCTTAACATAAATAGATTAATATAACGAAAATAAAAAAATACAAATCCCCAAACGCGATAATATATATTTCATTTAAAATTACATGACTGGCATATATATTCTATATGCTCGAGGCATATAGAATTATTGCATTGCTTGAACTTGTATTTTTTCATACGACTTTATTTTCTACCTTACATATCTAGTACATGTATTTAAGAAGGTACATGGAAGAAGAAGTCAGCATCTCACTATTTCACTATTTTAAAAAGTTATGTGCATTGTTAATAAGAGTGGCGTCTGTCAGACGCCTTGCGGGTATCGGAGGGTTAAAGCAGCCACCGCAGAAAATCCTGCTTCGCAAAGGTAGGATATTGAAAATGGCAATATCATACAAAAAGCTCTTGTCTTCAATGGAGAAAAGGCATCATCCACTACTGTCCAAAATTCAAAGAGATATTTATTATTAAATTCCCTCTTGATTTCGCCGCTTGCTGTAAAGTCTATGAGTAGGTATTTCTTTTTTTGCCGTTGTGGGTAGTTTAAAATGGATCCCCAAACCACTCATATCTTGCTACCAATTTGTCGTCAGCAAGAAAATACTCTTTAAAATTCTGTGCCAACATTGCTAAATTACTATTTTTTGTTACAGAAACAACTTTCACATATTGTTTTTCTTCCTTGTATGTTTTGACACACTCATTCACATTTGCAAACATTTCTGTATTTTTTTTTCACATTTCTGCTTCACAGCTCCAATTTTCTAAAAAAAGCACTAAATTTATCGCTGGTATCCAACACATGTGTATTTGCATCTTGGAGTTAAAGATTTAGAGTATTTAATTTATTGAATATATCGACCAAGTAACACAATTTTATCACAAATAAATAATTTTGAAACTTTTCGGATTTCGGGCGGTTTTTCTCTTCTAGAAAAGTGGCAATTTTTTCTTTTAACTTAAAAACACGTTGTAAAAATTTACTACAAATACAACCGTCGTTAGCACAATGTTATGACCATGACTCATTTCTTTGAAAGTCAGAGCCATTCTGTAGATTATGCAATGGGTCCAGACACATTGCAAAATTGTTTTGTTTTACAAGTGTTTGTACACTTTAAAATCTTCCAGATATTGTACGAACACCATCGGTGCATATTTCAACGCAATTCTTCTACTCTATATTTGCCTCATTATTAAAATAATTGAAAATATCAAACAAAGCGAGTGCTGTTGCTTTGAGTTCTATAGGTTTGCAGAAAAGTAGTTTTTCTACTGCCGATATACTATCACAAAATCGGACATAGGCAATTAAATGAGCTTTTTTATTGCTATCTGTTGCCTCGTCAAGCTGAATCGAAAACAATTTGTCACGCAACTTTTCAAGATGCTGATGTTGTGAATCTTCGGCTGTATCACCAATTCGACAAGCAACCATATCATTTGAAAGAGATGAATTGCAATTGTTTGGCAAAATTATCTCCATATATAGTTTCTACAATCTTCATCGCAGCTGGCAGGATAAGGTCTTCACTAATGGTGTAAGCCTTTTTTTACATCTGGCTTTTTTATACGATACTTTGTAAAGAGGCAAGTAAAGCTTTTTCGTTCACAGATAAAGTTTTCTAAAGAACGATGGTTGCTCTTCATATGAGTTTTATATAATTTATTCAAAGAAGTATCGGTGCTTGTTAACTTACTCACTATGAAGTGTTTCCATCTAAGTTTATTAGATTTCAGATGTCAATATTTTTAAACTAATGACGCACATAGGTCTTTCTTCTTTATTTATTTTAGAAGTGGTAAATCCAAAATTTAGTTATTCTTGCGAATATTTTCTGGATTTTTTCTTCGAAACCATGGTTGACTGTGCACTTGTTGATGCTTCACTATTGTCTAATACTCGCTTACGTTTAGTTAAAAATCTATCCATAGTTCTGTATAAATTTACTGCCGTAAAATTTGCGTAAATATTTTATTCGGAAATACGATAGTTTCACAAAAATTACAAAATTTGGCAACACGACTCGACTAAAACTGACTGGAACCTCTAAGAGCAGAAGCATTTATACACGCTTGCTTCGCTGTCGAGCAGATCTTCCATACTATTCCAAACGAATTGAACCCACAGTCTAAACTTATCGTAGCGACGATAAGCCGACAGAATGTTTAATATCCGTCGTAAATGACAGAGAGCAGATGAGAAACATTAATTAAAGCTTTAAACTTTATCTATATATAATGTAGCGGAGTGGCATGGCCAAGTTTCAATAAATTTACCTATTTTCTGTAATTTTAAAGGTCTGTAATTAAGTTCTATATTAGGGCTCTAGTCCTAGAGTCTAGAGTCTATGGTACTAACAACACGCTGCACTAAGAGTATTGGGGTCAAAATTTTCAACGCATAGTATACATCGTATTTTATTATTATATGAAAAAGAAAGGTAGGGGGCGGCATAAAAATTGTTATTAAAAATTTTAACCCGAATACTGAAAGTTTTGGGAAATCCTACCGTAACCAATCAAATGTAAAATTAGTGGTCTATCTCTCTGTATCTGTAACGTGTGGAGGGTGAGTTACCATCCCCCTACGGCACTTAGGCCTCAGTAGGTCTATTGTGCATCCTCCTAAGATGATAGACACCTCCTAGCTCGTAAGCCAGCCTATAGATTTAATGTAGTTGACAAGGTCGCCAAGAGGTGCTTCTCTTATATCGGCTGGTGTTAGCCGGTACTCGCCGAACACAAATCTTCTAATAAATGAGAGCGTCGAGCAATCGTAAAGGATATACTCGAAGATCTTCTTGTTAGCACCCTCTGCAGAGTGCGGATTCTAACAGCCCCATGATATGGAGATGATTCCGTACTTGGCAATGACCATTTAGAATGCCTGTGACTAGGCGCAGATTCTGTCTAGTCATAGTCAAGTATTTGTTTGCTGCAGTGTTGTCAGGATAACTTAATAGCTCCCTGGCAACTCTGCAGTCTCTTGTTTCATCCCATCTTTGCTTGAATTTCATAAATGAATGTTCTTTAATTAGGTCTGTCACTACCGATTTTGTCAGGCCAATAAAAGGGCCAGGTCCAAAAAGTATTTGGTTGGCTGCTTTCTTGGCTAGTGAATCAGTAAGACGGTTACCTTTCGATGTGGCGTAACCATTGATTCATCTTAAGGTGACCACATTGTTGATGGATACTTCGGCCAAAACTTCGTGACATTCTAGTACTAACCCTCAATAAATTCGTGGTCTCTTTAGGGTGAGTAGTGCTTGTCTGCTATCTGTATAAATGAGCATGTTCCTTCCAGTGATATTGTATCTGGTTATTTCTTTTGCTGCTATGAGAATTCTCGTTAGCTCTGTTTGAACTACACTGGCACTATTGGTCACAGCCCATTTTATGTTTAGGTTAGGGAATCTGGAATATATTCCACATCCTGAGCCTTGTTTTGTTGTAGAACCGTCGCTGTTGATATGAATCGTACCTGCTACTTCTGGCTCTTCTATTTGTTCTATTATAACTTTATATGGCGTATGGAAGATATATCGCAGTGAGATGGAGTCCATGTTCGCTGGAAGCAGTGGGAGAGTATCGAGCGCCTCCTGCCAAAAGTGACGTCTTGCCTCACCAGATCCTACATCAGGTTCTATTCCAACCGTGTGGCGGCGTGTCATTGTCGTTATAGCAACCTCTTTGACGTAAATATTAAGGGGAGTGAGACTAAGAATGACTTCCATGGCTCTGGTCGGTGTTGTTTTCATGGCTCCTGTTATGTTGAGACATGCTGTCCTTTGAATTTGTTCTAGTTTACGGATAGCTGTTAATTTTTGGATTTTCGGTACCCAGACAACTGCACCATATGTTAGCATAGGCCTTATAATAGCCGTTTAAGTTCATACAACGATACTGGGGGAGAAACATATACTGACAGCAATTAATGTAATGCTGCTATAATGATTTAGCAAGTTCCAAAAGCGTTTTAAACTAAATGCCAACTATACGAGTATATTGTGTATAACGTTTTATGTCTTGTTTTTTCTAATACCATCGAAAACGGCAATTTAAATTGTTTCTGCTTGTTTTCTCATTATTAAGAACGAAACTATATTAGTTATTAGTTGTTTAGGGTGTTGCAGCGAATTTCGTCGATCAGATCAATTTATTTAGTTTTTTTTTTGTTAATTTTTGCGATAAAATTGAAGAATGTAGATAATTTTCAAATGAGGTATCACAAGCCCCTACTTCTTATTTACAAATTTTGGGGTTGAGACTGTCACTTGAACAGGGTAGAAGGTAAGGGTAAAATTTTCACATTACATAATTGAAAATTGTCGTGTTTCGGGATTTTTTGTAAATATGCACTCTAATTGAGCTACTGAATGTATTTTATTTGGCTGTTATACGCTGTATAATAACTAAATAATAATATGAAGCTGAACAAAAAAAAACAATAAAAGAAAAATAACAAGTATAAGTAATGAGGAAGATCAAAACTAGGAACCGAAAGTTGTACAAACGTAAACCAGTGTTATTTATTAGATCCAACACTTAAATCTCAAGAAACTCACTATCAAAATACCAACTTGTAGGTGTAATAAAACACAATATTATAAAATTTTCAATAAGAAATCAAAACTCTATAGCATGTTACTGTACAAAAAATGCTGTCAACCTATTATGTTTTGTTGCATTGCTGTCAGATATTTAATGGCGAGTGTTGTTAAGAAAAAATTTTAGCCATGTTCAATGTTCGTACCTACCAGCATTACACAGAATATTCATAGGTGGATATCAAGAAAGTCGACACCGGTTCTGGTTAAAAACATAAAAGGAAAATTTAATATGACCGTATTGTGCTCTCGAATGGCTTTAATATTCAAAATGGACACGTTTCTGTCGCTAGTATGATTGAAATGTTTACTTTAATGCCGACATTACACCTGTATTATGTCTCTTTTAAATAGCTAGAGTGGATGCGGACGAAAATGTTCAATAAAGCCAAATGTTATGGGTAAATGAAAAAGCGGTTAGGTATATTGAAAATTGTCAGGGCGTTGTTTTATAATGGATATTGGGCATTGTAAATTATATTAATGAATTCGGAGGTAGTACAGAAAGTTAAATTTATTGTTGTCATTTTAAATATGTTCATGTATAATGTTATTTCTTTGTATACAGAAAAATCTTTAATATATAGAGCTATATAGCACTGAAAGGTGGGCCAAAAAATGTAACTATATTAATATAGAAATAGGGGGCTTCATCCACTAAATATAAATATTCATTTTCGATGTTTCAGAAGGCATTTACTGTAAATAACTTAATTTAAGCATTGTTTTTTAATATAAAAGGGGCATAAGATGCAGTTAATTTGCGTATTTTGGTCAGGAAACTTCTAATATTAGGTATGCCTGAAAGAATAACAACTAACATCATCATGCTTTATGAAAATACAAAATTATATTTAAAAATAAATTGACAGATTAGTCCCCCTAAAACAACTTCCTTTAGTATTTCTCAAGGTAGCAATCTAAGTCCTCTTCTATTTATATTATATACATCATATTTTAACTTCATTATGCAACCCCAGACAAGAGTGCTGCAATTTGCAGATGATTTCTGTATATATTCTGAAAAAAAATCAATTGAAAATACAATATTATATTTACAAATAGCATCTGAAAGGGTCACACGTTGGGCAAGAAGAAATGATTTCGAAATATCTCAAAAGAAATCAGTTATATGCACTTTCACTCATCATCGGTACCAGCCACTAAATCAGTTTAATTTAGGTCCACTTAGGATTCCATGTAAATCATCTGTTAGATATCTTAAGGTAATACTTAACCAAAAATTAGCCTGAAAAGATCATATTAATCATCTTGTTAAAACACATGAGAATGTGTACATTTATAAACTTAGAGCCTTTTCAAATACCAAATGGGGATCGGATCCAAACATAGCCCTAATATTCTATAAAGCTCTTATCCGTTCAGTGCTTGACTATGGATGTGTACTATATGGAAATGCTAGCTTAAGTCAACTACAAAAAGTGGAAGTGTTTAAAAATAAAAGTTTACGATTATGCCTAAGACCCTTACAAAGTAATTCTGAAAATGTATTAAAAGTAGAAGCAGCAGAACCACCACTAGAGATTGAAAGATAATTTTTAAGCAATATTTATGTATCCAAATTATTGACACAAAACCGTACTAGAGAGCTGTAAAAACTAGAAGCTAAAAGAAATTATCCATATGGGAGATGTAAGAAGAAACCCCTTTTAATATCAAGTTTACAAAGACTAAATAATGTTCAGACCTTCCTTTATAAAAACAACAAACTTCCTTGTTATGACTTATAATCTTCTATATCTTCAACTACAACTATACTACCTTCAGTCAGAACACGTGCAGTGTCGGAACATCATAAACCACATTACTAACAATACCATGAGTGCCAGATGGCCTAACGCAGAATATATTTCTACAGATGAATCAAAAATTGAAAAAAAGACTGGATGCGCCTTATACCATTCCAACGACAATGTATCACGGATGTTTAAATTACTAAAGTAAATGTCTATTTACACGACAGAACTTATAGCATTATTAGAAGCATTAAAATACGCCATTAATTATGATAAATCCAATTTCGTAATTTGAACAGACAGCAAAAGCGTTATTGATTCTTTAAAAAATATACAAATTTCAAATACATTACCAGTAGTAACAATGAAGATTTTAGAGACAGCTAGAATTCTCCTCACTATGAGAAAGACCTTCTTTTTGGTTTGGATTAAAGACCAGGCCACGTTTCACGTACACCGACTCACCAACTTGGCCATAAGGACATTAGATGTGCTGAGTACAATTTTTTTTTATTTGAATATTTGATTCAAATCTTAAACAGGACAGATTTTTTTTAATTTTTCAATAATTATATTTATATTATGGGGGTTTCAAAAATAATTTTTATTATTTAATAGAGGTAATTTTGAGAAATGTATTCTAATAGTTTCAGAGAATTTATATTTCAAAATGTTAAGTAAAAAAGCTTACTTCGGATAGTGATCGTAGAAAAAAATATGGTTGACCGTAAAACACTTTTTACTTTATCCTCAAAAAAAAAAAACATAAAAGACCAAAATGTTTTCCACTTCCGCAACCATTCTATCCGAATCATCATACAATGATTTTCTTTTAAACCGTGTCCTTTCTCTAATCTGAACAACAAGCGCTGCTGTATTGAAAGTTAGTTGAAAGTTCTGGTCACGATTGAAAGCCGGAATCAGGAAGTAGTTGTCAAAAGTGAGTTTTCAAAAAGGAAATTATTTGACAATGGATTTCTGCTTCCTGGGATAACTTTAAGTATAAAATTCAATAACAACGTTCGGAATTGATTTCTGTTATTTCTTTGTGACCAAAGAAATCTATGAATTTTTTCTTAGGAATTATTTATACCGAAAAATCTAAGTTGATAATTTCTGAAAGAGCACTACTAAAAATCGCGGAATCGAGTAGGTACTCATGGTATTGTCATCAGCATACTGCAGCATCCCAGGATTGCACTCAGTTTTTTTTTGCTAATTCAATAAAAATATTATTATATGTCCTAAACGTTTGTACTTTTTTTTGTTTTTGTTCAAATAAATGTATAAATACAACAGTAGCTATACTTAATTCATATAAAACTAAAACTAAGATTTGTACATACCTATGTATATCACTGGTGACGCCCACGTCACGTGGTTCCTTCCATTACCGGTTCTCTAATTTCAATTTCTTTAAATTGGAACCATAGATTAAAACTGACTGCATTATTATTACTTAATATAACCGGGATTATACACGGTACAGAAAGGACCCCACTCTAACGTATCACTGGTAACTAATATGGTACCACAGTAGTTAACCGACACCCAAAGTAGTTTAACTTAAAAAATTTGAAGCTGGTCGTTAAAATTCTGTATCTAACATTGAAACAAGTGACGATGAAGAACCTGAACCTAAAAATAGGATTGATTGCTTCTTAGAATTAACAGGACATTTTGCAACTGTTGTATTATAATTGATTCAATAGAATACGGATATATTTCAATTAATAAATATTATTAAAAATTATTAAATAATAATGAAAATTAATAAAAAATTAATAAAAATAAAATAAAACGTAATTAATAAACATTAATAAAAATTAATAAAAATTAATAAAAATTAATAAAAATTAATAAAAATTAATAAAAATTAATAAAAATTAATAAAAATTAATAAAAATTAATAAAAATTAATAAAAATTAATAAAAATTAATAAAAATTAATAAAAATTAATAAAAATTAATAAAAATTAATAAAAATTAATAAAAATTAATAAAAATTAATAAAAATTAATAAAAATTAATAAAAATTAATAAAAATTAATAAAAATTAAATTAATAAAAATTAATAAAAATTATTAAAAATTAATAAAAATTAATAAAAATTAATAAAAATTAATAAAAATTAATAAAAATTAATAAAAATTAATAAAAATTAATAAAAATTAATAAAAATTAATAAAAATTAATAAAAATTAATAAAAATTAAAAAAAATTAATAAAAATTAATAAAAATTAATAAAAATTAATAAAAATTAATAAAAATTAATAAAAATTAATAAAAATTATTAAAAATTAATAAAAATTAATAAATATTAATAAAAATTAATAAAAATTAATAAAAATTAATAAAAATTAATAAAAATTAATAAAAATTAATAAAAATTAATAAAAATTATTAAAAATTAATAAAAATTAATAAAAATTAATAAAAATTAATAAAAATTAATAAAAATTAATAAAAATTAATAAAAATTAATAAAAATTATTAAAAATTAATAAAAATTAATAAAAATTAATAAAAATTAATAAAAATTAAATTAATAAAAATTAATAAAAATTATTAAAAATTAATAAAAATTAATAAAAATTAATAAAAATTAATAAAAATTAATAAAAATTAATAAAAATTAATAAAAATTAATAAAAATTAATAAAAATTAATAAAAATTAAAAAAAATTAATAAAAATTAATAAAAATTAATAAAAATTAATAAAAATTAATAAAAATTAATAAAAATTAATAAAAATTATTAAAAATTAATAAAAATTAATAAATATTAATAAAATTTAATAAAAATTAATAAAAATTAATAAAAATTAATAAAAATTAATAAAAATTAATAAAAATTAATAAAAATTAATAAAAATTATTAAAAATTAATAAAAATTAATAAAAATTAATAAAAATTAATAAAAATTAATAAAAATTAATAAAAATTAATAAAAATTAATAAAAATTAATAAAAATTATTAAAAATTAATGAAAATTAATAAAAATTAATAAAAATTAATAAAAATAATTAAAAATTAATAAAAATTAATAAAAATTAATAAAAATCAATAAAAATTATTAAAAATTAATAAAAATTATTAAAAATTAATAAAATTTAATAAAAATTAATAAAAATTAATAAAAAATTAATAAAAATTATTAAAAATTAATAAAAATTAATAAAAATTAATAAAAATTAATAAAAATTAATAAAAATTAATAAAAATTAATAAAAATTAATAAAAATTAATAAAAATTAATAAAAATTAATAAAAATTAATAAAAATTAATAAAAATTAATAAAAATTAATAAAAATTAATAAAAATTAATAAAAATTAATAAAAATTAATAAAAATTAATAAAAATTAATAAAAATTAATAAAAATTAATAAAAATTAATAAAAATTAATAAAAATTAATAAAAATTAATAAAAATTAATAAAAATTAATAAAAATTAATAAAAATTAATAAAAATTAATAAAAATTAATAAATATTAATAAAAATTAATAAAAATTAATAAAAATTAATAAAAATTAATAAAAATTAATAAAAATTAATAAAAATTAATAAAAATTAATAAAAATTAATAAAAATTAATAAAAATCAATAAAAATTAATAAAAATTAATAAATATTAATAAAAATTAATAAAAATTAATAAAAATTAATAAAAATTAATAAAAATTAATAAAAATTAATAAAAATTAATAAAAATTAATAAAAATTAATAAAAATTAATAAAAATTAATAAAAATTAATAAAAATTAATAAAAATTAATAAAAATTAATAAAAATTAATAAAAATTAATAAAAATTAATAAAAATTAATAAAAATTAATAAAAATTAATAAAAATTAATAAAAATTAATAAAAATTAATAAAAATTAATAAAAATTAATAAAAATTAATAAAAATTAATAAAAATTAATAAAAATTAATAAAAGTTAATAAAAATTAATAAAAGTTAATAAAAGTTAATAAAAATTAATAAAAATTAATAAAAATTAATAAAAATTAATAAAAATTAATAAAAATTAATAAAAATTAATAAAAATTAATAAAAATTAATAAAAATTGATAGAAATTATTAAAAATTAATAAAAATTAATTAAAATTAATAAAAATTTATAAAAATTAAAAAATAATAATAAAAAATAATAAAAATTATTAAAAATCTGTAAAAAGTAGTAAAAAAATTGCTAAGTGTCGCATGAAAAAATATAACACTAGAAGAAAACTGAAATTCCAGCGAAGAAGGATCGGGTCTGCTAGTAACTGTAAATTTAGGTTTGTAATTTAATGAAGTGATTAGAAGCTTTTGTAAAAATTTTGTGAATTTTTGGTTAACCATACCGTTGTTGTAGATATGGATTTTTAAGAATAAAATTATTAAAGTATTTAATGTTCCTATCAATAGAAAATTGTTTATGTTTAGTAAAAGGTGATTAAAAAAGTTTAGTGAATTTCTGAAGAGGATTGTAGTTTAAGACGATGAAACCTTTGTTAGAGAGGACTTCTTCTACTTTGTCTATGTAGTTTTGCTTATTCATAATCACTAGGCAGTTGCCCTTATCTGATTGTGAAATTATAAGATAATTATTAAGAATTTTCGATTTAAGGGACTTAAGTAACGTATGTTGTAAAATAAGTGAGTTCTTAGAGAATACATATTTATTCAGAATAGAAATAGTGTGAGCTTTTAAAAAGTTAGTTCCTGATCATAGCCATTTCTCTTATGAGTGAAAAGATTAGTCTAGTAATTTTTCGTCTCTATGTTCAACTTTATTTTTCTTACCCTTAACCTAACAAGAAAAACGTGAATTTAATCTGATTGGTATTCCATTAAAAACTAATTACTACAAAACCCGACACACCCAATGATAATCCAAACTGCGCCTCGTTATCTCAAAACCCCAGTTTAACTGACAAAAACTATTAAATATCTCCAATCCAGGAATCTTCCCTATTCTCCTGGCACAAAGATGAATTGACAATTCCATTAGAATATCCGTTTTTTTTTTTATAAAATTCCATCCAGGACGAACTAAGACGATGGGCGACCTGGTATTGATGTACGCGAGAAGAGCGATAGTGAAAGCTAAAGAGAGGAACAAATAAAAAAAGTGGAGCTGATTGATGGGAGGGGTTCGTGAGGTCAACTCTTGATGGATGGAGCTGTGGTCAAACTAGGAAGCTGACGGATAGTGGAGGTTGGAGTTTTCTGGGGAGTAGAACTTTTTCGCCGGTGGTTAAATAAGTAGTAAATTTAAAAATGCTCTATACAGCTAGAAGAATGTGAAAGAAAGATTTTGTTACGCTGGTTTTCGGTACACATAATTTATTTCAACTTATCTTTTACAATATAAAACAATGAACGTTATCGTACTCGTTTAACGTCTATCACAAAACTGAACTATGTCGTCAAATTCATCCACTTATACAGCTGCCTTGAACCTTCTCGAATCTTCTAGAACCTTTCAAAAGTTTCTTGACACGAAATTACATTTCCAGACATTTTTAGACTGTTCTCTCTTATTTTTTTATTTGTACTATTGCTTATGACAACCACAGCTTACTATTGGGCGATGAGTAACATTGTACTTTTTCTTTAATTCGTAAGTTTCCTATAACAGCTACAGGCTACTGCATGATATCAAAACCTCTAGGAGGATAGAAGCCACTGCACTTAAAATACTTATACTTTAGGCATTTACGTTGTACAAATTCTGCTTAGTTAATTGCATTCTGATATATTGGATACCATATCAATGACGCATATTCGATCTTAGTGTGATATACAGAAGTCGTAGTGTATTTACATCTGAATAGCTACCCCAGTTTCATATAAAATATCTCAGAAGAAACAAGAATAAACAATTTCTGCAATATAATAAATTACTTTAAGTTCGCTATTAAAGACTATTCCTAAATCATTGAATGTTACACATCTATCCAAAGTGGTATTGTTAAGAGAGTAATTAAAAATTAAGGAATTTTGATTTCTATGAAATGGAATTACTTTACGTTTAGTTAAGTTCAGCTGTAGATAATTATCAAGGCACCAGTTATAAATTGTACATAAGGCATTTTGCAGTAATAAACAATCTTCATTGGATTTGATTTCAATATAAATGTTTAAATCGTCGGCAAATAGTAAGTGTGGTATCAAGAGTTGACTTGATATACCGTTTATAAAAACAAGAAATAGTAAGGGTCCTAGGTTGGATCCTTGAGGAATACCTGATAATAAAATATATCTATTAGACCTCAAGCTGCCATAATCTACAAACTGGTATCGATTTAGCAGATATGACCCCATTAACTTCAAAAGAGAATTCGAAAAACCAACAGATTTGAGCTTTGATAATAAATGATAATGATCGATTCGGTTAAAAGCTTTCTTTATATCAGTATAAATAATATCTACTTGACCGACTGAGTCAAAAGTGTGTTTGACATATACTGTGTTATACAGGCCAAGTTAGATACAGTTGATCTTTTTGACATAAAACCGTGCTGAAAGTTAGAAATTAATGGTTTTATTTTATTATCGACGTTTTCGTAAATTATCATCTCAAACACTTTCCCAAAATTAGAGAGTATGGCTATGGGTTGGTAATTATCTATAGCAGAGCGATCACCGAATTTATGAATTGGACAAATTTTTGCAATTTTCCATACGTCAGGATAAATTTCCGTTTTTTAGATTAGGTTAAACAAGAAGAAAAGAGGTTTGGCAAATGGATAGGAACAGTCCTTGACAACAAAACTTGGTACATTATCTGCTTCCGCCGTAAATTGGTTTTTACGTTTTTTTTGAAACTAAAACTATATCGCTTTCAGATACGAAGTCTATACAAATATGCAAATTAGACATAGAGAATGATTTTAATTTGGGTAATTGATTAGAAGGTGAATAAACACTAGAAAATAATTCAGAAAAGCCATATACAATAGACTGAGACGTTTCATAGACTGAATTATTTAACTGCATTCTGCCAGGAATTCTAAATTTATTGTTTTTTCTGTTTATAAATGCCCAGAATTTATTTGGTTCTAATGATACGTCTCTTTCTATTTCTTGAACATAGGCTGCATTAAACGTTTTGAGTTGTAGCTTAATTAAGGATCTTAATTTTCTAAATGTTTGTAAATAATTATCAGTTTTAAACTTTTCAAAGTTTCTGCGAGCTGAATCTTTTAAACGGATATTGTTTATAATTTCTTTGGTGAACCAAGGCGGGTAATATATTGAATTTCGTGTTTGTTTATATGTGAAAACACATTCATTAAAAATGTTGGTATGAATTTCATAGAATGCGTAACATGCTTCGTTAATGCTTTGATACTGCTCTATACTATTGTAACAATTTTTGTTCCCTTTTTGAGACGGTTTTCATAGGCAAACGAAAGGTTACAAGAGCACGACAGCTCTATAGTCTGGAAGCAGGGTTCGTGGGTTCTGAAAACTTTTAATAGTGGACGCCATTTAATTTTGATCTTATAAAAACTAAAAAAACAAAGACCAAATCAAAACAACTAGTTTTTTTTTACAAATTCTTTAGTGCCCTCCAGGCGAACAAATAAAAGGTCCAATACTCGATATTGAAAGTGGTTAATATGATTTTATAAAATAATAACAGATGCCTACTCCTAACTAAAGTTAGTATCTGCTGATTTACAATTTTTTAACCTTCAAAGGGTTTTATAAAAAATATTTTTATGTTAAATTTTTAAATACATCTACAAGTCCACTGATACATGAGTGGCTTGAATGGTTATCAGAAAATATGTACATATATGTTTTTAAATCGTTATACCCCCTCCTACAGCTGTATTTGGTTCACACTTCGTTATAACGAAGAATATTTAATCAATTTTAAAGAAACATCTTTGTGTGAATAAAAAAAAAAACTAAATAAATTTAGTTACATAAAAAATAGGCATTGCCTGGCACTTCAAATTGAAAAGTCAATTTTTAAAGTGGGTGGAACTCACAAAAAAAAACTTACAACTCAAATAAATCAGGTGGAACTCACCAAAAAAATCTTGTGCTAACACAAAAAAACAAATCCACACTAGGATGGGTAGATCTTTCGTCTGGACATAATTATAATCAGCGTTCCTTGAAGATTAGGCCCCATTGAGGACAGCAAACCAAAGAGGCTCATAAAGCAGCAGAAGAACCAGATATCAGAATAGCGCATCATGTTTGAAGAAGGTCCCCAGGACATGGAAGACGAACAAAATGAGTTCTTGAGCATAATGCGCAAAAACCAAAAGGCCCACAATGGATCAGCCATTTGCGGTTTTTTATGAAGATTTTTTTTATTAAAGTTATTGTTACTATTAGTTATTATTATTTTTATTAATCTGATCTCTAAAAAGAAAATGGAAAGTTGTACCTCGATTTATTAGGGAATATTTAATTCAAAAGAAATTACCTTTTTCCAGAAACAAACTTGTAACGCCATGCGCCACCGTGACTTCAGCTCGCCAAAACCAAAGATAAAATGGTTTACCTTGTCTTGATCGTTTCCGCCTGTGCTCCAGAGAACACAAAAGTCATGGAACCGAAAAGACGAGAAACGGAAGTACGAGTCAGCCATTGAAAAACCATACCAGTCACTTCGGAGTGGTACTGGTGTAGCCAGCACCTCAAAAGAACGGACTTATAAGAATTACTTGAAAAACGTACCTACTAGTTGTCAAGTTGAATGACAGTGACGGTTACTTGGAAACAGGTTAGAAAAATGTCAATAAACAATATAATTAAATTTATTAGGTAAAATAGGTGACCAAAGGTAATAAAGAATTAGAAATTAACGAGATTAGTGTACACTTTAAGAGTAGGTAACACGATTAAACCATGGCATTTATAATTAAAATACTATTAATTTATTTGTGATAAAAATGACTAAACGAATGGTATTTGTAACTGAAATACTATTTTATTTATTTGTAATAAGACTAAACCAATGGTATTTATAACTGAAATACTATTTAATTAATTTTTGATAAGAAGACATGCTTTTATTTTTAAAATTTAGTAAAAATCTTAAACGATAATCCATATAAATTTACTATGTCTCACGTTCATTTAAATATGATTATTTTCAGTGCATATGAACGTTACACTATTTCAATCTGCATCTTGTAGCTTATTATACAATAATGGATAGTTTGCACGTTTAAAATAAAGCTTTGTGAAGGAATAATCAAGTGTAACGTTAGATGATTCAGTTGTCTCTAAGTTGAAACAAACGTTAAGTGCAGGAGGTAGAACTGTCCTCCTTACTTAGGAGACAGTAATCTTTAGTAACTTTACATTTAAAATTAGCGATAACTGAGTCCAAAAGCCTACTATGCTGATTAAGAATGAAGTTGGATTAATTACCATTTAGAAAATTTATAAAATCCTTAATTAATCTATTTTTTGAGTCATAACTGTCAATATAAAACATTGGAGCGTTAAAATCGCCAAAAATAAAAACATTCTGATGATTCAAAAGCATTGAGAAACAATTTATAGTCGTAAATGGTCGTGGCTGGTGGAATATACAGGGTGAAGACTATAAAAATGAAATTATCTTTCGAGATTTTGCAACCAACTATGTCGATTCCGGGAAGAATATTTTTGATGTTTTCAACGTTGGTTGTCGATGCGTTAAACTCATTTTTGAGCGCTAGCAGTACACCACCTCCAGTAGTAACTCCCGTTGCAATAAAATTTCCTGAATACTGAATATGAGCTGGGAAATAGTTCATTATCGTTTACGTTATCGGATTACCAAGACTTGGTAACACTTATGACGTCTGTGTCATTTGCTGATACACAGTTATAAAACTCAACTACCTTTGTATCTCAGTACCTCTTCTTTCGATTTCAAAATAATTTTAAGAGGACGGGATTTATTTGGCGAATATTTTCCAAAACGGAATACTTTTTTAATTTTTAAGGTTATCTTGGCAGCTATAACTAAATTCGCAACAAAATCTAGGTCCTTATTATTGATGGTATTACCTACTAGTTTGCTCTTGCGCTAGCTTAAATATTATGAGATTATTCTTTCTTTTTCTCTTTCAGTTAGTTCTTACACAATTTCTTCAAAGTTATTGTTGGTTTGGGTTTCTAGTTTGATGTTCTTTAGCTCATTAATATCTGCTTGTAACTTATCCATTGACATTTTAATGCTATTTGCGTCAATTGGGTTGAATTAATCTAATTTTGTTTCGAGTTTTTGGACATGTAAGGAGTAATACGGAGGCAGTCAGAACTTAACCTCAGCCAAGAGATGTGAATATCGCTTCTACATCCATCGGAGGTTGTAGTAGATCCACCTTGTTTAACATTTTGTTTTCAATTCGGACATTTATCAGGCATGTTGAAAAACTGGTTGTAATTAGCGTTTAACTACAGATAAATATTGTAATGGAATTGATTTAACAAAAATTTTAAATTAAAAGTTAGTCAGTAAAATATTTTTGTGTAAATAATAAATTTAAAATAAAATCATCCTGTAAAGCAAATTTTGGAATTTGAGTGAAGGATGTCAATTTTGAAAATTTAAGAAAAAAAAGGTCAGAAATATCCCAGATAAGTGGTTGGTTGTCTTTAAAAAAAAAATATAAAACGGAAAATCAACTTTCTGTGTTCAAAGTCGTTGAATATTCTAAAGTTAGAAGTAGTGGAAATTATATAAAGATTTAAAAGAGAATACTAAAATTTAATATCTAATACGTCAAATAGACAAGTGGTATCATTCTGTTGTACGTGGAGGAAATTGGTGAAACTGCCAAACTGGACGATAATTGGAATACGGGACAAATATTTTTGGTGCAATCTGAAGTCCTGGAGTGAAAAACGAAAGAAATAATAAATTTAAATCCAGATAAAGAAATATTTTCGCGTGAGTAGAGAACATTTTCTTATCAATGTGAAAGGGTCATAAACAATCTACTTGAATGATTTAAAAAAGCTGTTTTTACATTTAGATTTACAGTTATCAGACAAATAGTTTTATTAAAGGTTATTGAATTATTTATAGTTACATTTTGATGATATAAATGTTAAAAATTTTGTGAAATGTCACCTTAAAACATCAATTTAGATAGCAAATTCTAATTAGGAGTATTGATAGTTATTGTACAGTTAGTGAATTAGACAGAAAGTTTAATTTGATTATTTGTCTGGAAAATAGTGCATAGTAGTAATAATTAGTCAGTGTGAATGGGGATGAATGTATGGTTAGTTAATTAAGTTAGTAGATAGATAATATATTTCATGTTCTGAAATTTAAATATTTGTAACGATTTAGTGGTAATAAATTGGAAACATTTGTCTATTTAAAAAATATTTACAGGGTGATACGACTTACCATAATAATAAAATTAACATACATTTTATTGACTGATTATTATCTAGTTTATTTTCTTAATTATAAATTACAATATCAAAGATTAATTGAATTGTTGTTGTCACTATAATCTAAATAATCTAAATAATCTAAATAATCTAAATAATCTAAATAATCTAAATAATCTAAATAATCTAAATAATCTAAATAATCTAAATAATCTAAATAATCTAAATAATCTAAATAATCTAAATAATCTAAATAATCTAAATAATCTAAATAATCTAAATAATCTAAATAATCTAAATAATCTAAATAATCTAAATAATCTAAATAATCTAAATAATCTAAATAATCTAAATAATCTAAATAATCTAAATAATCTAAATAATCTAAATAATCTAAATAATCTAAATAATCTAAATAATCTAAATAATCTAAATAATCTAAATAATCTAAATAATCTAAATAATCTAAATAATCTAAATAATCTAAATAATCTAAATAATCTAAATAATCTAAATAATCTAAATAATCTAAATAATCTAAATAATCTAAATAATCTAAATAATCTAAATAATCTAAATAATCTAAATAATCTAAATAATCTAAATAATCTAAATAATCTAAATAATCTAAATAATCTAAATAATCTAAATAATCTAAATAATCTAAATAATCTAAATAATCTAAATAATCTAAATAATCTAAATAATCTAAATAATCTAAATAATCTAAATAATCTAAATAATTTAAATAATCTAAATAATCTAAATAATCTAAATAATCTAAATAATCTTAATAATCTAAATAAACTAAATAAACTAAATAATCTAATCTAAATAGACTTAATAAAATAAATTTAATAAATAAATATAAATTAAATAAAGTGTATAAAATTTTATAATCTAGAACCGACACCACTGAGAGAAAGGGAATCTGCTCTTAAAAAATTAAATCAGATTAAAAAAACTAGCCGGAGGTAAGTTAAGTTTGAAGTACATTTTAAATTGTGACTTTTGAATTTTTTGTTAATTGTGGTAGTGGATATCATAACAAATGGCGTCCAACTAGTGGGGCATTAAATAAATAGTGGTGCACGTATATAATAAAGTGGGTCACGATTTAAATTAAATGGGACATTGAAAAATAAAAGGTGATGCATTCTCAAAATAAACCTATGTGTATTTTGTAATAAATTAATAAAAGTTTAATTTAAGTAACAGTGGCGTACCAAAAGTGATAAATAAAGAAGTGGTATATATTAAATAAAAGTTAAGTGTTATATAAACGTTTAAAAATAAGTAAAATGGATTTAAGAGGAGGAAAAACGATTGGGCTAACAGAAGAAGAGAAGGCGAAGCAAGATATAGGACAAGGAGAAACAACATATGCAAGGAAAAGTGATGATAGCAAAGAAGTAAATGATGATGAGAAACAGGAAGGAGAAGAAACAGTAGGAATAAGTAATACAACTGAAAAAGAGACTAGCAATATAGAGGAGAAAAGTTTGAAAGAAAGTTTAGAAGAGATGATGGGAAATATGTTTGTGAAAATTAATAGAATGGAAGAGAATATGATAAAGAAAATGGATCAAAATAATAACAAAATGGAAGAGAATATGATAAAGAAAATGGATCAAAATAATAATAAAATGGAAGAGAATATGATAAAGAAAATGGATCAAAATAATAATAAAATGGAGGAGAATATGATAAAGAAAATGGATCAAAATATTAAGAAAATAGATGAAAATAATAAGAAAATGGAGGAAAACATGATTCAAAAGATAGATGACATAAAAGAAGATATTAAAGATTTAAAACAAGAAAAAAAAGAGATGGTTAAAAAATTAGAAGAATTCAAGATATACACAGAAAATAAAATAGATGAAACAAAGAAAGAGATGAGAGTAGAAATAATTGGAAGAATAGTAGAAATAGAAGAATTACAAGATAGTAAAATGGAGAACATTAGAAAAGAAATTAAAATTTTAGACGAAAGGGAACAAGAAAATTTTAAAATAGCAGAAGAAGAAAATTTGAAGTTAAAGAAGGAGTTAAAAAATGATGTGCTCATAATAGAAAGAAAAGTAAATGAGAATAGTAAAATGTTACAAAATCATGTAACAAAGGAGTATAATAAATTAGATAATAAAATACAAAATAATGAAGAAGTAATGGTGGGAAGAAAAATTGAATTAGATGAAAAAATAAACCAAATGGAACAAAATATAAAGAAATTACAGGAATATGAAAGACCTAGAGATCAAATAACTGAGACTAAAGTAATTAACACATACATGGTAACAAAAACGGAACATAAATTTGAAGGAAATATTAAAAAGATTCACCCTAAAGTATTTGTTAAGAGTTTAAGAAATAAAGTTAAAAATATTCGAAGTTTTGAAGATATTAAAGAGGTAATAAGAGAAAATCTAGAAAGTCAGGCATTAACATGGTATGATAGTATTGAAGAGGAAATAATAAGTTTTGAAGTGTTTGAAAATTTGTTTATAAGATATTTTTGGGGTGATACGGCACAGACAATAGCTCGGGAAAAACTATACTTTGGGAAGTTCGATGAAAAGAGAAGTAATAATTTAAATAACTATGCGATGCAAATATACACCACAGCTAAATATTTGGAACCGCGGATGAGAGATGAAGAAATAGTTATGTTTATTTCCAGACATTTCAAGGCTGAAATTTCAGAAACTATAGCGATCCAAAACATTAAAACAATGGAGCATTTAGGGAATTATTTAAAAAGAATAGAAGTAACAACACAAAATAAATATAATACTGATTATAACAGAACTAACAATTATAAATTTGACAGGGTAATACAAAATAAAAATTTTAAAAGTAAACATATGGAAACCAATTATCATGACTTAATAAATAATCAAAATAACAGACAATCTGGTGGAAATAATAATAATTATAGATATTTTAATTATGATAATAATGAAAATAATAATAGAAATAATTATCGTAAATATAATAATAGATATAATGAAAATAATAGAATATATTATAATAATCGATATAACCAAAATACAAATAGTAATAACAATAATTACAATGATCGTACAAATCAAAACAATGGAAATCAATCAGGTGAAAGACAAAACCATAATAATTATAATAATACAAATCACAATAATTACAATAGGCCTGGAGCTAGTTCTTTAAATAGAGAGAGACATGTCAATTATACGTCTATTCATAACCAACCAAATCATAGGTGTACAACTGTCTCTGATACAGATTGTGAGCAACTGACTAATGTAAGTAGTCAAGAAAATCCAGAACAGTCCCAAAAATTTTATTGAATCGCACTTTGTCTAAAAATCTATATATTTGTACGTATGAACATCCCCGAGAATTTATAAATGTAAAGGACACAGTAAATGAAATTCAAAATGTAGGTTTACTAACTTTTCAGGCAAATTTACATAATTTAGAAATTAATATATTAATTGACACAGGATCTGAAATTTCCTTAATAAATCAAAATTTAATAAATAAATTGCCTGAAATTCAAAAAAATGTGGTTAAAATTACAAAATTAATGTTAATAGGAGCAAATAAACGAAAATTATGTGAGGTAAATAAAAGTATAAATTTAGATATTAAAATAGAAAATAAAAGAATATATTTAGAATTAATTATTGTTCCAAATATGGAACCAGACATTGTATTGGGTAGCGATCAATTATTAAAATATAATGCCATAATAGATTATGAACAGAAATTGTTAAAAATAGAGGAGAATTGGATAAAGTTAAGAATAGATAGTCAACAAAGTATTGATAGTAATTTTGAAACTGTAAGGAATATGAACGTTTTTTGTGAAGAATGTGAAAGTAATAATGATATAAATAAAGTTAATGATAATGAATTAAATAATGATATTATTATAGATTGTGAAAAGGAATATTTAAGTACAGTGAAGGAAATAATAGAAAGATATTATAATTTGATTTCTAGGGAATCAAGAGTAGCTAGGGAATATGTGCATAGGATAGAGGTTAAAAATAATGATAATTTTAAAACAAAATTATATCCAATTCCTTATAAGTACAAAGATCAGGTTAAAAATGAAATTGATAAATTATTAAAAGAAGGCATTATAGAATATAGTAATACTCAATTTATAAATCCGGTAGTAATTGTTAAAAAGAAAAACAATGAAATAAGACTTTGTCTGGATGCCAGAACAATAAACAATATTAGCATACCTCAGTATGAAGCTCCTATGACGATAGAGGCAATATTAGGAAGAATCACCAATACAAAATTATTTTCAAAATTAGATTTGAAACATAGTTTTTGGCTAATTCCTTTACATAAAGATTCTCGGGATTATACAGGTTTTTCGATTGACGGAGTTGTATATAGATTTTGCGTTGTACCATTCGGACTCCAAAGTGCGTGTGCTGCGTTAGTAAGAGCTCTTCATAAAATTCTCAATCAGTATGAAGATTTTGTGTTACACTATGTTGATGACATTTTAATTTTTTCAAAAGATATAGTTGAACATCAAAAACATCTTGATATCGTCATGAATGCATTAGATCAAGCTGGTCTGAAATTAAATATAAGAAAGTGTAAATTTTATAAGAAAGAAGTAAACTATTTAGGGTATAAAATAGATCAAGAAGGGGTCGAAATGGATCCTGACCGAGTTAAACTAATAAAAGAGTATAAAAGGCCGTGTAATTTAAAAACACTTAGAGGTTTTTTAGGTATACTCAATTATTTTAAAAGACTTGTACCAGATATAACAGAAAAAGAAATTCCTTTAATAGAATTATTAAAAAAAGAAACAAGTTGGAGATGGACTATAGAAAGAGAAGAGGCTTTTCAACAACTAAAGAAGTGTTTTGAAAATAAGATAAAAATTTTCCATCCAGATTATGAAAAAGATTTTATATTGAGGACAGATGCATCTATAAATAGATTCGCAGGGGTACTATTACAGGTACATGAAAATATAGAAGTTCCAATATGTTTTGTTTCGAGGACTACAAAAAAATATGAGAAAAATTATAGTGTTGGAGAGTTGGAGCTTGCTAGTATAATTTTTTGTATCACTAAATTAAGGTTCTATTTATTAGGAAATGAATTTATGTTGGAAACTGATAATATGGGATTATTATCAATATTGAATAATAAATTTGGTAACAGTAGAATTCATCGTTGGGCCCTACTATTACAAGAATATAAATTCAAAATTAGACACATTTCTGGAAAATTAAACGTTATTTCTGATGCTATCACAAGGATGGATGGAAATAACAGAAATGAAAAAAATCAGGTTAGGATAGGAATTAATATTTTGAAAGAAACAGAAGGAATATTTTCAAAAAATAAAATTATAGAAGATCAACGAATGTTAACTGATGATGAGAAAAAGAGGGCAAAATTTAATCAAGAAGAAAAAGTTTGGTATAAAGAAAATGAGGGGGAAGAATTGTATTTAATTTCGGAAATACTGACTAGGAAAATAGCCTTAGAAATACATGATAGATTTGGTCATCCAGGAATTAGAAAAACATGGGGAATTTATAGGGAAAATTATATATCAAAGAATGATTATAACATAATTAAAGACACTGTTAAAAAATGTCACATATGTCAATTTGCAAAGAGTAAAAATTGTCATAATGAAGGTACACCAAAGTGTATTATCAGTAAGGAACCGTTAGAGTTAATATCTATAGATTTTATTTCCAATTTGATTGAAAGCTACCAGGGAAATAAACACATACTAGTGATCATAGATAATTTTTCCAAATTTATTAAACTTTACTCTTGCAAAAAGACAAATACCAAAACAGTTATAGAAAAAATGCAGTTATATTGTGAAGAAGTGGGAAAACCAAGGTTTTGCATCATGGATAATGCGACATATTTTGTAAATAAAAGAATGGGTAACTATTTTAGAAATAACCAAATAGAAGCAAAATTTACTAGCATAAGGCACCCAGCATCAAATCCCACTGAACGATATATCAGGGAAATTATTAAGTATTTAAGAATTTTAACCAACGAAGAACATAGGAATTGGGAATACAAATTAGAAGAAATTGAAAATTATATTAATCAATTACCAAATGTTACTACGTTAGAAACTCCTATATATTTGATGAAAAAGATTAATCCCGATAGACCATGGAAAAAGGTAGACAATAAATCATACAATGAAATAATAGAAAAAGTAAATGAACGATTGCAAAAGAATGCAGACAATTATATTCGGAAAAAGAAGGCCAAAATTAAGTTTCCAACAAAATTTAAAAAAGGGGATATGGTAATAGTTAGAGCATTGAGAGTTGCCGATAGTAGAAACCATAAGTGTGCTAAATTACAACTTCCTTTTTCGGGACCTTATATAATTGAAAATGAAAATGGCAACAACAGCTATATTTTAAAAGATCCGTATACACAGAACATTCGGGGAATTTTTCATGTTAATCATTTATACAGATTTTTGGAATAAAGAGTAAATAAATTTATTATAGTGTATATAAATTGACAGAAATTGACATTTGTAATTTTACACAAGTGAAAAATTACAAATATAAATTTGGGAATTTGTAATGGAATTGATTTAACAAAAATTTTAAATTAAAAGTTAGTCAGTAAAATATTTTTGTGTAAATAATAAATTTAAAATAAAATCATCCTGTAAAGCAAATTTTGGAATTTGAGTGAAGGATGTCAATTTTGAAAATTTAAGAAAAAAAAGGTCAGAAATATCCCAGATAAGTGGTTGGTTGTCTTTAAAAAAAAATATAAAACGGAAAATCAACTTTCTGTGTTCAAAGTCGTTGAATATTCTAAAGTTAGAAGTAGTGGAAATTATATAAAGATTTAAAAGAGAATACTAAAATTTAATATCTAATACGTCAAATAGACAAGTGGTATCATTCTGTTGTACGTGGAGGAAATTGGTGAAACTGCCAAACTGGACGATAATTGGAATACGGGACAAATATTTTTGGTGCAATCTGAAGTCCTGGAGTGAAAAACGAAAGAAATAATAAATTTAAATCCAGATAAAGAAATATTTTCGCGTGAGTAGAGAACATTTTCTTATCAATGTGAAAGGGTCATAAACAATCTACTTGAATGATTTAAAAAAGCTGTTTTTACATTTAGATTTACAGTTATCAGACAAATAGTTTTATTAAAGGTTATTGAATTATTTATAGTTACATTTTGATGATATAAATGTTAAAAATTTTGTGAAATGTCACCTTAAAACATCAATTTAGATAGCAAATTCTAATTAGGAGTATTGATAGTTATTGTACAGTTAGTGAATTAGACAGAAAGTTTAATTTGATTATTTGTCTGGAAAATAGTGCATAGTAGTAATAATTAGTCAGTGTGAATGGGGATGAATGTATGGTTAGTTAATTAAGTTAGTAGATAGATAATATATTTCATGTTCTGAAATTTAAATATTTGTAACGATTTAGTGGTAATAAATTGAAAACATTTGTCTATTTAAAAAATATTTACAGGGTGATACGACTTACCATAATAATAAAATTAACATACATTTTATTGACTGATTATTATCTAGTTTATTTTCTTAATTATAAATTACAATATCAAAGATTAATTGAATTGTTGTTGTCACTATAATCTAAATAATCTAAATAATCTAAATAATCTAAATAATCTAAATAATCTAAATAATCTAAATAATCTAAATAATCTAAATAATCTAAATAATCTAAATAATCTAAATAATCTAAATAATCTAAATAATCTAAATAATCTAAATAATCTAAATAATCTAAATAATCTAAATAATCTAAATAATCTAAATAATCTAAATAATCTAAATAATCTAAATAATCTAAATAATCTAAATAATCTAAATAATCTAAATAATCTAAATAATCTAAATAATCTAAATAATCTAAATAATCTAAATAATCTAAATAATCTAAATAATCTAAATAATCTAAATAATCTAAATAATCTAAATAATCTAAATAATCTAAATAATCTAAATAATCTAAATAATCTAAATAATCTAAATAATCTAAATAATCTAAATAATCTAAATAATTTAAATAATCTAAATAATCTAAATAATCTTAATAATCTAAATAAACTAAATAAACTAAATAATCTAATCTAAATAGACTTAATAAAATAAATTTAATAAATAAATATAAATTAAATAAAGTGTATAAAATTTTATAATCTAGAACCGACACCACTGAGAGAAAGGGAATCTGCTCTTAAAAAATTAAATCAGATTAAAAAAACTAGCCGGAGGTAAGTTAAGTTTGAAGTACATTTTAAATTGTGACTTTTGAATTTTTTGTTAATTGTGGTAGTGGATATCTTAACAATATATTAATTTCATTCACAAAGGCAGACCTGGTAGTATCTTGCATTATTATAGTAAGATTTTAATTAAAATAACAATTAATTACAATGACACTACACGTGCAAATAGTAACTAGACATTAATATAAGAGGTATTTAGTGACTAGGCCATTTAGATTGACTTTATTCATTCATTAGTCTTGCGAATTTGCATAGTAGTTGTAAAATTAACACCAAAATATTAAAGCTAGAATTTTGCTTATGCTGCAGAAAGTTAAACAATAATTAATGGTCAAGAAACAATTTAAAAAATATTACATAAGTATCTGATTTTTAAGTGACTATTTAAGCTTTACTATTTATTAATATAAAACAGAAAATTCGTTTCTACTGCATCAGTTAGTACATGACATTTAAATAAAAAACTACCACTGGTGGAATAGACGTTGACTTCAGTTCCGAGTCGAGTGCTCCCTGTTATACGGACGCGTGATCCTGATATGTGTTCTCCAAACTTTTTGAACGGTTAACTGGTTAACAGAAAAACAAAATACCCTCGTTTTTATTTGTCAAAGTTTGTTAACTAATAATGACGGAAATAAATTGCTTCGTTTAAGTAAAAAACTCAATATCCTGCCTAAATGAACGTCGTGGGAGTAGATTCGGATTAAACGAGTAGAGTTGTGGTGAAAAAAATATTACATTAAAAACTCATCGATAAATGTTCATATGCGGTATAGTGGTTGTTTCTTTATTATTTCTTGTCTTATAGTTTGTTAATTCTTGTAACATATAGTGCAGGAATATTCGGAAAGGTCATAAATTTGAACTTGTAATGTGATGTTATTATTTTATAAATGTTTATAGTGTTTTAAGCTCTACGATTTGGGAAGTGGGTCAGGTTATTAAACAACTCATATGACTTTGAAAGAGAATATTGGACGCCACTACATTTAAAACTTTCTAAACTTGACAATCGATTAGCGATGAAAATATAGAAAACCACTGATCTTTATGATATTATAATTAAATAAGGTAGCGACAAATACTAATTCACAGAGACTTAATTATTCAAATTTAAATGATTTATTGAGACTTATACAGGAAACAGGTAACAGGTAACTGTAGAGGCCTTCTTTAAAAGATAGTGTTAAATCTAGTTGCAAACTTCTTGATGTATTCTACGTTCTTTTGAATTGAATTTCTTAACAAGCAGCTTGTAAGTTCTTCGAAAATTCATGCAGACACAGCTACTATTGAATCCTCGATATAGTTTCTATCGAACCATCTAAATCAATTGTTCAAGATTTCTTTTAGACATAAGACTTCTTTAAGATTTTCAGACCACCTATATACAGCAAGGCTACAAGGAAATAGGTAAAAATATAAATAAACGAATTAGGGAGAACAGATAAGATGCTTTTTACTATCAAATGCATAATTTAAATTATTAAATGAAAAGCTCCACAGAGACCAAATTCAATAGGTAAAGAAAAAGTCTTATTTAACATATATAAATATAGTAAAGCATATTATCTCTTTATTAACAAAATAATAGATAAAATTATATAAAATGGATTATCATGTGCCATTCAATGTTGAGGTTTTGTTTCAGATTTGACATTTTAATAAAGAAATTCTTGTACTAAATATATATTTTCAACAAAATATGGGTACGAAACTTACCTTATTTAAATCAGATGGTCATTAAAATAATTTAAGGTAACTAGTAAATCGATTTATACGCATCTCGGGCGTCGCAACTCGAGCGGAATATTTAATTTTTCGCATTTCGGGCATAAGGCTACAGGTAGATTAAATACCCTTCGCAACTCGGGCGTTCAAGGATTAGTACCAATATTATAGTAATATAATAAATGTCACCTCTTTAGTTTAACCTGAGAAGGTGCCTTCGGCTTAAACTTAAAATTATATACGGAGTGCCGTACAAGAAGAGCTTGCCAGTTTTTAAATATTATGTAACTTTTATAAAACAAGATTTTTTATTTATCTTTCTCTGCGAAAATAGTCTTTACAGTACATTGTTATGACATTTGAAATTGTCGTTTTTATTGAAAAAAGAATAATTTAATTTTTATATAATAATTAGATTGATAAATAATAGTGTACCTACCTCGGCTAGCTATTTAATTTTTATTTTAATACATTTTTTATGTACAGCGTGTCTGTGTAAGTTGGCAACATATAGAAAACTTTTTTTTTATTAGTTTTATAAAAAAAAAATCTATCGAACCTTACAACATGTCTTAATATTTCGAGTGTACTTCGCAAGTCAGTTTGTCCGTTTTGTGACGAAAGTCTAATTTATTTTCAGTTTAGTTTTATTTTCAATTTATTTCAGATGTACTATTTAATTTATATAATACTAACTAATAATTCTAATTTATTTCTTACACTTTAACTTTCCAATACAATGTTCTATATTAAAACTGTCTATAATCAACTGACCGCCGTCTTCACACACGAGATGTTTATATCAAGCCAACTCTGTAACCAGAATAATCCCGATGGTCGGGAAAATTCCAATTCTGACTCAACGGCACACTCCGTCCGTTCTACCCGTTTCTCGAGCCTCAGCGACATTCCCAGAATATTCCATCACCTCTGGCATGAATCGGCTGCCCAGACGTGAAGGCTACGTGCTTATACAGAGTCGGACTTAATAATTTCATGACAGTTTGTTAAGTCTACCACGATGGCATTTATTTGTCGGTCGAGATTACTGTATTTTGTGGTTCTTTTATTTAACTATATTTTAATATTATATTTAAACGTTGTTATGTAACTAAAAGTTAATCATTTTGTTAAATATATATAATATGTAAAAGATTATTGTATTTCAACCTTTTTAACGTTTGGTTAATAATGTAAACCAAATATCTACGTTATTTTAATATTAATTATTCTAGTTTATTTTAATATTCTTTTTAAATGTTATTATGTAATTGTGGTTCAACCGAAAGTTGGATATTAAGATACACACACGTTTAATATTAACGTTTCTTTAAATTACATAAAACTCGTAATAAAAACGTTATTGTATCGAAACACTTTGACGTTTTGTTTATATTTTACCTAAAAATATTAATTATTCTACTTTATTGCAATCATATTTTTAAACATTTTCATTGATTATACTTAGAATATTAAATTGGTTTATGTTTGTTATAAATGGCCAAGATTTGAAAAATTTCTCATTTGTAAGAAGAGAAAGAAGATGGGTTATGTTGTAGTCATTTTATTTTAAGTAATATAATTTTATTTTAAAGACAACCATATATTCTAAATAATTGGAAGTTTGCGTCTGTTGTTGGATACATTTCTGAAATATCAGTATGTTATATTTTTGATAGGTTTCAAATTATTATTTATAAAATATATGAAATATTACATTTACAGGATATTTTTACATTTTAGGAACGTTTTAGAAATGTTTCTTATGCGTTTCGTAATATTTATATATTATTTTATCATATTCATGATTTCCTTAAAATGGTCCGTATTCGAGAATTTAGACAAAAAGTGCAAAATTCGAATTTTAAAGAAAATTCTTCAAATAAAAGTTGTTTACAATGTAATTCTCTATAATTTTTGTTCCATAAATTTCTTTAAAATAGACCGAATTCGGGAAATTTGAGGTAAAGTGCAAAATTAGAAATTGTTCTCATTATTTTCACTTATAATACCACTAGTGACCAAATTATTTCCGGAAATATTTTAGAAATCGCGAATAATTTGAAAATGATCCCGATAACATGTTCTATATTTTTTATTCTACACGTGATTTCTCTAAAATAAACCGTAATGGAAAAATCTTCAATTTTTTTACATCAACTAACTTTTCAATGCCTGTTAAAATCAAAGCTTGTTCTGCGATGCCATTCATTTCTCTTAAATTTTCGATAATTCATTACTACCTGAATCAGATTGTAATCAGAATCAGGGTACATAAACTATGGTCAAATTTCATATCCCGTCGACGCCCGAGTTGCGAACTCACAGGTGCACAATTTTGGATGGCGCCCGAGTTGCGACGAATTCAGGTAGTTTTATATTACGCCCGAGTTGAGAACGCACGAGTTGAGAAAGTACCAGTAAATCGGATGTCCCAGGTAATAGATAATTAATTTTCAATCATCAACTAGTGTCGACAGATAAAATGAAAATGACAATCCAAGTTTTGACACAAGACATAAACGACAAATGACGTTTGTGTAGAGATGTTGGTTTCAAAATAACGAGAACGGGTCTGGGTCAAATAACGAAAACGGATTTAACCGTTACAAACTTTCTACATTTAATCCAATGTAGACAAAATTAGGACAGAAAAACGAGTTCTCAGATCCAATTAAAGGCCACTGGAGTAAATAAGAGAACACTATTATAGTTGATTTCAGAAATAATAGACCGTAATAAAATATCTTAAATATGTGAAGAAAGCTACACTGCGTATAAATAAAACATAAATCTATATTTATTCTTCTACCAACAATGAGATCATATTAAATAGTTTAACACATCCGAGCTATATTATAATACAAGCGATTACAAGTTTAATATAAAGAAGGCAAAAGTTATTTTAAATGAAGATTACATAACAATTAAATATGCAATATATCAAGGAATTAGTATTATAATAATAGTAATATTACTCTCCTTAATACACCCTTTACGAGTAAATTTCAATGCCTGAAGCCGACTGAGCTACTTGTGTAGTGAAAGGGATGGTATTTATATTATTATTATTATTATTATTATTATTATTATTATTATTATTATTAATATATGCCGTGGTATTCTCAAACGACTTAAAGATGATTGATAGTGTCATTTGACTTACAGGTAAGGAACACCAGGAAAACTCCACAAATCATCATGGAAACAATAACGCATGGCGAATTTTATAATCTGGATGTCATATCAACATAAATTGAATTTGTATATTTATTAAATTTATTAAAAATCTATCAAATCCTATAGAGAACCATACATATAAATGAATGCAAGCACCGTAGTCACCTACGGCACCGTTCCAATATAAATTATTTTTATTAATGTTGTATTTCATTTGGGAGATACTCTTTTAAAAACTCCTTAGGAATCAAAATAACGTTCCGATACTTACAAATACTTTATAATTTGCACAAAATTGCTAATGAATAATTATGCTATATTAAATATCAAAAATATTGTAACATTGCGCAGGTGCTCATCCGACTATCTGTTATCTTTGATCCTGCCTGACAGTTATGATAAACCATTTAGTTTTCTAGCAGGGCATCCAGTTTCCTTTCATCGCCTCTAGTTTTATACTAGCTATTCGTTAATATTAAAATGTTTTTTTATTGTTTTTGGCATTCAATTTTTTGTCATTACGTAAATCCGTATGTTGGATTTATCTTTAATGATATTGTCTTGATAGAAAAACAGGAGAAGTAGATAAAGCAAGAAATGCAACAGTAGTTAAACCATAAGTTACAACATGAGGTACAGCAAGAGTTACATCAAAACACAGAAAACCAAGAGTTAAAAAAGGACAGAAGTCAGAGCAAAAGGCAGCTGGACTGAGAGAAAGAAGAAAAAGAAGTGAATTTAAATATTTGTCTTTTTATTTTAATTTGTATTGAGGCATTGATTTCTTTTAAATTATTATAGGAAGCCGCTGAAGCCACAACTCTTACAGGCGTATGCATAGTCGATTGCCAGCGGGATCGCTGCTAATACCGCCGAGATGAATATCTGGCAAGTCGCTGACGACTTGCTGGAGATTGTCACTGGCATGTCATCTCTCGCAAGTTTTAATGTTATTTTATAGGAAAAATTAGTTTTCATGTTCTTTTATAAAGAAAAATTTGATATTAGTTTATTGTTTTTTGAGATTTAAGAAATGAATCATGAATAACATGCGAGATATACCGCATACGATTGTTATTAGTGTTAGGAGAATTTGGGTATAGTTTTACCTTATACAAGGTAAAATCATTACAAATTTGCTCCAAACGTAGTAGATGTGACGGAGGCAGGACAGCAAGGATCGGTAAGAAAATTTTTCTGGTTATTGTAAAGGCCTTTATAAACTGTTAATTCACGGTCACTCCAAATGGATGCACAAATAATGTATTTTTTTTAACAAGAAATTACCAAGATAGATGATGAAATGATGTTATTAGGTGCTTCTGTATATTTGTATTTAAAGTGTAGGATACCTTATAGAAATGGTTATTAAAGAGAAGGTCCTTCTTAAAACTATTTCTTAAGAAAGCGGTCTTTTTTTGTACTGTCTGAATTTATGTTTTTATTTCTTGTTTTAAAAAACAATGCTGCACTTCTTTTAATATTATAATGATTGTCGTCGTATGTCATTTTACATAATCATGACAAGTCTCTATATCTCTCAATTACTTCTATTACAAACTTCTGACCCGAGACAGCCATATTTTCTATGTAAACACTCTATCTGCAATCCAGAAAGTTCCAAGTTCCAATGCACTCTGGCACCACAAGGTACTGAAGTCTATGAAGAACAGTGTTGCCAAAATGAGAATAGTTTGTAATCAAAGACATTACAACTAAGAGACCAAATTGTTTACATTTTTATGTGGCAAATCATTATTCCCACCAGATTCCTGTTTATTGCATCTTTTCCGATTTTATCAGTCTGTCAAAATTATTTGGAGAAATTACTTTCGAAAAATAAAATTTGATGTGTCCTATAACTATAATTTTATATTATATAAATAAAAATATGTTTTTAATCAAATTATTCTTTGAAGTTTTAATATAAGCTAAATTTTTTATTAAAAAATCAATATTAATCTAAACAAAATATTAGGGTTTCGAAGAACTCCGTAAATACGGCAACGCTGAATATCTTATTTTACGAATTTACAATTTTTATGAATGAAATGTAGTACTGTTACCAGCCGCAACGTTGCCAATCAGGTCTAACAGCTATTTTGTATTTCTGACAGTTTCTGTGTGACTTATTGATTTATTCATTTATAAAATACTATTTATGTGAACTTTTGTGAGAAATATAAAGAATTATGGTACATGCATGTGTAGTGTTCAAAAAGGTAGATCATTTAAGTCGAAATGTATGGTTTCATCGGTAAGTATTTTTAGGTTAAGATATGTTGTTTTCATTTGAACCAGTGGAGTAGGGCTTGTACAAGATTTTATACAATTTCTTATAGAATTTAAATTATATAGGATCACATAGTAAATTGTTTGAAAAATGTTTATCCAATCTAATTTTTTAGACAATTTACTGCAGGTTTGATAATATACAATTTAAATTATACAAGAAATTGTATCAAAAACTTGTGTAGTCTAAAACAGTCTTAAAACAGTTTTTAAAGTGATATTCTTTTTATAAATTAGTAAATTTTTCTTATACCAATAAATAATTATTGAATAGAGGCAAAGAAAATTTAACGTAAAATGTAGAATACCTTAAAAATGATTTACCTATTGAGCACCTATACATATTTTTTAATATTCTATTTAGGTTTCCGCAAGATCCTGAGGAAAAAAACTTTGGTGTTCTCTAATAGGAATCCTTGAAAATCAGCCCCTTCGTAAAAACCCAGAGTTGTGTTTAGAACACTGTTTTCCTCAAAATGCAAATGATACTAGATATATTAGAAAAGATGGAAACTCCAGACGGTATGAGGGCTTTCTATTTTTGGATGACTTATCCAATAGGTAAAAATACAAAATATTAATTTTTGTTTACCTCTAACATTATTTATTACCTATATGTATGTATATCTAATGTATGGGTTTTTAGTTCTGATTCAACTGTTGCACCTACTGCAAAAAGAAACATTGCAGTAAGTTATAACATTAATAACTAAGCATAAAGAAATTAAATGAAATTTTAGTTAATAAAAAATTAAAGTATTTTATATATTTAAAACATTATTTTAAAATTTTTTACAGTTTTACAGTAATTATTAATTAAAAAATTATATATTTTTAGGACAGTTTTTTATTTAAATACCCCTACCTACTTAATGTTAATTTAAAATTTTAAATAATTTTGGTTAACATCATACCAGGCAAATATATAGTAAATGCCAATAAACTATAAACCAATAAATATTAAAAATCGAAAGGTAACTTGAATTCGCTTGTATTTAAATTTACTTGTACTTGAATTTACCTACATAAAAAATCAGCAAGTATCATGCAAAACTATTGTCATATACTCTGATAGCCAAGCAGCTCTAAAGGCAATTCTCTCACCAGAAATCAAACCACGACTGGTGAAAGTCTGTCTAGAAGACATGACAGAGCTAAGTATTTAAAATAAGGTGACCTTAGCCTGGGTTCCAGGCCATGAGGGATATCAGGGCAATGAAAAGGCCGACGAATTAGCCCGAGGAGGCTCATATAAGGCCATGACAAGCCCCGAACCCTTCTGTGGAGTTGCTAAGGCATTGTGCAAGGCATCCATTAAACAATGGATGCAAACAGAGTCTCAGGAATGGTGGAACAACTATCCAACACTGAGACAGGCCAAACAGTTCATCAAGGAACCATCTGCAAAGTTCACGAAAGACCTACTGGATCAAAAACGTCAAATCGTTAGGATAACAGTAGGCCTTCTTACTGAACACTGTCGCCTCAAAAGGCTTATGAGTGTCATAAATCCAGCAAAAGAAGCAACTTTGTGTAGGTTCTGTGAAGAAATAGAGGAAACAATATGCCATGTCCTGTGCCAATGTGAATGCCTGGCTGGAACGAGGTTTCTAACATTGGGCAAAGAAAAGCCAATTGCATACAACTACATGCGGGAGCCACTGTCAAACCTACTAAGACTAATAAAAAAGACCAGGTTAGATAAAAAAAACAAGATAGTACAAAGAATAAAAATAAAAGAAAGAGAATATTAAAACAGTCATATGATGAAATAGAAAATAAGCTAATATGAAAGAATAAAAATAAAATTAAAAAGAACGGCTTTATACAGTATAAAGCCGTTGTTGAAGTTAAGACATTCAAACCGCCATGTCAAATAGAACATTTTACAGCCACAAGAAACATATACAACAGAAACAGCCAAAGGCTAAATCGTCATAAATCTTTATTGCATAAATACTAAAAAACCAATGCCTAAAAGTAAATAATATAAAAATGCACAAGCCCAACTAAATAATTATAATAGTTAAAATAACAGAACACACACAAATAATAATAAATAATAATGGTTAGATAATCCATCCACAATCAAGCTCTCTTATTGGCTAAACGAAAGACTTTAACGGGATTCGGCGCGAGAATAACGCGAGTGTGTTTCCAACATTCAAGCTGAACAGAAGGCGCCTCTTATACTCAAGCAGAAAAAATCTGCGTTTATTGTTCACGCGAAAAGTAGTGCCTCCGCAATTAACACCACCCCTTGACGTACTCGACCCCGACACCCCTTCTGTAAGAATTGATTCACAGGTCTACAGTGAGTTTGAAAACTCTTTGCTAATTTGTACATTTTTGGGGGCCCTTATTCCAAAAAACGCCATATTTTTGCTCTATCACGTCATTTTTTTATAGTGGTATATATCTTATCTCCAAATAACTTTTGTTATATCTGTGGTAGTTATGTCGTAGTAAAGCAGAGGAAAACTATTATTTCTTTTGTAAACAATGTATACCACGCTTATTTTGGTGTAAGAATTGGCAACCAAGACAAGTCCTGGGCTCCTCATACTGTTTGTTCTGTTTGCGTTAAAGCATTAAGAAACTGGCAAAAAGGTATGAAGAAAAGTTTAAGCTTTGGTGTTTCTATTTCTATGGTATGGCGAGAGCATAGAAATCACAGTGATGATTGTTATTTTTGTTCGTGTAATGTTCAAGGATTCAACAGAAAAAATAAGAAACACATTGTGTATCCCAATCTTGACTCTGCTATTCGACCAGTTCCTCATGGACCAGACGTTCCGATACCTATCGCCCCAAAAGAAATAGAAAACGTCATATCGTCAGTATCAGAGGAATCTAATTCCGACCCATATGACTCAGATTTAACACCAGAGCGAACTAAATGAATTAATTAGAGATTTGCACCTTCCAAAGGATTCATCCAAATTGTTAGCCTCTAGACTTCGTAAGAAGCATTTACTAGCACCTGGCGTCACATCAAGCTTTTACCGGGATCGCGAAAAAGAGTTATGTCAATATTTTACTCAAGAAAGACCTGTAGTGTATTGCAACAATATTCCTGACTTAGTTTCAAAATTAGGAAATGTGCTGTATGTTAAAGAAGAATGGCGCCTGTTTATTGACTCAAGTAAGCGTAGTTTAATAGGCGTTTTATTGCACAATGGTAACGAACTAGCCTCGGTTCCCGTTGCACATTCGGTGCATTTAAAGGAAACGTATGAAAATTTAGAAGTTCTTTTAAATACAAGTATAAGAAATTTAAAATTTAAAAAAACCGACTTCAAAAACGTGCAGATGCCATCACCACATCTTAACCAATTTTACATGGGACCACCCTTGAGGTACCCCCTTACTAACAAAAAAAGAATCATAGAAAGCGGACAAGATGGTAAAGCATTATCGCTAAACATACATAAAAAATGAAGAGTGAGGATTTTCCCATGGATCCAATTATTAGATTAAGTACCCCTTTCTAACAAAAAAAGAATTATTGAAATCGGACATTGTGTTGAAGAATTATCGCTGAACATACATAAAAAAAATATCGCGACGAATTGAGAACCTCCTCCTTTTTTGAAGTCTGTTAAAAATAAACTACCAAGAACATCAGTGGATGCTTTGTGGTGACCTTAAAGTGCTGTGCATGCTACTAGGACAACAGGGGGGTTATACAAAATTTCCATGCTTTATTTGTGAGTGGGATAGTCGGGCAAGAGATAGACACTGGACTCAAATAAAATGGCCCTCTAGAACAAGCCTTACACCTGATAGCAAAAATGTATTAAGAGATAGCTTAGTTGACCCCAAAAAAGTTTTATTGCTTCCTCTTCATATTAAACTTGGCTTGATGAAGCAGTTTGTTAAAGCCTTAGACAAAAATGGACAGTGTCTCAAATATTTGTGTGAGAAATTTCCAGCCTTATCCGATGCCAAGATTAAAGAGGGTATTTTCGTTGGGCCGCAGATAAGAATATTATGCAAAGACAAGGATTTTCAAAACACAATGAGCAATGTCGAAAACTACGAAAATATTGTTCAAAATATGTTACAACACTTTCATCGTCTAGGTTGTAATATGAGTTTGAAAATGCATTTCCTGTTTTTACACTTGAACTATTTTCCTGAAAATCTTGGAGCAGTTAGCGAAGAACAGGGAGAGAGGTTTCACCAGGACATTAAGGAAATGGAATGGCGATACCAAGGCAGATGGAGCATAATGATGATGGCGGACTACTGCTGGATGTTAAAACGGGATATGCCCTTAAAAATTTACAGCCGAATGTCTGGACAACGCCGCTTTCTAACAAAAAGATGAAGATTTAACTCACAAAAGTCTGAGTAACGTTTTTATTCACTTTGTTAACTAGGTTTCCACTTTTTTACTCAATCAAAAAATATATATTTTTAGGAAATATCGTTTTTTTTTTTAATATTTGCAAAAAAAACCTTACGTGATACAAATAAATGCATAGAATTTTTGAAATCTTCTTACCAAGAATATATAAAATCAGTTTTTAAAATAAAAAATCTGTCAAAAAGTTTAATTTTGTAGACCTGTGTATCGGCTAGTGAAAGTAAAAAACACTTACGTGAATTCTCTAACTTTCAGTGAATGGTGGGTTTCCCGCCTTAGTGCGAATACACCGGTAGAACCATTGTAAAAAGTCGAATCCGCTGTTTACGTGCTAGTGTATAAGCAGGAAGCCTAACCAGAGGTACAGGGCCTGCAACAGGTGCCTTTTTTCCCCTTTTTATTTTTTGATTGAATTGTGAAATATAATATAAATCACTTGCATTCAATACCGGCATTTCTTGGCAGTGTTGCCACTTGTCAACAAAATACCTACTGACCCAGTTGATAACTAATATATTATGTTTGATCATCTCTAGTGCATTATTTTTCCCCAAGCACAAGATCTTTCAGGATACTCTCCTAGTGCAGCCATCGAAGAAAAATGTAAGTAGCAGCTTAACAAATTGAACTACAGTTCACTAAATGCGATTTTAGGCTTGCTATTACATTTGTCCTTGAGAAGCTCAGAAAAAGGGTCATTTGCGTGAGACTAGACATTGCAAAGAAATGGTTGCTCCATTATGACAACGCCCCATGTCACAATGCCCTCTCCATAACACAATTTTTGACCTCAAAAGGCATTCCTGTGGTTCCCCATCCCCCTTATTCCCCTGATTTCAGTCCCTGTGATTTCTTCCTTTTCCCTAAACTAAAAAACGTCTTCAAAGGTCGTCATTTCTGGATTTCATAAATCATCCAAAAGACTTTAACGAACATGCTAAAAACCATAACGGTTGAAGACTTCGCGGCGCTGCTACGAACAGTGGGAACAATGTCTTCATCGGTGTGTAGCTGCCCAAGGGAACAACTTTGAAGGGGATAACATTGATGCTTGAAAGAAATAAAAACTGTGTAAAGTCAAAAATCAGTCTCATTACTTTTCTGCCACACCTCGTACGTGTCATCTAGCCCCGATCTCAGTTATATTAATATTGTCCTTCAGAAAAAAAAATAATTATTAAAATATTTCAATATGTTACTGATTTAAACAAATGTTCCAATTAAAAAAAAAAGAGTAAAAATGTACAATATTTTCTACGTCGTCGTACTGTTTGCTAGATTACATTTGTTCACGCTTAAATAATCCAATTTTTGTACTTTTAATTTCCAATTCCAAATTCCTGAGTTGCATAGAGTGCTTGCTGCATTTGGGGCACCTGGGACAAATAATAATACTTCGGCTTTTTACTGGATGCCCAAATGACGACAGCCGCTTTTATTTCCACCTGTAAATAAATCAGTCCGTCATCTTATATTTATGCTCCCCCGCTCTATATCCGTACGAATTTAATTGGCGAAAGAGCAATAAAAACTTTTTTATGCGTCGGTATAAACAAGTTAACGGCTTTTTCCGGTATGACTGCCGTTTCGCAGGATGCCCCGTTTATTGGTTATTTCGCAGCAGGAATCGATAGATATACTAGCAGTGGAAGTACATTGTGAGTACAAAAATGTCTACCGGAAGCGAACAGGTGGCTATTGCAGTGTTTTAATATTTAGCGGGTTAATAGAGGCGATAAACGGATATCAAATTGCAATACGATGTGATACTTTGTTAACAGTTTGGACTATAAAAGTTTCTGGTAATATTTATAGCAAACTTAGGTGCTAGAACTGATCAATTTTTAAATATCGAAAAACATTTTTTTCGATTTTAGTATAAGAATGTCATAATCTCTCACATAAAATTGTAAAAAAACTAAGCTCGTTATTAAACGATTTTTTTTGTGACATTTCAGTTTACATTCACTACTTTGCCAGAAGTATTTGTAGCGAATGATTGGTTTAAAATATTTCCGACTTTTTTAAACCGTTTAAATTTTAGTGATTTGACTATGTCGTCACTCGTGAAATATTTTAAACCAAAGCTAAAATCTTTGTACAGTACCAGTAAGAGGCATATGGTTCAATAACGGTTCCCAGCTAGCACATAACGTTGCCAAGCTTTTCGACGATGTTGTTTTAAGGGAACGTAATAACATTACCATACAACGTAACTGCAATGTTCATGAGAAGTTGTTGAGGGAAATCAAAACCTCGCAATACATCTATTTGTTACTTACGTATTTAACCTGCCTGTTATGATAAACACAACGTAATACAGTAATTTGCTAAAAAAGTATACATGAGAAGTACAATAGGCGAGTTCGGATAGTCAGGGGCTGGAGCGGGACAAAAGCGGAGTTTTTTATGGTGCTTTTAAATGACATTTAAGCGTGTTAAACTGTCACTAATCGGACTAAACCGAACGCTAAAAGGGTCGTTTGGAGTAAAAAGTGTTAAAGGAGTTAAAGGAACTTGGCAGACCGAACACAATGTATAGACATCATATTGTTTTCGAACGTAGCCATTCGCTTGTCATAACCAACAAAACATAAAAAAATGTCACTTGTCACTTTTTCTTGTATGTATTTGAGATTTTAAAAAAAATGTAAACTATACGTTTAAATAAGTTTGGTAAGTTCTTTTCTTCTGTTCAATAAAATAGAAACACTTTTTCTAATTTATTGTCTTTTGTTTTAGATTGCAATGTTTTAGTTTCCAACTATAATAAAAAACAAATCATTGTAAACGAGTAGATACAATTAAATGAATGCCTATATTTTACATGATAATAGGGATCTTATTGATGTCTCAATACCATAGAAGTAACGATATTAAAGAATGACAGTATCAATATTTAGGCACTGATACTGAATTACCAATACTATCGCCATATCGATACTTACAAGCAAGTATCGTATTGCTATGTCTGTGGTCAGGAATAATAAGGTTCGTTCAAGTATTTGTACCGAAATATTTTAGTTTGCGCATGTGGTGAAACTTGGTAATATGATTAAGCGTTACCACTGTTTTTTTTTGTTATTTAATTATAAGGTAAATTGCCAGTTATTGACACTATAACTTGTACCAGGTAGAGTACCAGTAGAGAAAGAAAAGGTTTCAACTACAGAATATACTTTACTGATGCACTCTTGTTTTTGGTTAAGTTCCCCACTCAATCCTGTTGAATGGGGGTTGTCAGCCGTTTAAAAAAAAATATTTTACTTATTCGATACTTTGTTAATCGATACTTATAAATAGAGCTAGGAATATATGCAAAGCGCCATATTTTGCATATGTTGCATATATATATATATATATATATATATATATATATATATATATATATATATATATATACAATTTTTGATTTTAAATGCATATATTGACATTTTGTTAATTTTTTGGCATATATCTGACGTACTAATTGGCTGGACATATTAAAATTATGAGTTTTGGACCAAAATATTATTTTGTGAAATGCATTTACAGGTCGATTTCCTAAAATTTTGAAGGATTCACTTTTCCCTGTAATAAATTACGGTTAATGGTGTAGGTACTTGAGAGGATTAAATTATAAACACCCTCCTTAAACCAACAAATTTTGCTAAATATTCTTTCAGGTGGTTGTATTAATATCTTCAAATTTCTAAATGACTCAGTTTACTTTCAACTTCATTTCAGTCTTTATTGTTGTGTTGTGTTAACCAGTGGGAAAAATTGCAAAATTAATTGAGTCGTGGGTTAAATGTTATTCAGATTTTGTTGTAGAAGGTGATAACCAGGTGTTTTGTAAAACATGTTCTAAAATTGTAAGTACTTTTTTATTTTATATTTTATTTTGACCTTTCACAATGGTAAATCAAACGACAGTAAAATATTATTTCAACTCACAGTTAAAAAAAAAAGTAGGGTAACTTTACAACGTACGCATTTATTTAATTTAACTAAAACTTCAACATCTACAGGAATTTATTTGTTTTAGATTCTATGTAAAAAAAAGTTTCAAATCGACCAACACGCGAAAACACCCTCACATATAGCAAAGCAGAAATCTAGAGACACTCGCAGACAAAGTTAACTTCCCTTGAAACAATATTTAGAATCTGGATTGTCTAGAAGTGTACAAGCTATTTTTAATGAAGATTTATGGAAAGCTTTAGTGGCTTCGAATATTCATTTAATACGATTAAATAATCCAAATCTCCGATCATTTTTGCAAAAATACTGTAAATTTAATATTCCAGAGCAAAGTATATTACGCAAACGTGGTGTTGACAGTTTGTGCATTGAGACTCGTGAAAAACTTCGTGAGATTACCGTTGGAAATCATTTCTACATTATTGTGGATGAAACAACAGACTCTTGTGGTCGATATATGATAGGTTCATTACGCGAAGAAATTCAAATTGGACCATATCTAATTGCTTCAAAGCAATTAGATAAAACAAATAACTTGACAATAACTCGTATTATCCAGACATAATTGTCTTCCTTTTTTCTTCCGGAAGCCGTTCCAACAGAAAAATGTTTATTGCTGTTATCCGATGCTGCCCCGTACATGGTAAAAGCCGCACAAAATTTAAAAATGTTTTATGAAAACTTAATCCATGTTACATGTTTGGCTCATGGCCTTAACAGAGTTGCAGAAGAAATTAGGTTTAACTTTCCTTTAATAAATGATTTAATTAGTAATGTAAAAAACATATTTCTTAAAGCCCCTCTAAGAACTCAATTGTACAAAGAAAAATTTCCAGAATTACAGATGCCACCGGAACCTGTGATTACTCGGTGGGGTACCTGGCTTAAAGCTACCTTTTTTTACGCAGATAATTATGAAAAAATTAAAGAAATCATATTTGATTTTGATGATTCATCTAAGGGAATATCTAATACAAAGAAGTTGTTTCAAAATCACATATTACCAAAGCAATTAGTGTTTTTAAAAAATTATGCAATTGTACCCACAATTATATTAGATTTAGAATAAAAAAAATTACCTTTGGTGACTTCCGTAAATTTAATTAAGACGTTTGAATCAGAGTGTAAAAATGTCCAGGGCGATATTGGAAAGACGATTTTTCATAAATTTTCAAATGCAATTTTAAAAAATGAAGGATTTATTGTTTTAAGAAACCTTGCTAATATTTATTCTGGTAACTTTGAAGATATTAATACTATTCATCCAGATATTTCAGGAAAATTTAAGTTTGCACCTATTACTTCTGTAGATGTCGAAAGGAGTTTTTCTTTGTACATACTTACTGATAGGAGACAATCATTTAATACAGATAATTTAGAAAAACATCTAATTGTTCATTCGTTTTATAATAATGTTGATTTGTAAATAAAATTAGTTAATACTTAAATAATTATTAAGTATTATATTAGGTATTGTAAAATAAAACAAATAATAAATATTAATAAACTATTTCGATCAAATAACAAATTACTCTTATTGCATATGCTCTGCACATTTTTCAATTTTTTACGCATACATTGAAGTATTTTGTGGCATATATATGCGCATATCTAACTACTTTTTAGGTGCATATATTCCTAGGTCTACTTATAAATATCGATATCTATAACGTAATATCGAACAGTATCGATGCCTCTACCACAAAGTATCTCACATGATACCGGTATCGATACCTTTGACCGATACTCATAGCCCTACTCCCAACTATAAAAATACAAAAACAGAAAAGTCATATACTGCCATCCTAGGAAGAGAGGTCCTATCTGAAAATTTGTTGTTTGGAAATAATCGAGTTTTTAACTATTTTTAGCAGATATATTTATTATCTTTTAAACGTTTTAGTACCTTTGATGCAAATAAGACATTCCGTTCCAGTATCAAGAAAAATAAAATGTAGACAAATGCACATAAATAAAAAAACTTAATTTTGCAGAAAAAACCTTTCTTGCTAGGACGGCAGTATAGAAGTGCTCATGTACTTCACTAAAGATAAGTAACATTTAAATTTATTACGTTTGAGTAAATTAAGTATTACTATTGCTGATCAGTAGTGACGTTTTGGTGGAATAATACAGCATTTCACTGGACATATACCTATGCCGTTTTGCTGTACGTTTGCTGCACAGTACCAATTGCTGGACAAACTTTAAAAATGCTTAACAATACAGCAAAATTGCTGTAAGTATTATCGCTCTAGTGTAATAATATTTTATTCACTAAAAATAAATTTTAAAAATATTGTGTTGTAGGTTTCCTTTGTGCTGGATTATAATAATCCTAATAAAAATCTCAGGAATTTTAGAAGCTAAAGTTAATAATATAGAATTAATTGAAGAAGAATATATATCTAAAATTATTTCTTTTTCTTTCATAGCAGAATATCATGCTAAAAAACATTGTTCTGTATAAGTTGAATATCCATTATTAAGTATCAAATTTGTAAAAATCAAAATAAAGGTTATTATTTATTTAGAAAAACAAAGTAAGTAAAAATCAACTAAAAATAGGTGCAGTTATTATTTATTTACTAAACAAAGTAAGTAAAAATCAACTAAAATTAGGTGCAATGATTTAAACGAGCATATTTTTAATTTTCTTTATACATATTATTTTCTTTAATAATAAACAAGTAAATTTATTATCTACAAAGTTATTTTTACAGAAGAAACTAATTAAGTTCGCATATTTATTTATTTATTTATTTACCTATCTGTTTGTTTACAATACGCTACAGATACATAAAGTTCTAAATGGTACATTTAAAATATCAATTAAAATAAAATAAAAAAAAATTAATAAAATTGTCATAGTATAAAAATTAAGTCAATAGTGTAATGAAAGTCCACGCTTAAAAAAAAACCTACTAAAATTTCATAATTTTAAAAATACTTATTGTAATTGGACATCAGTCGGTCTACAAATAAATTATGTCCATAGTAAGTTCTATGAGTATTTACATAAAATAGTTTAATCTGCCTAGTAAGTCTGGCAGGAACAAGGAATTTAATAAAATGAGGAATAAACGATAGGCCCCTGTCAAAAATACCACCAAGATCATTTATTTTATAGTTTGCTCAACACTTAGTTCAGATCCTGCAATGACATAACCATGCATAATGATATTAGCTGTTTTATTAAACCTTATGACTTTATATTTATCGATATTTAGTTTAATCAAGTTATATCGTATTAAAACTATGATTAGTGCCAGTTGTAGGCAAATAACTTTTTTAGCATCGTACAACTGCCATCTTAATAAAAATCTAGTGACCTTTGAAATATACTTTATATAAATACACTTTTTACTACTTTTCTACAATAGTTCACCATTTTAGCTACTTATTAAACTCTTTCGTGCAAGCGTTCAGTGTTTTCGATTCTAGTGAACCTTTGATATATTCCTTATATACCCTTTATACCTACTTTTGTCCAATTTGTCATTGTTTTATAGCTACCTTATGGTATCACACATGTTTAATTGCGTTACCTATATTATTAATACCTACCTCTACTTGTATCATATTGGTACTTGATTTCAAAAGCTTTTTAATAATAAATTTATACAATTTTTTTATTTTGTTTTCTTAAAATTTTACTATATCCTCAATATACTATTTTGAATATAGTGTATCCAAGGATGGACATAACTATACTTGTAAAGATATTTATTTTAAATTTTTTCAAAAGAGGCCTTTTTTATAATTTCTCAACGTTAATCGTATTTATTTCACAAGCAAAATAAATTATGAAGAAGTACTTTTAAATTTAAAATAAATATTTTTACAAGTGTAGTTAAGTCCATCCGTAGACACACTGTATAATGCTGTAGAATTAATTCACATTATAACATCTATAGAAAATTTCAGAGCAACTTTCGGGGTGAGTACCGTAAAAGTGCTAGTGTAATGTTTTCCGAATTTCACTTTATAACCTCTACGAGATGTGCTGTAAAAGACTTGCCGTTGCGGACATTCGGAGGTTGCATGGATATTAGGGTTACATTAAAAGTACATCGCATGCGAGCTTAAAGAGCCGAAAATTGCAGCTTATTAACGTAGATGGGATGTTTTTGTGCTAGCTGGGTTGACACATGAGAGATTCTGATTGTTGCTCTTGTATGTAGTTTTGTGCTATCTTACCTTTTTTCTGTGAAAATTTTGATAATTCTTTGATAAATAATTCACATTTATAGATAATTAGTTATTATAATATAATACTAATTATATGTTGTAAAAATGTTTAAAATACAGTTGGACGATGATCTACAGGTAACTTTTGATCATGAAATAATGTTGCAATCAAAAGGTAAGTTCAAAGTTTTATCAGTTTTTTACAAAAATAATTACGTAGATTCGTATTAATTCATCAATATTTTTATATTATTCTTTGGCATTAGACGTTCATCTAATAGATAAACTTTGAAAGAGCCCGAAAAATCTTACAGAAAAGGATCGCCATGTAACCGCGTGCTTGTTGGAGTTTCGCAAGAAATATGATTCCAAGTTTATAGATAAAAAAAATACCAAGAATAATATTTGGCAGCAAATTTGCAAAGAATTAAAAGAGAGGGGATTTACTATTGAAAGAGAAACGCTAGACAAAATTTTGCCAACTTACAAGTTGGTTATATAAAATATTATGATAAAAATAACAAGGGCTGGTTCTATAAAAAACCCACACACTATGAAGAGCTGGATGATATATTAGGAGATAAACATAAAGGATTGCAGTTCTGGCTATTGACACAATTGAGTTAAATAATTCAAGTCAGTCAGGCGTCCAAGGTCCATCTAAAGCACAGCTCGGTATTAAAAAGAGTCCAATTGTACTGAAAAAAAAAAAAATAAAATAGGTTTAGAAACATACACAGGTCAATTGAAACAGCTACGGACAAAAACAAGGTATTAAGAGAATTAGTTAAAATTTAAAAGCAAGGACAACGCAAAAAAGAATTTCAAAAAATTGTTCAATGTTTTGATAAACAAAACCAACAGAGGAATGAACAAGTCTTGACTATGATAAAGAGTTTTAATCAAAAAAGAAAGAGAATTCAAAAGCACAAACATCACTCTTCTGACAGCAGTAAAACTGATTTTAGCTAGTTCCTACTACTAGTAGTGAAAATTGAATACATATTATCCTTTTTTATAGCTACGAGAGGTTTTACTTGTTTTTGATTATTAAGAATTTTGTTTTTGGTGACCTAAGTAAGTTCATTTAATAGTTTTGTCATGGTCTAAAAACAGTTTTTAATAATTATTATAAAAACATCAATATTTTTAAACTAAACATATAGAACTATAATGTTAATTATTTCTTTCTGTCCACAATTGATGTTTTATTCCATGTCTTCAAAAATCTACATTAATATACCAAAAATTATGTAAAATAGTACAAGTTACACGAATCTTAATAGTCTTATTTATGAATTTACATTTAGTCTTTTCATAAGCCTCCATCGTGATTTTAATAAACTAAGAATACTCCACAACTATTCTAGTTTTGCTATGAACTGTGTTATAGTGTCTTTCATCCAAGTTATTATATCCTCTAAAAGTATATTTATCAAAATTAATGAAAACAATCTCTGTGACCTGTCAATTATTACGAGATATATAAGAGTAGTCGACATAAATTAAAAAAATTGACTGATGAAGTTTAAAATAATAAACTTAACAATAATGTTTCCTAAGTACCTACCAGCGTGTAGATAAATTATTATGAATTAACTTGCTGTCAGCTGTCATTGTCGCTATCTGTCACTGGTAGGGACACTAATTTCATGAGGACACAATCATAGAAATGAAGAGGGGATCATGGAAAATTAATAAATACTCTGCTGGCAAACGAAATCATTTAATATAGCCAAGTATATCAGTATAATGTCTATGATTATAGCATAAATGTCAGAGGGAGAAGCGCCTGCGCATTATTTAAATTTTGTGATATCTGGAATTTAATTATCATTGTTCATGAGAAATATTTATGCGAATTATAAAGTTTTTGTAAATTTCAAATAATTTGATTCATTAATACTTTTTTAATGGTTAAATCATGTTTAGTGTTACTGTGTCCACATCAAGGATATATTTATGCAGAACTTCCCATAAGTACGTTTTACTGTAGAAGCAGTTATTGACAGTTATTTTTGATATAAGTATTACTAAACTGAGATAGGTTTTAAATAGTACATATTATGGAGTGTAGAGGTAAGGAGAATTATTTCTGGACCCGTATTCTGCATGAGAGTAGGCAATTACTTAGGCCGGAATCACGTAAATAGTTAGAGCAGTGTTGCCAGACGTACGACAATTATCCTATTTGTATGATATACGTCTGGTTTTTCGAAATTTTTGTTTTCCAATTTACAAGCTAGACTGAATTTCTGTGGGATACACATTTAATATATGTTTTAGTAATATATTATTACATATTTATAATTGAAAATATTTTCAATTCACAAATGTGTGACGGTAGTTTTCTGCAAAATCTCACTAATTCTAATATGACGTCAAGGAAGCATATTTTTAAAAAGTACTAATCAATATGGTATTTTGGCGACAAAATATTGCACAGTACACATTCCTTATATAGGATGTTTTGTAGTGAGAACCACATAAAATTATTTTTTTAAGGGCTAATTCAAAACACTGTACTTATTAATTGATTTTTAGGAAAGGTAATACCACTTAAATACCTCTAAGCTATAAAATATACAAAGCGGCTTATTTGTTGGAAGATACTGTTATACTGGTTTTTGGTATCACAATTTATTTCAACTGAACTTTACAATAACTCAATTCAACTTTAACAATAACGATACAACTGATAACATTAACATGTAACGTCTATCATTAAACTGAAACTCTGACGTCGGGTCGTCGACTTATATAGCTTGCTTGACCTTCTCGACCCTTCTCGAACTGTCATCTAGAATATTCTTGACGGGTAATGACATTTTTGGATATTTCTGGAATATTCTATCTTCTTTTACTTGTACTTTTATTTATGACGATCGCACCACACTGTAGAGCGATAAATAACATTCCACCTCTTTTTCTATCTGTACGTTTCCTATGATAGCCGCAGGCTACTGCAGGGTGCTGCGTAACATTGCTCCCTACTCTCTAGTTATTACTTGATTACTGGAATCTGGTTGGAGCCAACGGGGAGGATCTGAACCACGGTATGGCGCTAACTTCTCAATGTGAACTACCTTGGGTTTACTTCTCGTTGACAACTGACTGCGGTAGATCAGGTCAATGATTTTCTTGAGGATCATGTAGAGGCATTCCCAGTTCCGTTGCAGCTTCTGACAAAGTCCTTTTCGGCGCTTGAGATTGTATAGCCATACTGAATCGCCTCTCTCAAAATGTGCCCCTGTGGCATGCATGTCGATTCTAGCTTTTGCTTAATCGCTACTAATTTGCAAACGTTGGCGAGCGAATTCGTATACCTTCTCTAATCTTTCGTTTAAGTTCTGTATGTACGTGGGAGGAGTACGCATCTCTTCTTCACCAGGAGGCTGTCTTCCAAAAAGAAGATCATGGGAAAGTTTCATCTTCCTTCCGGTGATCATCATGGATGGGGTATAACTGGTCGTTTCATGTTCAGAACTTCGGTAGGCTAACAGAAATAGAGGAATTAAAGTGTCCCAGTCCTTTTGATTATCAGAGACGAACATTGAAAGTTACTGGCATATCGTTCTGTTGTGTTTTTCTTTCATTCCGTTGGACTGTGGGTGTAGAGGCGTAGTGCATGTTTTCCTGATGTCTAACAGTTTGATTAATTCTTGCCATAATTCGGATTCAAAATTTCGTCTTTGGTCGGAATGTAATTCCAGAGGGACTCCGTGTCTCGCAATGGCGTTCGTCATAAATGCTTTCGCTACTGTCGTCGCTTCCTGATTAGTAATAGGCACTATTTCGGGCCACTTTGAAAAATAGTCCATAACAACCATCTAGTATTTGTTTCCCCTTTCTGTTAAGGGAAGTAGTCCGAGGATATCAATGGCGATTAGTTCAAAAAACTCTCCGGAAAGATACTGTGCCATTTTACCTCTACTTCTTGTTTTGGGCCCTTTTCTGCCATTACAGAGATCACATTCCTTACACCAATCTTCTACATACCGTCGACAATTGACCCAATAAAATATTTCCCGAACTGGTGCAAGTGTTCTTTTAATACCAAAGTGTCTTCCTGAACGACTGCTATAAAGCTCCTCTAATACATTTCTGATCTGTGATTTTGGCAGAATCACTTGGCGGACTACATGTACTCCATCGGGGCTCTCCCACTTCCGGTGCAATAGGCCATCGTGAAGATACAGGGAATCCCACTGAGTTCAGTACTCTTTAGTGGTTCCACTATATTTGGCTATCTCTTGCCATGTAGGTCTGACTCCATTTCTGATCTATTCTTAGGCAACCTTCAAGTCATTGTCTTTCTTTTTAGTCTTTCTTAGGCTTTCAAGCTCCTCTCGTTCTTCAAGCCTTTTACAGTATCGGCATTGTCGTTCTAAACAGGGTCGCCTGGAGAGAATATCTGCGTTGCTATGGAGACGTCCCCTTCGATGCACTATCTTAAAGATATATTTTTGCAGTCTTTCTATCCATCTAGCAACTTGTCCCTCAGGTTTTTTAAAATTTATCAGCCACTGCAAGGCACTATGGTCACTTCTAATGATAAAATTTCTACTTTGTATCCCACCGCTGCCACCATTGTTACACTGGTTTTTGGTATCACAATTTATTTCAACTGAACTTTACAATAACTCAATTCAACTTTAACAATAACGATACAACTGGTAACATTAACATGTAACGTCTATGATTAAACTAAAACTCCGACGTCAGGTTGTCGACTTATATAGCTTGTACAAGTAAAAGAAGATAGAATATTCCAGAAATGTCCAAAAATGTCATTACCCGTCCTCAATTCAACTTTAACAATAACGATACAACTGATAACATTAACATGTAACGTCTATCATTAAACTGAAACTCTAATGTCAGGTCGTCGACTTATATAGCTTGCTTGACCTTCTCGACCCTTCTCGAACTGTCATCTAGAATATTCTAGACGCTTAATGACATTTCTGGACATTTCTGGAATATTCTATCTTCTTTTACTTGAAGTTTTACTTATGACGACCGCAGCACATTGTAGAGCGATGAGTAACATTCCACTTCTTTTTCTATCTGTAGGTTTCCTATGATAGCTGCAGGCTACTGCAGGGTGCTGCGTAACAATATTTAATTTTAATAGAAGTACAAGAAGCACGATCACCTTGTACTCTTAGATTTCTTCAGTCAAATGTAACTATTATCTCAGTATATGATAATTTTAACACTGTTTTAAGAGATATGAATTTTAAATCAATATGTATGACTAGTTTTTGAGATACAGGGTGTTAAAGTGGAGAATTGGTGATTTTAGTTATTTTTTCTTGCAACTGTAAAGCTAGATTGTCTTTATGTAGAATATATAAGTTTAATATAAGTTTTGGTGAGATGTCCATTCCGTTTAACATATTTGCTACAGGGTGATTCACGAATAGATCACAATATATTTTTGCAAACACTCAATGAGTTGCGCCACAGAGAAATTATTTCATTGAGTTAATATCTACCCGTTTACCATTTTGAGGTCAAAATATTTAGCTATGTGTACTTTTTACAATGGGTAAGCCATCCAGCTAACCACAAAATTATTAAAACGAGATTTTACATTTCTTTAGTGATTTTTGAGTTAGTTAATATCGTTACATTATATTTTAAAATATATAGGGTAATCTAACTGTTTTATAATTACCTACAAAATATATTATTATACACATTATTTTCCGATATTTGTTACAAGTTTTTATACACGAGATAAATAAGATGCAAAAATATAGTGTGATTTATTTGTGAATCACCCTGTAACAGTAAATATTGTGAACTGTCTCTTTTAATGGACATCTGACCAAAACTTATATTAAACTTATACATCTCATAAAAAGGTGGTAAAAGCATTATATACTACAAAAATGGTTACATTTTACCAGGTTTTTACCGTGGTTTTTGTACTTTTCATAAAATGAAATACCTTTCAACAAATAAATCACTTTATATAGTATGAAGCTAGAAGTTTACATATTTAAGTGTTATTGCTATTCTCAAAAATAAATTCATATGTAGAGGGTTATGAATTAACCCTTGAAAAAAATAATTTTATGTTGTGCTTCTCTCTATAAAATACCTTGTATTAGAAATGTGTACTTTATAATAGTTTCTTCTATTTTTTAGAAATATGCTGTCCTGACATCATAGTTAAATTAGTTATAAATTGTAACTAGAAATATCTTTAATTGTTCATAGGTACAACAGAAATTCAGTCTATCTTCTGAAAATAAAAATTTCGAAAATCTAAGCAATTTTTTACTTTTATCTCTAAAACCAGACATAGGATTGATTTGAGCCTATTGGACCTTTTGGTTACTAGGTTGAGTACAATAAGATACCAAAGCTTCAGAAAATTTAACTGGTCATTACTTTACATAAGAAAAATGGGTGATCCTTTGGGTAATGGATGTGTAAGAGGTTTAAAATTTTTAATAATTTTTGAAAAGTTGACCTTGTAATTCTAAATAACTAATTAAATTCTGATTTTAAATATAACGATCCATTTTTCATGAAACTCTGGTAATATTATATGAGCTCTTCTTTAATAAATTAATATGAGGCAAAAAATGATCTGTTGCTAAAGATTTACAGCCTCACAAATTGTTAACTGTTAATAATGTCACTGTTTTAAAATGATCCATTTAAGCGCTTTCAAAATTTATGACGTAGAATTAATACTGGTTTCAAAAGTGGTGAAAAAGATTTTTAAAGCAAAGAGACCACTCCACATACTTTGATTACTATACGGTGCAAGAGAGACATCCGACACGCCCAACATAGGGCGCGGCCATATTGATGCAATTACTACTAGGTTAGGCAACACATTTTTCCAAAATGTTAAACTGGTAGCCTACATTTTGGTATTTTGAGATTTTAAATGAAGGCAACAAATGTAGAAGAAACGTTTATTTATTTTAAATTATATACAAGAAACTTCTTTGAAGTAAAGTCATAATTGCAAGTGCATCTTGAAATAGAGTTGAGTGGTTTTAAATTATGTCCAAAGCTGGTCATATGATTTTACCTTAATATTATGGCATTTTTCACCAGTCCCATGCCCATAAACAAACATTTTATTTTTGTAATGTAATACAAATCTTTGAGGCTAAACAATCTAATAATATATTTTGCATTTTTTTAGCTGTAAATATGATATGAAACTATAAAATAAAAACAAAGAAATTCAGATTAAAGAAGCTCTCACTAAAAGATATCACCAAAGGAATATACTCTTGCAGGCAAGCTGCAAAAGATAGTTGGTTTGTATTTTTATTCTATAATTTATCTGAGACAGACACGTTGAATTTGTATAACAAATATTTTTTTTCACACAGTAGGAAATTGCTGAATATTTTCTATTCAAGAAAATACCCCTATGGGTATTACTGTCACCACCTCCACCAATATTCTCATTTACAAAGATTACACAAGTTTGTTAATTGTATTAACATTAGATTGCCAGTGTACATTTTCAAAACTCTTGCATATCTCCCTACTTTCTGCTTCTATAACAATCGATGGTCTAGCTATATTGTTCTTAGTCCGTCGACTTAATATTGGTGGCTTTAAAAGACGTTTTTGTTACTTTTATGATTACTGTGTATCTCTAACGTATAAAATCAATGTACCTGGTTCAGTGTTACTTTGGCTTCTTAGAAATTTCCATTTATCCGAAATTGTTACACAGTTTACTGTACCAAATAAAAAAAATTAAATATTACAGGTCATTTTTTGTTCCAAAAAACTATTTAGTAGAGGGGGCTATTTTCTTAGTGAGGCTGTTGGATACCTCTACTTTCAGGTATGTAGATGAGCCAGAGGTAGTAAACCTGCAATAAATAAAAACAAATATTATATTCCAAAAAGTAAACAATATCACTTACTTACATATTTGTTTATATTATTTCGCTTAATTTTAATACTGCTCCTATCTATTGAAGTAAATGCTTTAATTTTCTTGGTATTTGCCTTCTACAAAGAATTGTTTCATGATTGATCACATACCTTTTTACAAAAGAGCAATAAGCATTTTCCTCAAAATGCTGAGAACAGACATAACAGAGGTTAGCTAAAAATAACTTCTAAATAATTCAATTAATGATTTGTAAACACTGTTCAAGTTATGTGGTCTAAATTCCTAATATTGGGAAACTCAAAAATATTATTTAGCAAATCATCAATTATATCTAGTTTGATAGATATTAAATATACCTCTTGGCTAGGGGTTAGAATTGCTAAGATAATATTGAATATCACAATAAGGTCACTAATCATCTTCGGTAAGTCTCTTTAAACTTGTAAGAATAATATAAAAACCTTCAATCACTTTTTTATGCTTATTTTTACATTAAATATTTAATTAAGTTATTTACTTACATACGTACTTAGATATTCAGAAACTTAGATAGTTTTCACCCTTTTAGGCCTGCAAGTTTTACGTTAACTTTTTATTAACTGCAATGTCTACCCAACGTTACATTGACTTCTCGTTAACTGCTAGTTTAACTTTTAACTTCTCGATAACTAGTTTTCTGGAATATGTATATCAACTCTGTGATTTGGGATTAGATAGATCGTATAAATAAATTGATAACATGACTACAGCGGCCGGTATCCGATTTCTGCCCTCGTATTGTATACCTGGATGATCTTGGAAGTAAAACCATAGTTACCAGTTAGTTAATCAAATAAGGAATACCAGACTTACCGAATATCTTTCAGGAATACTAAGGTAGGACCTTCCCCTATTATTAGACCCACGATATATCCAGGGTAATCTTCATTCGGACAATCCAGTTAATACACTGTCTCTCTAAAATTTAGATAGTAAATATCGGTTGTTTGTTTAAACCATTAGATTACTTAAATCTTAGTAGCCTACTAATCTCTTGTAAATATATTTTATTGTTTTTAAAGCATGGTTTGGTCCTCATATCGGGTATCTTTTCTGTATATAAATTAGTTCTATAGGTTAATTTAATTTAATTAATTTTTCGAATACGCACGCACGCACGCACGCACGCACGCACGCACGCACGCACGCACGCACGCACGCACGCACGCACGCACGCATGCCCGCACGCACGCACGCACGCACGCACGCACGCACGCACGCACGCACGCACGCACGCACGCACGCACGCACGCACGCACGCACGCACGCACGCACGCACGCACGCACGCACGCACGCACGCACGCACGCACGCACGCACGCACGCACGCACGCACGCACGCACGCACGCACGCACGCACGCACGCACGCACGCACGCACGCACGCACGCACGCACGCACGCACGCACGCACGCACGCACGCACGCACGCACGCACGCACGCACGCACGCACGCACGCACGCACGCACGCACGCACGCACGCACGCACGCACGCACGCACGCACGCACGCACGCACGCACGCACGCACGCACGCACGCACGCACGCACGCACGCACGCACGCACGCACGCACGCACGCACGCACGCACGCACGCACGCACGCACGCACGCACGCACGCACGCACGCACGCACGCACGCACGCACTCACGCACTCACGCACGCACGCACTCACGCACGCACGCACGCACGCACCCACGCACTCACGCATGCACGCACGCACCCACACACAGACATCATCCCGAAAATAGTCAAAACGGATTCACGGGACCCCAAAACGAAAAAATCCGTCGAAAACAGATAGGAAAGTAAAAAGGTTGGTTTAATGGTGAAATTTGGCAAGTACAATTTAGTGTCTAAATTTTTTTAAATTATACCTAAATACAGCAACATTATCATTATTATCATAACTAACATTTAACCATGAATTTAAACTATTTTACTTACACTTTCATAAATATTCCACTTTTACTAGTAAAATAAATATTCCATAGCTAAAAATATTTTCTATTGTTTAAAATGTTCCCAGAAAAATGATATATAAGTCAAAACCCGTTACGTACTGATCGTATCATTCTCTCCACGTTCCACTCTCCTTCTAAACTTGTTTGATCAGGTATTAATTACGCGAGTCAATAGTAGAATTGTCTGCTTAATACCCTTCCTAGGGCTCGTCGAATAATGAAGAATTGTCTTGTTGAATTTGTACAGGTTGTAATGATCCTATCTGAATGCCATTAAATCGTTTAGTTGTTTAATTTGTATACATCTGGGAGGAATTGGGTTTTAATTGGTAATTATTTGCCCATTATCCGTTGTATATTGGTATTTGATTGACAATATATACATGATGATATGAGGTATTACTTTAGGGCATGATTTACGCATTATATTTGATTATTATAAGAAAAATATAAACTATACCGGGTGTTCAATTTAAAGTGTTACAGTTAAATACCGCCTTTTATATAAAAACGTTTCAGACGAAAGTTTAATAGTTTTCTGGGGAAAAAATTTGACTAAAACCGTTTTTCTATAGCTAACCATAATATGGCCTACTTTTTTGTCGCGCAGCAAAATAAAAAAAAATGTTTTGTTTAAAATATTCTTATTTTTTTATGAACTTTAGGAATATTTATAAAAATGGGGTTCAAATTTGAAAAGAAAAACAGTCCACCTCGATATGCCCATATTATGGTCAGCTATAAAAAAATAAATTTAGCCAAAATGTTTCCTCCAAAAAACTGTAAAAATTTTGTTTGAAACTTTTTTTTATAAAATGCATATTTTTGGCGGTATTTAATTGTAACACTTTAATTTGTTATATTAAATATCTGGTATAGAGTTTTTTTAACTTTTGGATAAAAATTGCAAATATAAAAATATTTAAAGTTAAAAGGCTAAAATTGTTACAAAATTCTCCCCATTTAGCAGAGTTTAATATATGGCGCATTGTATAATTTCTTAATTTTATACACTTTTGACTTCTTTTACCTATTTTTTAACTTTATTTATGTGTTATTTGGAAAATTAATAGGTCACAATAGGTTGCTGATAATTAGATTTAATTTGGTATTTGAATCTTTAAATATTTTAAACACCATTTATTTATGTTGTTTATATATCTTTGTAAACTCACACAATCCCTAAGATCATATGCAAGAAGAAGATAGTCTTTAACCCTCAGCATAGATTGTAAATCGTTGATAAAAATATGAAAAATGGAGGGGTCCCAAATTGGAGCACGGTATTCTATACATTTCCCCGATATGTTCCCTATTATGATTAACAATTAAATATTTACTTTTTAGGTAGCTCTTAAACAGTGTAAGACTACTATTTTTCAAACCAAATTTACTCAATTTTAAGAGCAGAACATCATGATTTACTTTGTCAAATGATTTTTTTAAATCTGTTAATATACCATTGAGTTTGATTTTGTTTTCAAGTCCTTCATAAGCCGTAGTTAGAAAACTAAACAAAATTGTACAGACACATTTTTTTGAGACAAAACCATGCTGTTGAGATACCAGACTGTTCTCAACATGCTGATATATACAGGGTGGCTCACGCTCAACGGGACGGAGCTTTATGGGAAAACGACCAAAGATATAAAAAATTCGTTTGGGAGGAATACGTAGGTTACAGACGGCTACAATTAAAAATTTGTTAGATGTATACAGGATGTCCCACATAAGAAAAAAAAATTAGTTCATTAAAAATTATTCAAACAAGAGTAAACAATTAATTTCTGGGAGACTTTTTTTCCTTAAAAATTCAAATAAATCGAAAACTAATAATAGTAATAGGGAACCTTTAGTTAACTGACATTATTTTTGATGTAGTTTTTAATTCTAAAATAAAAAAACAGGGTGTTCCATTAAAAATAATATAACTTTGTATATTTTCTCTTATGTGGGACATCCTGTATACATCTTACAAATTTTAAATTGTAGCCGTCTGTAACCTACGTATTCCTCCCAAACGAATTTTTTATATCTTTGGTCGTTTTCCCATAAAGCTCCGTCCCGTTGAGCGTGAGCCACCCTGTATACTTGTTTACAGTATTTGTTCATATAATTTAACAGGCGCTGATATAAGTAATATGGGCGTAAAGTTTTTGATTTCATTTCCGGATTTAAATATAGAAGAAACTACTGCGGCTTTTCATAATTGTGGAAGTTCGTTTGTTGTGATACATAAATTGAAAATATAAAGTAAAGGTCTGTTTATCCATTTACTACAAGCCTACAGAACATATGGAGGCATGCCGCCTGGTTCCGCTGATTTTTTCAATTTGTTGTTTAATTGTTTCTTCGTAATTATTTGTAAAATTTTCAGAATCACAAGCTACATTATAAGAAGATTTATTAGTTAAATATACTGATGCAAAGAAAACTGCGAATGAATTTGCAATTTCATTAGACTTAATTGTTTTGCCTTTGAATAAGCAATGGTTACTAGTAAAATACCTATTGTTTTATTATTCACATAATTCCAACTTTTCCTACTACTTCACTGTTCACATAATTCCATAATCTGTACATATACCATCTTCAATACAATTGATAAATTTTCGTCTTCCCTAATCAAATTTTTTATTTTCTTGCTCATTTTGTTATATTTATTTTCATAAAAAAATAGATATACTTCTCTACCTTCTATATTTTTCTTTATCTTAGAGTAGATCATTAATTTCGCTTGTAAAATAAGGTTTATGATTGTATGAAACGCGTTTTAAATTGTATTTAAGTGCACACTCATCTATAGTCTCATTCAGTTTATTGTAAAATTTATCTACAGCAACATTTATACTGAATAACTCATCAAGTACTTTGCTCCAATCTGCATGTCTCACTCATAGACTCCTAATAATGATATTATTTAAAGATAGATGGTACAAATCTTCATTGACGAAGGGAAGTGAATCTCTTTAAACCAGAAAATTATTAAATTTATTTTCTGAACCTAGAACTAAATCTAACGTTCATCCGTGAAAGTTTTTTGTCACTGAATAATTTAAATCTATTAAAATCTACACAATCTTTAAGTTAATATAAAGTACTGTTACCCTGCACCCTGCAGTAACTTGCGGCTGTTATAGGAAACGTACCAATAAAAAAAACTGCAATGTGCTGTAATCGTCATAAGCAAAAGTTAGAATGAAATAAAAGGAATGAATGAATAGTCTAGAAATATCGGTCCGTGTCAAGAAACATCTGGATGGCTCGAGAAGGTTCGAGCAGGTTCAAAGTAGCGTTATAAGTCGATGATCTTGACGTTACAGCTCATTTTTATGATGAACATTGTACGATAACGTTCATAGTTGTATAGTTGAATTGTATAGTTGCAAATAAATTATATTACCAAAAAACCATGGTTTCCATCTCTGTTGAATAGGTATAAATGCTTATTACCAGTTTTTAACATATCCGTGACGGCTCCTTTTCCACTATTTATCAATAAGAAAATTTAATTTGAGGTCATATTATCCAAAATTCGTCAAAGTCTTGTTATACCCTTTCATCGAATAACTCAAAACAGTAGTCTATTTGACTGGACGCTGGATTGCTAAAATGCCTTCACTGAGTTGAAAAAGCGATTGACCACGACATCCTGGTCTAATTTTGGACTGCGACGCATCCCGAGACGGCGTGCGCGCCGTGCTATCCCAAGAGAAAGAGGGGAAAAAGAAAGTTATTGTGTATTTTAGTAATACCTAGGAAGATTTATTGCATCACTAGGAAGGAACATTTAGCTATTGAACACTTCCATACTTACCTTTTTAAAAGAAGTTTTATCATTAGAAGTGACCATAGTTGCTTTGATTAATTTCAAAAAACCTGAAGGATAAGTTGCTAGATGGATAGAAAAGCTACAACAATTTAACTTCAAGTTTATAACGACAATGCCGGTACTGCAAAAGGCTCAAAGAACAAGAGGAGCCAATTGAAGAAGCCAGAGGATGACGAAGACAATATTACCCTTGAAAGCCTAAGAAAGGCTCAAAAGAAAGACAATGACGTGAAGGTTGTCCGAGAATGGCTCAAAAATAAAGTCAGACTTACTTAGCAAGAGATAGCCAGATATAGTGGAACTCTTAGGATACTGGACTCAGTGGGATTCACTGTACCTTCACGATGGCCTATTGCACTGAAAGTGGGAGAGCCCCAATGAAGTACATGTAGTCTGCCAAGTGGTATTGCCTAAATCACATGTCAGAAATGTCTTGGATGAGCTTCACAGCATATGTTTAGGAGGACACTTTGGTTCTAAAAGGACACTGGCACGAGTTCAAGAAATATTTAATTGGGTCAATTGCCGATGAGATGTTAAAGATTGGTGTAAAAAATTTGACCTATATAATGTCCGAAATGGGTCCAAAACAAGAAGCCGAGGTAAAATGGCACAAATACTTGATAGTTATAAATTTTTTCTCAAAGTGAACTAAAATAACACCTATTTCTAATCAGGAAGCGACGACAGTAGCGGAAGCATGTATGACAAACATCATAGCGAAACATGTGGTTCCTCTGGAATTGCATTCTGACTAAAGGCGAAATTTTAAATACGAATTGCGACAAAAAATAATGAAATGGTTAGCCGTTAAAAAAACACGCACTACGCCTCTCCACCCACAGTATGACGAAATGGTAGAAAGACACCGTAGAATCATATGCCAGTATCTTTCAATGTTTGTCTCTGAGATCCAAAAGAACTGGGACAGTTTGATTCCTCTATTTCTGATAGTCTATTGAATCTCTGAACATAAATCTACTAGTTATACTGCAAGGGAGATGAAGCTTCCTCATGATCTTCTTTTTGGAAGGCAGTCTTCTGGTAAAGAAGAGAGCCGTACACATCCTAGGTACATACAGAATTTAAGAGAAAGATTAGAAAATATCTACGGGTTCGCTCGGGAACATTTAAAAATCAGCAGCGATAAAGCAAAAGCTAAGGTAAGAAGTGGCATAAAAATCATGAAATAGCGTGAGATTGAATTTACTTCAAGCATACATGGTTAGTCGTGTGAATATGTAAATAATTTGCATTCCCAGTTTGTGGACGAATAATTAAATAAACAGTGTTCGGTTTCATCAGTGTTTTATTTATAAACAACGGATTCCCCTCTCAAGATAAATACAGTTAAAATACCTGTACAGGAATTCGTTCAATGAAATTATCGGCAGAATGTATCTGCAAGTTAACAGAAGAGAGCATTGTCTTTCATTAGAGACCTTCCCTACATCTTGTCTGAATGTTCTTCGCACTCTTTGTTTTTCTTGGCAGCATTTCTAGGCCTAAAATATGCAACTTTTACTGACATTTAATTCACGACCTATTTCTCTGATAGCCGGTTTCTGGTACATTTCGTTATTGACACAATAACTGTCGGTCCAATAAATAATAAAATGTTTCTGAGAACTTATCTACAGATAACTATCCAACATATAACTAGGTTTGAGATATTTTCACTAGATTGACTTTTACATTTTTATATATCGGAAAATCGAAGGATTTTTTTAAACTTTCAGAAACTTTATAGATGTCGTTCGAGATGGTTATTGAGCATAGATATCAATGAAAATAAAAAATAGCGTTGGTACAAATTTGAAAGAGAAAAATCTTCTTATGTCATGTTAATTAGTTCTATGTACCTATGTTTAATAAATCTAAAATGGTCCCTACATTTGCTATCAATATATTCTTCAAACAAATCATTTCAAATATTTTTTCATCGGAAGCATCTGAGGAGCTTAAATAATACATTACAAGTTTATTTATTTTTTCTTATTACTTGAGAAACAATAATATCCCTAAAGTAGTCGCGGTAGGTCTGACAAATTCCGCCAGTGTTGCCAGAATATATTTTTGTAATGTACCAGATTTGTCTAAAAAATGTACCAGATTACATAAAAATGTACCAGATTACATAAAAATGTACCAGATTCTCTAAAATGTACCTGATTTTTCTAATTGTGAAGTATGATCACTGAAGAGCAAAAAAAGGTTTATAAAGAAAACGAACACGACAGGAAAGACCCCAACAATATATTTCACACGTCAAATGAAAACACATTAAAAAAGTAAAAAGTACTAGATTTTTCTTCGAATGTACTAGACTACCAGATTTTTAGAGAATTTACTAGATCTAATACAATTGTACTAGAATGGCAACACTGGATTCCGCGCTCCGAACTTCCTCGGATATTCTCGCCTTTGTTCCCCCACTTAGCGCATCTATGTGGCTTATCGATTTGTTAGATAATTGGATGTGCCAAGTGATTGTGGAGGGTCGTGCAACTCGTTACCTGTCAAATATCATCCTAGACTCCACGCGACTATTTATGTTTTACTTTTTTCACGTGATTACTGTTAAGTAGGCCTATTTTCTGGTGTTAAACATCATTACAATTATTCATTTCTAGTTGCAAAATAATTACGTAAAGGAGCAGCAAATATTGATGCGTTTCTGGAAAGAAGTTGACTCTGATGAAGCGCCAATTGATGAAGAGTCAGATGATGAAGATGTTGTGAAATATAGATCTAAAGGCCGTGATAACGTTCAAGAAGATGATTCCTCCGACGATGACAGAAGTCCCGTTGGAACACTGGCAAAAATTTCTAGAGCTTCGTTTTATTTGGGCAAAAACAATACCACCAAAAGGAACAAGCATGCTCCAAATCAGGCAGTGATAACTCGATCCTGGAATATAATAGGTCAACCTACTGGTACAAGAGGTATTGCTTAAAAAGCAAAGAGTCCTTTCGAATGCTGAAAACTCTTTATCAACGATAAAATACTTGATATCGTTGTAGCTCATATAAATTTCTACATAGCAACAAAAACTCAGAATTACAAAAGAGATAGGGACTGCAAGGAAACAGATAAAATTGAAATAAAAGCCCTTATTGGTATACTATACTTGTCAGGGTAACTAAAAAACTCCAAGTTGAGCGTTGACGAGATATGGAACAGAAAAGAAACCGGAGTAGAAATGTTATGGCTCACAATGAGCAAGCAACGATTTCTATTTCTCTTGAGACATTTACGTTTTGACGATCGTACTACCAGAGAAGAGAGAAAGAAAACAGATAAACTAGAGCCAATTCGAGAAGTCTTTGATATATTTGTATCTAGTTATCAAAAGCATTATTCTATTTTACAGAACGCGACAATAGATTAAATACTTCTTCGTTTTCGTAGTAGATGCGGTTTTAGACAAAATATACCTTCAAAGCCAAATAAGTATGGGCTGAAACTTTTCTCGTTGGTCGATTCAAAAATGTTTTATACTTTGAATTTTGAATTATATGTTGGATAACAACCTGCCGGTCCTTTCCAAACTAACAATGACGCTATAAGTATTATTGTGCGTCTGGTAGCCCCCATTTCCAGATGATCAAGAAACCTCACCACTGATAATTAGTTTACCTCTGTGCCATTATTCGAACATTTGCTGAGATATCAAAAGCTGACTCTTATCGGAACGATTCGGAAAAATAAAAGGGAAATACCTAAGGAGTTTGTAGAGGTCAAACATTGTGCAATAACATCAAGCATGATTGAATTTGGTAAACACATCACGATAATTTTCCATGTTCCAAAAAAAGGAAAGAACGTTCTCATGATTTCCAGTTTGCATAATAGCGACGCTATTGATCCCGTTCCTGGTGATAAAAACAAACCTGAGATGATAAATTTTAATACTGGAATGAAAGGAGGCGTCGATTCTGTGGACTAGCTTTGTTCACTGTATGATGTTGCACGAAATACCAGACGCTAGCCCATGGTTATTTTTTTCTCTTTTTTAAACATCGCAGGTTATTCATGTCTCTAATCACCCTGATCCAAAATCCGATTTGAAACGGAAAATATTTCTAAAACAAATAGCACTGACGTTGATCGATGAACATCTGCAGAGACGCTCTTATCATAAAAATGTATCGAAAACTATCCGTCAAAGGCGACAAGATGTAGCAGGAACTTCTAAGGCTACACCAAACGTAGAAGAGATACCAAAAGGCACTCACAATTATTGTTCGGGGTGTAAAAAAAAATAAGTCTAGGTTCTATTGCCAGAAATGTAAATCTTTCGTTTGTTTGAATTACGCGAAAATGTACTTTCCGTGCACAAATGCTATCCTGGAAACAAATTTTCATGTTGAAGAGGTTTGATTTAATTTTCTGTTTCTTCGGGACGGCGACAGCTTCACTTTCTGATTTTTTTCTTAATTTAGATAGGTATAAATAAGAAATTATTATTTTATTTTAAGTATTTTGACTGAATAAAGCTTTGTTTGCTTGTCTCTGTGTTTTCCTTGATAACAAACTAAAGAAATTAATATTATGCATACGCAGTCTAACAGACTCTGCGCGATCAGGGCTGTCAGAGCATCAGGCGCGACTAGCGCAGAAATATTATTATATTTATCAGAAATGTCAAATTAAGAACTGATAACTGGCAGGAGTCAGATACGTATCGAATACATGTTTTGACAAAATGGCAAGATATCTATTTGATATCTTATAGAACATAAAACTAAATTTCTTTAGTTAACCCTTTGTTAAGTCTATCGAACACAAATCTACTGCTTCAGAAATTGGTTGTAAAAGACCAATTTTTGTCCAATCTTGCTCTAGCCTTTGGTTTTCTCTTGTAATAAATGGTTCTTGCAGTTTATATAAAATATAATACCAAGTACATGAGAATAAATTCAAAACAACGAAGGGTCAATTGAGCTAATAAGAAACACGAGTTTTTATGCAAGCTGGGTCAATGATGCCGAGCATCAATTATTTTTGAAGTAAGACCATTAAAAGCCAAAAAGTTCACAGTCGTTTAATGCTTAGACTAGAACCTACGCTAAGGCTTAATGCACGGTGTAAGGTAACGTGCCTAAGGCTGAATGGCCGCAGGGCTTAATATGCGGTTGCGATCGTTCCCTTGGGGGAACCGAACGAAACCCCCAAGTATCTAGCCTTGACTTTGTACGGGGGCACTGCAGAGTTGGACTAACCCCTTTTCCCATACTCGTGGGAACAAATGAGTGAAAATAATTTAGAAAAAATGGATACCCAAGAAGAAGCGTCGGATACAGACGACTCAGGCTCCTTGAACCTGACTGTCGGAGAGATTGCGTTAGCTTTGGACTCCGACAACTCAAGGGAAGGAGAAACTGCGAAAGCAGAGAACTCTAACCCCTTAGCGGGAGGAGGATCTGTGAAAACAGACGACTGCTCCCAAACAAAAGAAAAGGTCAAAAAAGCAGAGGTTAAGCCTGCTGATAGACCGAAAAAACCTTCAAGAGTGTAGAGAAAGAAGGTTCTGAAGGAAAGAAAAATGGCTGCAGGAACGTGGACGGAGGAAAATCACCACAAGAATGCAGCCCAAAAACGAACCCATCGGAGGGAGGACCAAACGAAGAAAGAGGATAAAAGGCCCCGATCTGAGTCGCAGACTCTCCCCACTCGAAGTGTAAACTAAGCGGGCCAGAAATGCTCCGACATCGGCTGGCTCGTACAGCGACATTTTGAGGGGTATCCGACTGGCTGTCATCCAGAGAAGTCATCCAGATACAACTCTAGACCAAGAACAAGGAGACTTGTTACAAGACTCTTGTGGAAAGGCTCTACGCTACCCCTTCACGCAGTGGAGGAGCACCGCAATTCCACAAAACATCGTTTAGCGCAGGGCTCATTTGGATAACCTATGCTAACCAGCAGACCGCGGACTGGTTAAGGAGGACGGTCGGCACTCTGGGAAACCTTTGGGAGGGTGCGGATTTGACCGTGGTTAAATCTAAGGACCTCCCGAGAAGACCCAGGGTTCTGGTTTTCATCCCGGACGAGTCTGTGGTTAAAAAAGTTAGGGGACTTCTTCAGCTCCAGAATATGTAACTGAAGACGCCGGACTGGCTTTTAATGAGCAGAAAAATTGAAAAGGGAGGGCAACTCCTAGCCTTTTCAATTGACAAAGCGTCGTACAGGGCCCTCGAGAGGTCACAACTCCGGGCCTATTATAAGCTAGGAAGGGTCACCTTCAGGGTCCTAAGGCAGCCTGGTGAAAATCAGGATAATCCAGATCAACCTCCAGCACTGTAAAGCTGCTTCGGCGGTACTTACAGTGGCGATGGGGAGGTTTGAAGTGGCCCTGGTACAAGAACCGTGGATTAGACATGGTACAATAAGAGGTTTAGGAGGGTTGGGTGAAGAACTAATATATTACAGATCCACAGACACACCTTGAACCTGCATAATTGTTAAAAAAGGCATAAAAATACTGCCGTTAACTAATTTCTGTTCCAGAGATTTGACAGCAGTCAGAATCAAGATCGATACAGGAAATGGACCGAAGGAGGTAATATTTGGATCGGCATATCTACTTTCAGACGATCCTGAAGCAACACCTATCAGAGAAGTGAAGGAGCTGGTGAGATTCTGCAGGCGCAACGGAATGCAGATGATCATTGGCTGTGATGCAAACGCAGTCTTTACTATAATTTATTATGGCAAATAATTAAGACATAACAAATGTAGGCAATAAACCGACCTTTATAACAAAAAATAGAAAGAAGGTACTAGATGTAACAATACCATCAACATACTTGAGTAATTTTGTTATAGACTGGCATGTGTCTGACGAAGAGAGTTTATCAGACCACAGACACATAAACTTCAATATTAAAGGTAATATTGCAAAAGAAACTTATTGGAATCCCAGGAAAACAGACTGGGAGGCATACAATGCTTCCCTGGAATGTAATCTTCCGAAGATAAGAAAGACGATAAGAACAACAACCGACCTAGAAATGGCTGTGGATGAGTTTAATGACACAGTCACTAGCGCTTTCAACGATACCTGTCCCTTAATAGCAAGGAACTCTACCAGGAAAGTTCCATGGTGGACCTGGCTATACTAACGAAACAGGTCAGACAAAATTTAATAAGGCTAAAATAACCGGCGAATGGGAACTATGTAGAACCATACGCACCTGTTACAACATAGCTTTACGAAAAGTTAAGAGAGAGTCTTGGAGAAGACACTGTGAGGAGTGAGGTACTCAAGAATGTGCCAGGCTCCAAAAAATTCTCTCAAAAGACACACAACACACAATAAACACCCTTAAGAATGAACTTGTGGAGTACACAATCACAGGAAGGAAATAGTAAGGAAACTCTTCAGGGTTCACTTCCCTGGTGCACAAACCATAGCTCACACACCGGCTAACCGGAATCTAAATGGACTGGAAGCTCATATTAGAGTCAACAGGAAAGATTGGAGGATAGCCAAACAAGTGATGAACTATGATAAACTGAAATGGGCAATTAGCTCATTCGAACCATTTAAATCACCGGGCATGGACGGGATTTATCCAATAATGTTACAAAGAGGTCCTGATATTTTATACAGCAGACTCTGTAACATACTCAGAAGTAGCCTGGCCTTTGGACACATACCAAAAGCTTGGAAAAATATTAGGGTAACTTTTATATCAAAACCTGGGAAAATGCGACAGGAAACGGCAAAGTCCCTAAGACCAATAAGTCTTATGTCCTTCGTACTTAAGACTTTGGAAAAACTGCTAGATGGGCATATTAGAGACAGGATATTGGTTTAGAGGCCAATATACCAAGACCAATACGCCTATAGTGCAGGGAAATCAACTGAAACAGCTCTCCATCAACTAATAAAAAGGATGGATAACACACTAGAAAACAAGGAGGTAATGCTAGGAGCATTCTTAGATATCGAGGGTGCATTTGACAGTACCTTGGTTGAATTGATCATTAGATCTCTCAAACAGAGAAATCGAGGACACATGCGTGTCCTGGATCGACTCTATGTTAAGGGAGAGAACTATACACACAACCCTTATGTGAGAGATAACAGCGGCACGGGTAGCGAGAGGATGTCCACAGGGTGGAGTGCTGTCTCCACCCCTGTGGAACCTTGTAGTGTACGAGCTGCTTAGGGCTCTCAAAGATAAGGTACATGAAACCCTGGGATATGCCGATGATCTAGTGATCATGGCACAGGGAAAATACAACACTATAGTAAGAGATCGAATGCAAGAGGCTCTAAATATAGTAACAAAATGGACAGAGGCATTAGCCCAAACAAATCTGACATAATTGCATTCACCCGCAGGAGGAAATTGGAGGGACTAGGGCCTCTAAACCTAAGAGGTGCAAGCAGCATCCATCTTAAGGGAGAGGTAAAATATCTCGGGGTTATGATTGACTCGAGACTTACCTGGAACCAGCATCTAGAAAGAACCACAAGGAGAGCGGAAACCTCATTAATGATGGCAAGGCGATCCTTTGGAAAATAATGGGGGTTAAAACCAGACATATTATACTGGCTTTATAACATGGTGGTAAGACCGATAATAACATACGCAGCTTTGGTGTGGTGGCTAAAGACACAGCAAAGGAAAGCAATAACGAGGCTAAGCAAGGTAAAAGACTTGCCTGCCTTGGAATAACGAGGGCAATGAAAACAACCCCCACTGCTGCAATGGAAGCACTAATAGGACTCCCGTCTCTTCACTATGTGATACAAGCGGAGGCAAAATTAGGTGCTTACAGATTAGGGAATACACTGGGAAATCTTGACATTAGGCCAGGTCACATGAGTATCTCCAGGTTAGTAACAGGAGACGTGCTAGACATGAGGTCAGACCACATACCAAGAGGTACTCTTTTAATACTCCCTTTGAGGTTTTAATACAGGAAAGAGCGGAGATCACCATAAGGGAGCCCAATGCCCAACGACAGGAACAAACGTGGTATACAGACGGGTCTAAGACTGCGGAAGGCACTGGGGCAGAAGTATTCTCCAAAAACCCTGATACTAACCATAGCTATGCTATAGGAATACATTCCTTGTTATTTCAGGCCGAGGTATACGCAATTTTGCAATGCGCAAAAACGAACAATGAAAGAGATGTCAAAAATCAGCATATTCAAATAATGTCAGACAGCCAAGCGGCACTTAAGGCCATATCGAATCAGAAAGTTACGTCGAGGCTGGTATGGGAATGCATCAAAGAACTAAGAACACTAGCAGACCGAAATAAGGTAAAACTATTTTGGGTGCCAGGTCACAAAGGGATCGAAGGCAACGAAAAGTCTGACAAACTTGCAAAAAGAGGGTCAGAAGAAACACCGGAACCAGTCACAAACTTAGAAGTACCAAAAAGTACAGTCCGGGGTTTTATAAATGACTAGATTCGGGAACAACATATCAACTATTGGGGAAGCACCCCAAAACAGGCACATGGAAAAGCCTTCATAGGCAGACCATGTCCCAAAAGAACTGGAGAACTACTTTTTATGAATAGGAACCAGTTAAAAGTGATAACAGGGTTCATGACTGGGCACGTCCCAGTAAAGGGACACTTGAACAAAATTGGCATGTACAATGGGGAACTCATGTGCCGACTATGTCACAAGAAACCAGAAACGGCCAAACACATACATACACATGATCCAACAACGTATAGAACCCACTCACCCAAGGATCTGTACAAACTTGTACAAGGTACAAAGGTGATAGAGTGGGTACTATGAACTAACATGGGGTAAAACACAATAAGCCAATAGGCTTCAGTGTTATTCGGAGACACATAGTCAGACGAGCACAGGATAAAAAAGGCTTAATGCAAATAAAATGAAACGCATTTCTTTTTTGTGGTATGTTTTTAAATTATCCCACATCCTAACAATTTTGTGATTTAATTTTAAGATCCAATGTTTAAGTAGTACATACTTTTAAAATCACAAAATACTAACATAAAAGGTGTATTGTAGGACTTAAAAATGATTATAAAATCGAAACTGGTGGTACACAGAAAAAAATAATCATCTACATTCAAGAAAAGCTTTACACTTGGAAGATTACATTTGATTGAAATAAAGCAGAGTTTGCTTAAAATAATATTTCTCGATACTATAAGAAATTAAATGTTGAGTTGAAGTGTAGGCATGATCTTGTACTTTAAGGTTTATAATAATTAATCTGAGAATAAATTATTTCATTCGAGTCTATAATTGTTAATTAATCTAAGAAAGATCTTACGTTTATTATAAGTATACAGTGCTCTTAAAACCGACTATCGGATACTTTATTCAATGTTATAAAAGGTTTCGACTCAAAACATTTAAATTTCAGAACAAGAATTAAACAATTTGAATCAAAAATCTATGTACTTGACAAATGATCAGCTAGTACAAATTCACTGCACGGTGTTGCCAGCTGTAATTTATTTTAAAATGCCAAACACTGCACTGATAGGTAGATATATGACTGGTACATGTTGAGATGTGATAGTTATAATTCGGAAGTAGGAGACACAAAGCATTTATAGAGAATCTGGCAAATTGGCATTAGCACATTTTCATTTTATTGTCCATTTTCTAACAAGTTTGCATCGTATCGTTAGGGTTGCGTTCTACTTTTTGTTATAAATTCTTTAATTCAATTAATAAGTGTATGAATAAATTAAATTAAAATGGAAGATTTGTTAGATGGATGGGGCCTCAGAGACCTGATACCCATATTTAAATGTAAGTATATTTAGTTCACTTCTTGTTAGGTATTATATTATACATGAGTAAATTTATTATCATAAGAATACGAAACAAACTAGAATAGAATAGAAGACAAGAGGTCGTATCTACGAAAATAACGATTTCAAGATTCTTACAAATTTAATAAGCTTACATTTTATTTTATTATTACACAATATAATAAAGGCCTACTTGCATTAAAAAATATTTACTATAATTATAAGAAAAGGTTAGTAAAATATGCAAAACTTATTTGCGAAGTCTAAAAGGACGAAATTATCTACCTACCCATATTTACTAAAATTTTTCATTTCGTAGATACGACCTCTTAGCAGGACAAACTTTTAGGTTCCATTTAGATTTTGTAGTTATAAAATTATTAATTTTTTTATTATAGGTAAGACACCACAGAGGACAGACGAATTTGGTACATTAACTAAAACCAATTTTGAAACATGTTTTTCGGTGGATAGGTACCAGTGAGAACCCTATTAAAAAGCAAGAACAGCCTGTTCTTATTTTAAGATTATTAATTTCTTCAATGAAACTATCCTGTAATTCAACTAAAATCAATTTATTTATGTCAAAGCCAATATTAACATTTCTTGAAATAGTTCATATTATTATTTTAACAAATTAGGTTGTATTGGATTTAAGAACAAGGTATTATTGAATATAAATAAAGTACATTTAAAAAAAGTGTATGACTATTTCATTAAGGATGTACATAATACTCCAATTGAGCAATAGATACTCTTCATTTAATTAGAGGTATTTTACTTATGGCAAATTGATTTTATTCCTGAAGGAAGGCTTATGTATTATTACAGTTTCAAATCGAGACTAGTTTTACTTGCGGATAGACAAACACAACAATGCATTGAAATAAGACCATTCATCTTGAATTTAGTACACCTTTTTGTCTGTGTATAAATTTCGAGTTTTATTTGAGAGGTTGGATTAGTTTATAGAACATTCAGTATGTTGGTGGTTGTGAATATGAAATCGTTTAGATTGCTAAGAAGCGACAAAAAAATAACCAGTTTACTAAAAATTCCACTTTAATTCTTGTTCTCTTTCAATTACACTAAAAAAATGTATGGCTCTCTAATTAGAATTTTTATTAGCTTCTTGTATTAACTTCGTTTTTCCAATATTATTAGACATTATTATTTGTTACTTTTTCCGTACAAGAATGTTTTCAACAAATGAGCGACTATTTTATCGCTATCTAAAAATAGGAATAAAAAATAAAATATTAAGCCTTTGGTGGTTGGATTTTTCATTCTTTTGCTGCAATATTTACTATATAAAAAATTCACATGTTCGTTTTTTATTTCTCGTCAAACAAAAGCAAAATTTTGCACCAACTTTTTAACTCATATTTAATTCTTTTATTACATTTTACTGGCCGTTTAATTTGAGTTTTTCTTTCAGTCAACATAGTTAGAATTAATTTCCTGCTTGTCGAATTCCCTATAGGAATTTCTTTTTTTCATAGGAAAAACTTTGCCACATAATTTTGAATGGCTCGGAAAAGTTTTCCAGACTGAACCCGATTAATCATTTCTAACCGGTATTAAATAAAAGACTTTTAATTACAAAATGGACGCCCACCTTCCATGTCTGCGACTCTTGTGCGTGCCAAAATTTGACCGACCAATTCTGATGGGGCTATTGATTAAATTTCGCTTAGTTAACTTCTGAATTCTTCCTAACAAAATGTTTTTCAAGTTAAATTCTGGTATGCTTTTGGGATGACGGTAAACCAGACGGTTTTATTGATATTCAGAACAATTTAGATTGTTTTAAAATAATATTTTCGGGAGAAGTTGTTAATATAGGGTTGTAAAAAATTTGACTAAAAGGTATTTTCTTTGAAACGAATAAATGTATAATTTTGAAATTGTAGGACGATAAAATGGACTGTATTTTTCAATTTATGCGACGCCAGCATTTTTTAAATGGCACGTAGATCAAGTGATATATCAGAGAAAACCTATTCTTCCTCTTTTCAAGAATTCTAAATAAGTAACATATTACTGGGCGGGGTTCGTTGTAGTTTAGCCATTGCTTTGTAGCTTAGAGTGCTTGTTTGTTTGCTTGTCTGCTTGTAGACGTTCTGCATGCCAATAGAGAAATACAATTATCGAGTGTCTGCCTCCTCGTGGCACCGCTAGATATGTTAATATTGCTGCTTTATAAACAGCTCTATTAACTAACTAAATGGCACTCCATCAATAATCCAAGCTAAGGTGTAAGGCAGCGTGCTAAAAGCTGAATGGCCGCTGGGAAAGCGGTTGCGAATGTTCCTCTGGGGGCACTTGGCGAAACCCCCTTGAATATAGCCTTATTCGGTCATGCGAGGCTCTGATCGGGTAGACATTTATTTCCCTAGCTACTCGTGGGACCAATATGGATCAAACAAACTCAACAAAACCAACAACTGCAGACAGGGAACTCCCAGAAGGAGAAAACCTTCCACACCAAATACCAACGGAGGTAATGGAAACCGAAGCGATTCCAGAAGAATAAACTTCGTCTTCATCAACCTCTGGATAACGCCCTAAGGCGGATCAACCTTCAGAGGCAAGTGACAGTTCCACAAACCCCAAGGAAGAAACTAGCCTGAAACAAGTTGCCTCAAAACTCAACAGGACTCACATGGAGCCGCATGAGCTACTCTCAGGCGCCCAAAAGAGGAAATTGGCTATTCAAAAGGCTAAGGATAAAGGTAAACCAATCAGACCTAGAGCTGAGAGAAGGAGGGAGAAGAAAGGAGCCAACGGAACTCCAAATCAAACTCTTCAACTCAAACGGAGCCGCCACCAAAGTGACAGTCCGTCTTTAACGGAGGTCACGGTAAGGGGTCAACCCAAAAAGCCTAAAATTGAGTCTGATAGAGCAAGGGCAACCACATCTGCAGCGTAAGCGATAGAAGGTGGCTTGTCCTATATAGAGGCACTAATACCCATGAAAATGGCGGTAGTGCCTGAAGAATTTCCCAAAGAAAAACTGACTGAGGAGCAAGCGAATCAGACTCAGGAAAAACTAATGGGAGAAATTTTAAAGAGTGGGGAGGGATCAGGACCACAGTTCAAGAAGGGATATTTCCATAACGGAGCTCTCTTCTTGATCTGTGCCAATAATACCGCTAAAACCTGGCTCTCCGAAATAATCCCTTAGCTCCAACCATGGCAGGGAGCACAACTTATGGTGAGACCCTCTAGCGAGATCGTTCGAACCAACAAAGTTGTGGCTTGGATACCCAAACCCATGCAGAACATGAAAACAATCAAGGTACTTGCGGCCCTCAAAACCCAAAACCATGGGCTCCAAACGGAACAGTGGCAAGTCATTCACATGCAAATAAAAGACAACGGTCAAAGCATTGTACTGTTGATTGACGACGACTCTCTGAAGGCTTTAGAAAACCTGCAGTTAAAACACTATCTGGGCCTAACTCAGGCAACCTTCAGAGTGCAAAAAGAGAGGAAGGAAGAACCTTCAGATGCTCAGAATAGTGCAAGCTAATCTGAGACACTGCAAGGCCGCCTCCGCAACCCTTGCACGTACCATTATCAGGGAGGACATAGACGTAGCCCTAATACAAGAACCCTGGATCTACAAAGGGAAAGTGATGGGGCTCCGACAAACCAAAGGTAAGTTAATATACAATACCCAATGTGAAAATACCAGGGCTTGTTTATACGTAATAAATGGTCTAGACATCCTTAACTTACAAGATTTCTGTTTTAGAGACCCAGTAGCAGTCAGGATGGAAATAAACATAGCAGACAACAAGGGGTCACTCATTTTAACCTCTAAATACCTTCATTATAACTCGCCCAGCCCTCCACCAAACAGGGGAATACACTAAAACTGGAATGGAAACATTAAAACTACTTCTTAAAAATCATTTCCCTGATTGCACAACAAACTTGAATGCAGCAAACCAAACCCACACGAACTGGAACTCTTAAAAAAGGGTCTCCAGCCAAAAGTGCAAAACTGCTAAAGGGGAAGCTACACCAGAGAAAGTAACATGGGCAATACGCACCTTCAATCTATTGCAACAGGCAATAGAAACGCTGGCCCCGCATATTTGTAGGCTCTACATGGCAAGTTTGGTGCATAAACATGTACCAAATACCTGGAAATAAAGCAGAGTTGTCTTCATACCTAAACCAACGTATGCCGTGGCAAAGGCCTATAGACCAATAACTCTGACGTTATTTTTATTGAAAGGATTGGAAAAACTGATTGATCAGCATGTCCGGCAAACCACTCTGATAGAGAGGCCATTTCATACAAACCAACATGCCTATCAATCAGGAAAATCTTGTGAGTCTGCTCTGCATCATCTTGTAACCAAGATAGAGGGAGGACTCAGTAGCCAAGAAATAGTCCTTGGAGAATTTCTTGACATAGAAGGAGCTTTTCATAATACCTCCTTTAAATCAATGGTTGCTGCCGCTCGCAAACATGAAATAGAAGACACCATCTGCTGGTGGATAGAAGACATGTTATGCGGACGGCAAGTACAGTCATAAATGTTCAGTGAAACCATGCAGGTGAATATCCACAGAGGATGCCCACAGGGTGGAGTCCTTTCTCCTCTACTGTGGAACCTAGTGGCAGACGAACTGCTGAAAACACTAAACAATCAAGGGCTGTATGTCTGAAAACATTGAAGAATTAAAGAAATTTATCGTTCAGCAGAACGAAATTCTTAGTAAAACAATTACTCAACAAATTTCAGAAGTTAAAAAAGAAATATTAGATAAGAAGTATGTACAAAATTTAGAACATAAAATCATACAACTGCAAAATAAAAATGAAACTTTAGAGAGGATTTCAAAAGAAAATAATATAATTATATTTAACTCGCAATACAAAGAAGGCGACGATATACTGCAGTTTACAATTAACTTATTCGAACAATATCTTGAACTACAAATCCCGGAAGAAGAATTTAGTAAACTATATACATTTAAGGACAAAAATAACGAACCTGTTATCTTCGTTAAACTCACCAGATACTTAACAAAGACCACTGTGTTAAAAAATACCAAGAAACTAAAAGGGAAAAATATATACATAGTCGAAGATTTGACAGTTGAAGAGCGAAAAGAACATAAGGTACTGGACATCACCTAAAAGAAGCTCGAGGAAACAATCAAAAGGCCCACATATTTCGAAAAAACTTGTATATAGATGGCCAGCGGCACACATACAATGATCTAGTGCAGAAGAGTAACATACATAGTGTAAGAATAAATGTCAACGGCGACGATGAAGCAACCCAAAGTGACCAATCTTTACCTGCTGAGAAAAACTACGAAGATTTGAATTCAAAAATTCATCGAAGTAATTCCAGCTCCAGTACTAAAAGTGAAAGAAATTTAAGAAGCAGCAAAAATGAAACCGTTTAAATCGTAGTCAATTAAGTACGTACTTTTTAGATATTTTAAACAAACTTTATTTTATTTTAATTCATGTATTGATTTTATTATTCGTTGTTAAAATACTTAGTAGTAGATTGATAATTATTTTATACTGTAATTTCTTTGTATGAAATCAATAGTTACAATTCATTATCTTTATGGATCCTTATATACGAGATTTTAAAGTAGAAAAAATATCAACATATTCTCTAAACACTACCAATGAAGCAAAAGAAGTTTTATCTATAAATAATAGTTCTAAAAATTTTAAAATTCTTAATACCAATATTAGTAGTGTTTCAAAAAATATAGATGAGTTAAAAATTTTTCTTGAAGGACTTGGAACATCTTTTGAATGCATAGTTTTAACAGAAACTTGGCAGGTTCCGGATACCTCTTTCCTTGATATGCCTAATTACATAACCCTTTATAGTGAAGGTGGATACAATCAAAATGATGGTGTTATTGTCTTTGTAAAAGCTAACCTGTACCAGAATCATAACCAAATTCAACTAAATGAAAGTATTTTACTTAAAATTAAATTAATGGTAGGTAGACAATCTGTTGGCATTTATGCCTTCTACAGATCTCCAGCAAGTAGAATTAATGATTTTTTAGACCAACTAAATGATATATTAAATGAAGGCAATGATAACTTTCATCATAGTTTATTTATAGGAGACATAAACATTGACTTATTAAGGAAAACTGAAGTTTCAAAAAATTATCTTGACATGATGAGTGAGTATGGGTTTCAATCAACCATAAATACTGTGACAATTGAAAGAAATGGATCTAAGTCATGTATAGATCATATATTTATAAAAACAGAACAACAAAATTATGATAAACTAATACCAATCACTCTCTCTACTACAATCACTGATCATTACATAACTTTATTACAAATTGTATTAGAAAAAGGAAATGGTAATCTCATGCACAATAATAATGACAAATATTTAAAAAAAATAGATGAAACAATGTTACAAGAAGTTAGTAGACGTATTAACTGGGAAGTTGAATTATACCCAATACAGGATCTTGAATCTGTAACAAAGAAATTTATTGATTTAATAAACACTTGCATACATAAATCTACTAAATATATTAAAATAAAAAATAGTGAACGAAAAAGAAAAAATTGGATTACGAAGTCATTAATTAAACAGGTAAATGAGAAAAATAACTTATATTTATTATGTAAACAAAATCCAAATAACGACAATATGAAAAATAATTATTTAACATATAAAAAAGAAATTGAAAAGAATATAAAAAGTACAAAAAAGGAATATTATAAAAACTTAGTAGAAAATGAACAAAAATCAAGTAAAAAACTTTGGAACACGGTAAATGAAATATTAAGTATTAAAACAACAAAACAAATAAATAACATTAAAAACGAAAAAAATGAAATTGTTACAGATCCTAATGAAATTGCAAATATATTTAATAACTTCTTTGCCAATGTAGGACAAAACTTAGCAAAAAATATAAATAAAAATCCAAACTATAAAAGTAAAAAATCTACTAATAATAACTTAATTTTTCTTAACCCTACAAATATAACTGAGGTACAAAACACCATACATGGTTTAAAAAATAATAAATCTCCTGGGGAGGATGGAATAAAAGCTGAAACGTTAAAGATTATTTCACATTCTATAAGCAAACCCTTGACAGACATCATTAATAAATCAGTTGAAACAGGCTACTTTCCCTCAATTCTAAAAAACTCAATAATAACCCCAATATTTAAAAGTGGAGATACCGAAAATGTCACGAATTATAGGCCTATCTCGTTATTGTCATCAGTTAGCAAAGTTTTTGAAAGAATTTTAAAAACTAGACTAAATGCCTTTTTATCCAAATATAATCTGCTGTCAACATCGCAGTATGGGTTTAGAGATAATAAATCTACACAAGATGCAATACATTCTTTAACAAAAACCATCTATGAATCTTTAGACTCAAGCACTCCATCTATAGCAGTTTTTCTGGATTTAAAGAAAGCCTTTGACACAGTGGATCACTCCATACTTCTAGATACACTGGAAGATATGGGTGTACGAGGTACAGCGCATAAGTTGTTTAAAAGTTATTTAACAAACAGAAAACAGAAAGCAAAATTTAAAAATATAATTAGTGGAGAGGTAGAAATCACGTGTGGCGTACCTCAAGGGACGGTGCTGGGGCCGTTGTTATTTGTAAGTTATTTAAATAATTTATTCATACAGGATACTATCGGTAAAATTATAAGCTTTGCGGATGACACTATAATATATTATACGAGTAACAACTGGTACAATCTAAAATTAGGCATTGAAAAGGATCTTAATAAACTCAAAGACTGGTTTGATAGTAGATTACTTTCAATCAATTTTGAAAAAACTCTATACATACCTTTTAGTAGCTATGACATATCTTTGCCGGAATACAGTCTTAAAATCCAACAAAACTTTTCAATAAAACCTGCGAAAAAGATCAAATACTTAGGGATATATATAGACAATCATCTCAGATGGGACTATCACATAGATTATTTAACAAAAAAACTACGTAGTATTTTATTTAAATTTAAACAAGTTGTAGGATTTTTGGAATATAAACATAGAAAAATTCTATATCATAGTTTGGTTGAATCACATCTTCATTATGGCATTATTGGTTGGGGAGGGGTATCAAGAACTTACCTTCGTGCACTTGAAGTCTCTCAAAAACGGTTTCTTCGAATAATATTCAATAAAACAGCAAGACATTCAAGCAATCTTCTCTATAGTGAATCACAAATGTTAGATATTAGGCAATTATATAGTATCCAGCTAGGGTGTCAACAGTACAAAAACAAAAATGAACTTACCAGATTAAGCCATCAATATCAAACAAGAACAAAATACTTACACTGTATACCAATAACTTCGAAATCTGTAGGACAAAGAAGCTATGTATATTTAGGTCCAAAACTGTTCAATTACTTACCACAGAGAATAACAGAGGAAACTTCTTATAAGAGCTTTAAAAAGCAACTTACACTCTTCATAAAAGAAAGTGAAAGAACAGATATTCATAAAATAATAGAGAGTTGAACAAGAACAAAATAGAAAATAAAAAATAAAAATTTTTCTCTTAGTCTATTCTTTCAATGATTTTAAGTAATATTTTATGTAGCCTAGTAAATAAAAAAAAAAAAAAATATATATAAAAAAAAATTTAAAAAAAAAATGTATAACTTAAAATTATTATATATTTTATCAAGTTTTTATTTAATGCATTTCTAATATATGTATTTAAATATGTTCTTTTATTAATCATATTTTTTTTTTTTTACCACAAACAAGTATTTATAATACTTCAGTGGATATTTTTAGGTTTATTCATCCAATTGGATTGATTGTATGTATTTTTAATTATTGTATATATTTTTTTATTATGAATAAACATTATTATATTATATGTATGCCCAAAGATATGCCGATGACATCCTTATCCGAGGGAAACACCAAACCACAGTCTTTGACCTCATGCAAAGAGCTTTTAGGCTGACAGATATATGGTGCATTAGGGAAAACCTCTTGGTAAACCCTGATAAGGCACAACTCATAACCTTCACTCGAAAAACAAAATAAGAAGTTTTAGAAACTCCGGCTTTGTTTGGAAGAAGGCTAAACAAAACGAACCAAGTAAAATATATAAGTCTAATTCTAGATAGCAAACTTACTTGGAACCAACACCTACAAAAAGTGATCAACAAATGTAAAATGTCCCTCATTGTAGGGAGACGGTCATTTGGAAAAACATGGGGATTAAAACCAAAAATGGTTTTCTGGCTATATTTAGCAATAACAAGACCCATAATAACTTATAGAGCGGTTGTTTGGTGGCCAAAGGTAAACCAGAAAACAGCCCTCAATACCCTCTCAGGAATACAGAGGCTGGCATGCCTTTGTATTACAGGAGCACTGAGAAGTACACCGACAGCCTCTATGGAAATCATTCTAAACCTCCCTTGACTGGCTCTGGCGTACATTGAGTTAAACCTAAATGCGACATCATCGTCTCACTGGGAAAACATGCCACAGTATTTCACATGCAATCGAATTGTGTGTACAAGAGAATTTAAGAAGAAAGTACAAAAAACAAACCATCCTAATTCTCTTAGATAGCCAGGCAGCTTTAAAGGCTCTTGATTCAAACAGAATTAAGTCAAATACCTCTTAATTTTGTTTTACTTTAAATTCTATACCTACTGTATTTGGCCTTTTTTCTTTAGTAGTAGTGATCGTCTAGTTAATTAACTGATAATTTATATACCCACGTTGTGATAATGTTAATTAATATATACCAGGATTCGATGCAAAGTTTGGTACAAATTAATAAATAAAACATTTAAATTCATATTTAAACTCTCTTATTTTTCATACTTTAAATGTGATGCAATAATTAGCAAAGCATGTTACAATTGGTACTATTTACTGAGATCTCACTTGAGTCCCGTGAGTTCATTTGCTATCAAGATTTATTTTATTTAACTGTATGACCAATAGAGTTAACGAACAGCGTCAATTCGCCCGGTTGGTTAACTACTGTGTTAATATTTACATTTTTATTTAGTTTGATTCTATTCTAGATATACACAGGTTGTACCCTCTAAGGTAAATATTTTGACGAGTATAGAGGTGATGACCAACAGAGGTAATAAACAGCGTCAATTCGCCAGTTGGTTACCTTACGGTGTTGATTTCACATATACTTTGTTTCAAACTTATTAGAATGGGTGGCTTAGCATATAGGTGCCCCCTTGAGCTAATTAACGGTGTATTCACCAGTAGTTTAACTTATTGTTTATCATCTCGGTTTGTAAAATTTATCTAAGATAGCACATCCTTGCATATTTCTAAAATAATGATTTTTATAATTTCTATTGAAATGACTTAATACAACCCTGTCAATTTCTTAATAATGATTTTTATAATTTTTATTAAAATACTCAAATTCACCCATCGAAAACAGATGTCTATCCCAACTGTCTTTCAAGGTGAATGACTAAAGGCCATGTAGTTTATTGGTTACATTGATATTATTTTGAAGAAAATGTCAGGCCCTTGTTTAAACGAAACCCCGGTAGTATCTTAATAAAATTTACATTTATCTTTTGACTTACCATTGAAAATAAAACCTTAGATTCGTCTATACCAGATATTATGTACTAATTTTATCTAGCGTTGTAACGGCATCGATTTAGGTATGTCGCAGCGTTGAGTGTCGCCTTGCGTCAAGGCGCCTAGCGTTGTAATGGAAAGGAAGATATTTAATACGGTACTGAATTAAACCAGATATACGGTAAACATATTTGGCAGTGCTAAGCGACAAAGGATGTCGTCAAGGATATTATGAAGAAAATATTTTGGGAAATATTGACAGCTTTCTGGGGATAGGAGGTATAGAAGGTATTGTATAGGATATACGTTGGTTGAAAAGAGCATTTTAAGAAAGGTATTGACTACTGAACTTGAAACTTAAGTGGATACAAACAATAAATGAATGAATAAATGAATATCAAATATCAAATAATAAAAAATTAATAAATCTAGCTGTGGTTTCGGGTTTGTATAAATGGCCTTTTGTGGCGTCAGGTTTTCGTAGTTTCAGTGAGAAACGAATCTGGGTGGAAAAGGGGGTGGCAGATTTATTACTTACCTTGAAAAATTTGTGTACGAAAACAACGTTACTATTGAAACGCACTTAAGATAAGTGCGTTAAGTGTTTCAATGATTACCACTTCGTGATAACATTTATGTTATACGACGGTTTTTGGGCTGGGTTCCCAGACATGTGCACGAAAATTGGATCTCTTATGGACAGGATTATAGGTATTATTTATTAGGTGTCGTAAATAAGATTTGATTTTTTGTTAAAAGAAGGATTTTGAATTTAATAAGAATGCATTATTTTATTTAATAAATGGAATTAATAAATTATATAGGTACCTGGGTGAGGTAGCTTACACTACCAACTATATCAGTGCTTAGATGTTGCAAGTGTTATTATAAACATAAATCTAAGGGTGGTGGATTATGGAGTGTAAAATTATTTTATTGGCAGATTCTCAAAATTTATTTAATAGCTTTAAAAGTATAATCACTTTCGAGAATTTATCCTGCAAAACAAGAAGATTTCCTTTTATTTAGTTATAATATACCAAATATTTTAAAAGAAATCGAATAATAATTAAATCAAAAAATGGAAACCTTATGAGGCATTCTATAATCAAGGGGGTATGGAAAATAGGTATTCTTTGTTTGTATAAGAGACAAATAAACGACATTAATGATAAAAGAAATATTATATAGTAGAATTGCAATCGACACGGAGTAATAAATTAAAATTTTATAGGTATTTGACAGCACAGGCGGCTCAAACAAAATTTGTTATTTTAAACAGACGGCAGTTATAAGGTATGTTGATTTTAACAATTTTACCTGTACCGCTTGGTTTTTTCAAATGTTACAGTGGGCTACCCTTATATTAATTCCTTTTTAGACTCTGATGAGAGGACGGTTGGGTAATGTATAGGTCTTGAAAAATATTTGTTATATACCTTGTTGTTAATTTACTTAAACAGATAACTGTACCATTTATATAACAATTGTAAATAGCTCAAAAACCATTTTGTAAAGTACCTACAAACCGAAATAATACTCAATAATATATATTCAAAAAAAATATGTTTTTAAATGATGATTTTATGTACCTCTTAAATAATAATATAGGCACTTACACCTAAAATTTTCTGATCTGACATATTTATTACTCCTTGTCGATTGCGATTCTACTATAATAAAATGAAAAAAATTGTACATTTTTAAATAATGTTTATTCTTATTAATATTATTATAACATATTACTGTAGTTATTTTTTCTTTACCATAAAAAATACAATTTATAAAAAACATAAAACGTTTGGTGTATTATTTTTTTTAATTTAAATATTCAAATCACTAGAATTTACCTGTTGTTAATTTCAGTATTTTTCAGCAAACTTACAAGAGCAATGAAAACTATATTTTCACTATACTTATTAAAATATCATTAAAGTATCCTTCACATGAAATTCTTTATTCGTACATAAAACATTTGATGTTATTTGAATCTTTTACATTTTTTAATGCATGGAGAAACAAGAATTATTGTTTCTTCTGTAAATTTTGTATGTTTATTTTTGAATCCATATTTAAATTCTCGCTTGAGTACATTTTTAAATGTTTCTGCTATTCATGAATGGATACTCATAATAGTAAAAAACGTCAAGATAAAAATAAAATTGACTAGCCATTTGCTACTTGCTTGCATTACAATCCCCCAGACAGCTATTGCAGATAAAAAAAATATATTGAGTTACACGTCTCACTGGATTATCTCTATTAATAGTCTAGTTAACCTTAACTTTAAATGCTATGAGAATCCTCGTAGCTCGGTTTAAACAACACTGGCACTATTGTTTACTACAGTCCATGTTATGATTAGATTTAAGGATCTGGAGAATATTTTAGATCTCTTTGTTTTGATTTATAACCCCAAAAGTAGACTTCTGCTTTTCTATTTGTTTCATTATAACATTATACGGCTTATGGAAGATATATATCTGTGAGATGGAGTTTATGTAAGCATAAAGCAGTGGAAGCGTATCCAGCGCCTCCCGCCAAAGGCGACGTCTCGCCTCACTATATCTAACATCAGCATTGGGATTCTGTTTAGTATCAGAGACAACAGAGACGTGTAACTTAATAGGAAAAAGTGTTCGGTGGTCCATTTAAATTACATATATCACTTACTTTCTCTTTTACATTGATCTTTACATATATTTATCTCCCTCCAATAAAACTAACACCAATTTAAGAGGTCGCTGATGTTGCTGGTTTTTTGCCGTTGACGTATCGATTAAAACTGACAACTGACAATGTTATGAATGTTGTTATGAACGTGTGCATTTTATTAAAATTAATTTAATTTGGGCCCCGTTTATTTCTTTGAGTCTGATTTTGTTGTTTAATTTTCTTTGGTAAGTATTTCCAATTTATTAAGAAAACCACTGTATAATGTGTGTGTTTAATGATATATTACAAAATGGCTATAATTATTTTAGGTGAATTGAAACAGAAATCAATTGTTACAGCTACTTTTGTTCATTAAGTAGGTAGATTAATGTCTGGACAGCTTTAATGGTAGCACAAAGTTCCTACCTACTAGAAAAGTAAAATGTATACCGAGTAAAAAATCTGCACATGTAGTATTGGCAAAGGACTTTTAAAATGATTAGAGATTGTCTATTTCTTATATACACCTACCTCTAATAGCCACTCTAAAGGAAGAAAAAAAATTGAATCACAAAAGGGCAGAATTTTAAATCAGGATGCATTGGAAAATAAATTTGGGGACATCAGGTCGGTTTTGGATTTTAGAGAGAGATCAATCTCAAGAAAAGTTTAATTTATCCTGCAGAACAACCAGTAGTTTAAGTAGGATTTGCTATAACTTTATTAGAAGATTTCCTTGATAATAAATTGTAATATACCAATTGTTTCAAATGAAATTGAAAAAGAGTTAAATACGAAATTAGATTTTTCATGGGTAAAATGTTATATTCATTCAAACATTGTAAGGTAATCTGTAATAAAGATAATGTGGAAAATAGGTATACCCTGGTGGTGTAAGAGACAGGTAAAGGGCGATGACAAAAAGATTACAAAAATGTATTCATCTTTAAATAGTGTTTATTATTATTATTTGCTATGTTTGAAAAGTACCTCCTGCTGCAGAACAGATCGAATAGATTAGACTACTAGTTGGAAAAGGTCCACCTAGTAACCAATTTAGGAGACTAGGAAAACTTTTACATGACTGCGGACACAACAGGAATGCACACGCACAAGATACACAAACAAATGAAATAACAGGGGTAAGCCTTCAGCAATGTCCTGTTAAAATGATGATAGTATCTCATCCTTCATTCCCTTTTAGAAGGCATGGCAACTTACTTAACTCGGGCCTTATAAATTTGTGTTGAGTGTATGTGTGTTTGTTTCGTTTCCATGGTTTCTATTAAAATAAACAGTCATAACATATCCATACCTTTTTGCCAGACTAATGTAAGCGACATTTGTTCAAATGGCACTTATGATAGTCTGGCAAAAAGGTATCGATATACTCTATACTTTATAAGATATTTGTTACATTAGTTTTTAAATATATTTTGAATATATAACATGTTACTTTCTTTGTAATTTGTCACAAAATGATAGGAGGTACTTTCTAAAGGAAGCAATTGTAGTTTGTTTTTCTGTACCTTACAAAAATATAATTTATAGAAAAAGAGTTTGGTGTATTATTTTTCCAAGTTTAAATATTTAATAATCAATAGAATTTTCAAGTTTTTTTTAGCGAAATTTACAAGAGTAATAAAAACTATGTTCACTGCTTATATTAAACTGATTAAAACTTCCTTTATTAAAATGATTATTTATATGATAAAAAAATTGATGTTATTGGAAGCTTTAATATTTTTTAATATACAGTGAAACAATAGTTTTTGTTTCTCCTGTAAATTTGTATAGAAAAAATATTTATTTCTGAATCCATGTTTGAATTTCCCGCCCTAAAGCATTTTTAATTTTCCCGCTATTTACTAGTGGCGCCATCATAGACTGGTTGTGGTTACAATCGCCCAAATAACTTTTACCGAACAAAAAAAATACATTGAGTTACACGTCTCGCTGGATTGTCTCTGTTGGTATCGACTCACTCGATATCAAGTCACTCGATGTCGAGTTACAACACTATAGGTATCGTCTCGAAGAAAACCGAGATTTTCGAGTCGGGCGATACCTAAGGTAAACACATGCATTGTGTGGGTAGGTATATCGTTTTAACTTGATTCAGATTTTTATAAAATTAAGTACTTAGTTCAAATAAAAGCTTTTTATCTTTTACGTGTAATATTTAAATATAATAAAAAAACATATATTCAAATAAAATTAAACTTTACAAAATACAATTATTTTGTTACATTAGGTATTTATGTTTTTTATTTTAACTTTTTATGTTAGGGATGATACTTATTTCGAAATTATAGGTAATTTTGTAGGTGAATCTGACAATTTTTTTTTTAATTCTTTACTTTCTTTTACATAAATCTTCCGTTTCGTGTTCTTACTCTTTTAAAAAAATGGGCAATTTAATTTATTTGTATAAATATATCAACGCTTTGGCAACGACAGCCTGAAATCGCTGTTTGCAATCAGAATTTGATGCAAGAAAAAAATTAAAGCTTGAAAAATTTTGAAGAATGAAAAAAGTTTGATAAAAGATGGGTATTTTTCCAACTACGGAAACACTGTCTAGATCACGTCTAGACCTAACTATCCTTCTTCGTTGGTCTAGACCGAGGTCTAAACTTATATCTTTCAGAAGGTGAGTTCGGGCTACGTATTGGTCGTGTTTTCGTCGTCAAAAATATTTTAAAATTTGAGAAGCACGTTTCATAAGCGGTTGATATGACGCTGCAAATCTCTAGTCTTCATTCGCTGCACAATCATTTTGTTTACGATTTGTTTTCTCAACCTTGAAGCTGTCAAAAAAATTGAATGACATTTGGTTGCAGTGTTGCTAGACGTAGCGGAATCCCGCTATTCGTAGCGGAATTTTATCGAGGTAGCGGCGTAGCGAAGGTAGCTCAAAATACCTTAAAACGTAGCGGAATCTGCCACAGTACAAAAAATAATAATTCTTATAGAAATTGTATAAACATTATTTGTACCATTTAATATAAAGACGAGTTCAGTCAAATAACATAAAAAAATAGGTAACTTTTATGGTAGCGACATCCTGTGCCTTTTTTAATATCGTTAAGATGAAATTAGGTTAAAATCACAGAACATATAATATTTCTTCCGTATTAGGATTTGACTTATTTTTTTTTATTTTTCGTCGTTCCACCAATTCACTTGTTACAAAAATGTTAAAATAAATCAATAAACCCACTTTGGTTCTGTGAACATAAAACAAGCAAAATGTGACATATGACATGTTATATGACAAGAGACAGTAGCGCGTAGCGGAACGTAGCGGAATTTTTAAATTATTGTAGCGGATTTTTTCATTAACACCCTGGCAACACTGTTTGGTTGACATACAGAAGGTTATGTGTATTGTTTTGCTTATTATATTTTAATTGGTTTTGATTTTACTTTTGATTCCGTGGTATTAACACTGAGATGGCGGTCTCAGAATCGGGAGTCAGGTGTGAATGTTTTCGTAAAAATCGTAAACAAGTACAGTCATCGAGAAGTGAATATTGTCTAATGTGATTAAGGTATTTAGTAGCAACAATAGTGCATCAAAATTTTTTGAATCTGAAGATTATAATTTGTCACATGGTGTGTTGTGCATCCTGTGACAAAAAAAGAAATTTCCTTTAAAATATCCACCTTTCATACAAAAAACTCCAATACAATTACCCTAGGCCGAATAGCCCTGGCAGCTGAGGTCTACAAAAATTGAATTGAAGAAGAAGGTTTTGATTTGAATTGATTATTTGTAGAGTTAATTAGAATTTATATAGTACTTTACTGTAAGTGGTTTTGACAATTTTACGGCGGAAAAACCTACAACTTGTATTATTATAAGTCATCGGCTTATTATTATTTACAATAGCATACAATGACACTCATGTTCTTAGCTGCATTACAAAAAATTGACTTTACTCAACAATTACACTATTCATTGATGGGAGATTAAATTATTAGAAAAGTTCAACCTGAATAAATAGAATAAACGTACCTTTCCAACCACATATGAAAAGTATTTACAACTTTCGTTGCAGTTTTAATAACAAAACTTTCATCTGCTTTGAATAATAACTGTGCTAAAACTATATATTCCTTACTGGTAGATTTCCATTAACGTACAAATAAAATAATTTAAGTGTACGTGTAGGTAGGTATCTATTATACGTTTTAAATTAATTTTATTTTCTTTAAACAGGTACCTCCATGAATAATGTTATTTTGTCTAAGGTTATAATAAACTATAACTTAACGAACCAAACTTATTACAGTAAAACCTTAAATAATTATTAAATAAATAAATAAACACATAATCTAAATGCTAAAAACAGATTTGACAGGGGTTCAAGGTCAATTTTATGCTTTTTATGTTGCGTTTTTAAAGTACGTCGTTTTACTTTATTTCCTGGATACAGCTTTTTTTCTTCGTTTGCTCCATTGATATGATTTGCATTGCAATATGTAACAAAAACAACTAGATATGATTGCGGCGGTACACATTTTTTGACTTTCTTTAAACGGCAGTATTAAGAGGTCATGTATTTAATAAAAGGCTTGTTCGAGAAAGTCTCGAACACATTCAGTTTAGTATGTACAATAAATATATATTTTTTTTTGTATCATACTGTATATTTTTATTCATAGTATAGACCCGCAGTGGAAGAGCTCTGGTTTTCCCTAATCTTTTAAAATAGCAAAATAAGCTCCAATCAAGGGTTATAAAATTTCTATTTAAACGGATAATAGTCCGTCATAACTTACTTAACCTAGGTACTAATCCACAACAATGTTAACGGACGGTTTTTCCCGAGCAATAGGCCTGGTACTTCTGGGGGTTTAAGGAGGGAGACCGGGCTGATAAAAAGGGTATCGCTAACAATAATCAGAGACTTCAACGATATTTCGTGTTTAAATAAAACGTTTGTAAACCGTTAAAAATTACATGGTCCTTCGAGATAAAATAAGTTTTAAACAAGTTTTAGTAGTTTTTCTTCTTCGACAAGACCTATGGTGTAACGAGACGTGTAGTTCTCCTACATAGTTATTGGTCCTTCGAGCCGGATTTAAAAGAAAACAACCAGCATAAAGAAAAGAAAAATACATTTCAAATATAAGCCGCTTCCTGGTTTAAAAGTGTTCCTGAGTTAGTCCTGATTCCTGGTGAAAGAAGCCGCCTCCTGAGTTAAAAGTGTTCCTGAGAGTTAGTCCTGATTCCTGGTGAAAGAAACCGCCTCCTGGTTTAAAAGTGCTGTTCCTGAGAGATATTCCGGTACAAAGAAGCTGTTCCTGGTTACGAGCAAAACATTTCTAACTAATCACGAGATAAAAGGTCAGATAAATTTATTCCTAAGGCATTATATATTTCAAAAAGACAATTGTAAATATTTCTAAAAAAATTTCTTTATAATATCTATTTAGTTAATGAGTTGGTTTCCTTCACATATTGATTGTATATTTATTAGTAAAATAGAAATGGAAGCGTTTGTTAAGCAGCGAGCTATAGAAAAAGGAAAGATAACAAGAATTGAAAATTGGATTGAAATTAATCAAAATATTGAATTGCGCACATATGAATTTAAAAGTAGATTAGAGCTTTTAACTAATGCTTTTGAAACTTACTGTTCCATTCAAAATGATATTGAAATGTTAGATGATACTCAATGTACAGACCGGGATATCGTTGAAGAAAGATATTGTTCAGCTCGTACCGTAATTGAAGAAAGAATTCATTCTTCTTCTAGTTTATTGAATTTAAGTCAAAATTCTAGATCCATTTCTCGTATAAATAAACCTCAATTAAACATTCCAGAATTTACTAGAGATATTACTCAATGGAATTCCTTTTTTGAGTTATTTGAAAATTTGATTGAAAAAGATACTTCATTAACAGAAGTAGAAAAACTTATATATCTTAAATCCTATTTAAAAGGGGAACCCTTAAACTTAATTTCAAATTTGCAATTAATTAACGATAATTTTAAGGTAGCACTAGATTCATTAAAAAATAGATACCAAAATCAATTGAATATTATATATGCGTACATAAAAAACTTATTAGATGCAAATTCATTAAACAAATCTGATGCTGGAACCCTAAGAAATTTCACTACATTTTTAAAACAGAATGTAGAAGGCTTCAAAAATTTAAATGTAAATGTGCATGAATGGGATATAATTTTAGTATATATTTTTTCTCAAAAATTAGATGGTAGTACAAGGAAGGCATTTGATTTTGAAATTCCTCCCAATACAAGACCGACGTTAACACAGTTCTTTAATTTCTTAGAACATAGATGTTCCACTTTAGAAAGATCAATTATTCCTAATTTACAGCAAAATAAAAATAATGTTCACTTTCAAAAAAATTCTCATCATGTACACATATCACAAAATTCGCAATTTAATCAGATTAACAGGACAAATAATTCCCAAATAAATAAAGGTAAATGTCTATTTTGCAATTTGAATAACCACAAAATTTATGGGTGCTCAAAATTTAGTGGGATTTCACATGATGAAAAAGTAAATTTCATAAAAAACAATAAATTATGCTTTAATTGCTTAGCGTATAATCATTATACAACTGAATGTAGCTCTCGTGGTTGCTCTATATGTCAAAAGATGCATCATACACTTTTACATAAAGACCAGCGTTTCCAACAAATTTCTCAAAATAGTAAATATATCCCGTCCAGAGAAGATGCCCAAAATACGTCAAATTCAAATTACAAGGGATCGTCCAATTTTAGAATGAATTCTTCTAATGAAAATTATAATAATCATTCCTACACTAGAAATAATGTTCCGTCTTACAATCAACGTCCAGGTTTTTCAAATTCACAAGGAAGTGATAATTCAAATGTGTCGTTAAATGATCATAGTTCTGAAATTTCTCCTCAACAAAATACAGTTATGTCCACATTATCGTCCAGTGGTGAAGCATTGCTAGCAACAGCAATGGTAACAATTTTCACTGCGGAAAACGTTCCCATTCAAGCAAAAGCGGTATTAGATCCTTGCAGTACAACTTCCTTAATCACAGAAACTTTAGTAGATAAACTCAAATATATTTCACAAATGAAAAATATTCAAATTAATGGTGTTGATGGGATAGTTACAAATTCAAATAAAATTGTAAATCTTAGCATTCATTCAAACGTTAAGAAAAATATAAATTTTAATATCACATGTTCAGTGCTTAAAAAAATCACTCAAAAGTTGCCACAATTTTCATTACGCAGGGAAAAAATTTCTATTCCTGCTAATATTGAATTGGCAGATCCAAATTTCCATGTACCCTCACACATTGATTTGCTTTTAGGAGCAGATATTTATTATAGCTTGATAACAGGGGGAATAATAAAAATTTAAAAAAACTTTCTAACCTTGGTAGAAACAAAATTAGGATATATTATAGGAGGTCCAATACCTCGAGAAGCCATTTCATATTTTACAAGTCAAAATTCTCCTACAATAAATAATTGTTTCATGTTACAAAATTCCAATTCAGACGACTTATTACTAAAATTTTGGGAAATAGAAGAAGTTTCAATTCCAAATAAAATACTCAGTCCTGAAAATCAGTTAGCTGAAAAAATATTTCTTGATAGTTCTAAAATTCTGAAAAATGGTTTCTTTCAAGTTAACTTACCTTTAAAAAATCCTAAGGAGCATTTGAAATTAGGTGATTCTTTTTCCTTGGCCAAGAGAAGATTTTTTACTTTAGAAAAATGATTTGAAAAATATCAAATGTTATTCAACCGATATAAAGAATTTATAGATGAATATGTTTCCTTAGATCATGCTAGGTACGTTCCTCTACTCTTTAAAAATGAAATTCATGAAAATAAATATTTTCTTCCACACCATTGCGTAATACGAGAAAATAATTCTAGTACAAAATTACGAGTGGTATTCGATGCCAGTATGAAAACATCCTCCGGGTTTTCCTTAAATGATACTATGTTAAAAGGTTTTCCTGTTCAACCAGAATTATTTGATATTCTCTGTCGTTCCCGAAGTTTCACATTTGTTCTCACTTGTGACATACAAAAAATGTATAGAATGATTAAGATTAATCCGTCTCAAACATTCCTTCAAAATGTTTTATGGCGTGAAAACCCCCTAGATCCGTTAAAATGTTTGGAACTTCAAACAGTTACCTATGGTACAAATAGTGCTCCTTATTTAGCCACTCGGGTTTTAAATGAGCTAGCAATTAGAAATAAAGAAATGTTTCCATTAGCGTCAGATGTAATACTTTCACAATGTTATGTTGATGACATTCTATGCGGTAGCAATTCCTTAGAAAGTTTGACAGAAACATATATCCAGTTAAAAAAGTTACTAAATTCAGCAAATTTTTGTTTACAATAAATGGTGTTCAAATGACTCACAATTTCTAAAAAATGTGTTGAAAAATGATATTCAAGAAAGATTTGATATTAAGATTGAAAATATGCCAAATAAAGTGTTAGGCATTTCGTGGGATCCAAATTTAGATCAATTTTCAGTAACACTCCCAAAAATGTCCAATGAAGGTTTAATGACAAAACGTTCTGTATTGTCCCAAATAGCCCAAATGTTCGATCCTCTAGGTTTAATTTCTCCCATAATCGTAGTTGCAAAAATGTTGATGCAAAATATTTGGATTTCAAAATTAAATTGGGATAATAATTTAAATGATGAACTAGCATTTCAATGGTCAGAATTCATTAAAAATATTGATCATGTGTCAAATCTAAAAATTCCGCGTTTCTTATTCTGTAAAATTAAAAACAATATTTCCAAAATTGAAATTCACGGATTCTGTGATGCTAGTTTAAAGGCATATGGTGCTGTCATATATATACGTGTTATTTATTCAAATAATGTAGTTTCATGTAATCTTGTTGCTTCAAAAAGTCGAGTCACTCCTTTAAAAACCATCACACTACCTCGCCTCGAGCTCTGTGGTGCAGTATTACTATCAAAGTTGACAACGAAAATACTTTCAATTTTTGAAAATAATATTTTAATTTCCACTGTAAACTTATGGACAGATTCTGAAATTGTGTTATGTTGGCTTAAAGCGCACCCATCAAAATGGTCAATCTTCGTATCCAATAGAGTTTCTGAAATTCAGCAACTTACTTCAAAATTCCAGTGGCGTCACGTACGTTCAGAAAATAAACCAGCAGATTTTCTTTCGAGAGGAATGACTCCGCAAGAAATAATTGATTCCTTAGTTTGGTGGCATGGGCCACAATTTTTACAAAGTTTAGAGTTAGAGTTACTTGAGTTTAATTCCCAACATACAAAAATAGTAGATATTCCAGAAGAAAGAAAGATAAAAAGTGTTTTACATAATACAAAATAAGATCCTTGGTCAAATTTTTGGGATTCCCTGTTGTCAAAATTTTCCTCAATTATAAAATTAAAAAGAGTAGTAGCCTATTGTTTAAGATTTGTAAATAATTCAAGAATTATAAATTCTGAAAAGGTTTCAGGTACATTAAAGGTAGAAGAACTTCAAAGTGCTCAAACACTCATAGTTAAAGTTTTGCAACAAAAATATTTCTTTAGAGAAATTTCAGAATTAACTTCCAAGAAAATAATTTCAAATAAATCTTTATTACATCTGTCTCCATTTCTTGATAAGTCAGGACTTCTTAGAGTTGGAGGTAGATTGTCTTACGCAGAATTACCGTATGATCAAAAACACCCAATTTTGTTGCCTTCGAAAAACTTTGTGACTACGCTTATAATTAATTATGAGCATTTAAAATTAGGACACGCTGGAGCTCAGACCACGTTGTCAAATCTTCGTTTAAAATATTGGCCGTTAAATGGATTAACTGAAATCAAAAAAATAATAAGAAATTGTATAGTTTGTATAGATATAAAGCAAAGGCATGTGAACAAATAATGTCCGATTTACCTCGTGATAGGTTAAAACCATCAAGACCATTTTCCAAAGTTGGAGTGGATTATGGCGGTCCTTTCTTAGTAAAAAGTTCACATTTGAGGAAAGCTCCTTTAGTAAAATGTTATATTGCGGTATTCGTTTGTATGATTTCAAAAGCTGTACATATAGAATTAGTTTCGAATTTATCCACAGAAGCTTTCATTTTAACTTTAAAAAGATTTATTTCACGCAGAGGTAATCCTACAATTATATTTAGTGATAATGCTACAACTTTCTTAGGGTCGAAAAATTAATTGAAGGAGCTTTATGAATTTTTCAAGGCAAAGAAAAACTTTAATCCAGTAGAAGAATTTTTGTCTTCCAAAGAAATAAGGTGGAAATGTATTCCTCCGAAAAGCCCACATTGGGGTGGTCTTTGGGAAGCAGCTATAAAAAGTACTAAATTTCATTTAGTTAGAATAATAGGAAACTCTAATTTGACGTTTGAAGAATTATATACAGTTTTAACACAAATAGAAGCAATTCTAAATTCAAGACCCCTCCAACCCTTGTCACATGATTCAAATGATTTAAATTGTTTAACCCCTGGACATTTTTTAATTGGCGATAGTCTTACCGCATTTCCTGAAAAGGATATATCCGATACTCTTGAAAATCGTTTAACCCGCTTTCAAAAATGCACTCGGGTTCAACAAATTTTTTGGAAACGCTGGACAAACGAGTACTTAAATCAGCTGCAAAACAGACCTAAGTGGTTGATACCACATCCAAATTTAAAGGTTAATGACATTGTTCTAATTAAAGAAGAAAATACTCGTCCCCTAGAATGGCCGCTAGCAAGAGTAATAGAAATTATTGCTAGCCCAGACAAAAAAATTCGTGTCGTTAAGGTTCGAACTAAGAATGGAATATTTATAAGAAATATTACCAGGTTATGCTCTCTACCAAAATACGACAGCTAAGTTAGTTTTAATGAATAGGTTCAATTTCAGAAACATTTCTAGTGATAGTTTAATTTAAGAGTTGAAGCTATAAAGCTTCAACGGGGGGCAGTATGTTCGAGAAAGTCTCGAACACATTCAGTTTAGTATTTACAATAAATATATATTTTTTTTGTATCATACTGTATATTTTTATTCATAGTATAGACCCGCAGTGGAAGAGCTCTGGTTTTCCCTAATCTTTTAAAATAGCAAAATAAGCTCCAATCAAGGGTTATAAAATTTCTATTTAAACGGATAATAGTCCGTCATAACTTACTTAACCTAGGTACTAATCCACAACAATGTTAACGGACGGTTTTTCCCGAGCAATAGGCCTGGTACTTCTGGGGGTTTAAGGAGGGAGACCGAGCTGATAAAAAGGGTATCGCTGACAATAATCAGAGACTTCAACGATATTTCGTGTTTAAATAAAACGTTTGTAAACCGTTAAAAATTACATGGTCCTTCGAGATAAAATAAGTTTTAAACAAGTTTTAGTAGTTTTTCTTCTTCGACAAGACCTATGGTGTAACGAGACGTGTAGTTCTCCTACAAGGCTTTTACTAAAAGCTCACCTCTCACGAATGTTTCAGGATGTGGATCTAACATTCATTTCTAATAATTTGTGAATACCGAAAATACACATGCAATAATAAATCAAAGAGTGAACTAAAATCAATTAATCGCTAATAAAGCGCGGCAAATTAATTTGAATTCGCTACCTTCTCTTCCAAAAAGAGACATAACGAGTCTGTGAAATGTATATCCTTCCTTCCAATCCTTTTTATCCATGTGCGTATAAATAAACTTATTTTAAGTTCCAGACGGGACCTACTTAGGTACCGTCTGAAATTGACGCATAATTGACGTTTGTACTCGATATCACGTGACCATCGACTCACTCGATAGATAACAGAATCAACTAATCTCGGAAAAAATGACGTAAACTATAGGTATCGACTCAGCCCCATAGCAACCCGCATAGCAACCGTCCGAAATTGACATTTCTAGTCGACATCACGTGACCATTGACAACTACTCGATAGCTAAATTTCGCAAAAATGGTGTAAACCATACGACACGTATCAGTCGATACCAAACAGAATCCCACTGCAGGTTCTATTCCAACCATGCGGAATCGTAACCTCCTTGATGTAAATATCAAAGGAAGTAAGACCAAAAGTGATTTCCAAGTCTCTGTTAAAGTGACTTGTAATGGCTCCTGTTATGTTGAGACATATTTTTTTATTGAATTTATTCTAGTTTGCAGATAGCTGTCAATTGATGGGTTTTCGATACACAGAAAACTGCACTGTTTGTATGAAATGGTCTTATGATGTCCGTTTAAGTCTATGTGACGAATTATTCATTAGCAATGTACGCTTTTTTACTGTTTTCTAGGTGTGATTTCCATGTTAACTTGCTGTCAGTTGCAAAGTTCAGTTTTGTATTTAGAGTCTGGAGATTTAAGTTCCATTTCCATCCATTTGTTGGTTTTACTGATATTCCGACCGATTTCAAATGTTTTAAAATAATATAAATGTCAAACTGTTTATTATTATTCCAGTTAATCTAAACTGTAACTTGAAGTTACAGCTATTGTAACAGACGAATTAGTTATTTGCCTGTTAAATAAAATTGTGGAAATTATAATACTCCCATTATAAGCAAAACCACAGTAACTAAGCAAACTATGGAATAAAGATATTTGTAACAAAAGAAATTTATTACTGCATTTTGATCAGTGGTAACAATATAATAATTTGTGGATAATGCTTTTACTAGTTAAAAATAAGTTTAATTTAATTTTTTGTATTGGCTTGTGGGTAAAAGGTTTCTTCTAAGAATTCTCTACAAAAATGTTAGTTACGGTGTAGAATCAAGTTGACTTTTTAGGATATAGAATAAAAATTAGCGGAATTTTGCTTACTTTTTAAGAAGAAAAAGGCGTTAGGATCAGAATGGTCAAATAACATCAAATATTTATAATTTTTCAGTTACGGGAGTTTGGATTATGACGGCAGAATATTGTTAGCACTTGATTGATACATCATTAGTAAGGTCATACTTTATAACAGTCTATAAATATGAAATTTTCAAAACTCCAGCGTTTATTTGTCAAAACAGATTGAGGTTAGGCTGAGAATTAGAATACAACCATTGTTCGTTTTTTTTGTGATCAATTAACTGTAATTGCAAAACGTAAATATACTTTTACTTTTTCTGTAGCTCATAATCGCTTTTTCTATTTAATATAAATTGTCTTAACTGCAAAAATACGCAGTTAGCATTGAGGTATCCGTTATTATTTTAAGGGAGAGCTATAAATAGCAAAAACGTAAAACGCAAAAACTAAAAAAAATACTATGATAATGCTGTTTACTTTCAATTATTTTAAAACCCTGGTGGTAGAGCTGGAGTAGAAGTTGGTGATACAATCTAGCGTGGTATAGAGTTGCCCTTTTGAGAACAGTATTTGCTCCATTTCATGGAAAACATTATATTCATTATTAATAATGACTTTTTGACGAACATTTTATTAACAATTTAATTACCTGACAGTTAACATTATTATGTTCACTTAGATTTTTAAATTCAACTAATTTAAAAAAAAAACCTACATTAAATCTATAACAGTTAATACAACGAGACCCAAAATATAAAATTTCAGAAAACCCTTAAACAATGTTCGCCAGATATTAGAGAAAGTAAAAGGCAACTTGATCTTCATCAAACATCCTCGGAAGCAGGCAGAGCAGCCGAACGATACGAAAATGTATCTCTGTCATCGCAGCACACTCTGGAAAGTTAACTATCGACGTCACGATGATGTATCGCTTGCAACACAAACACACAGTTTATTGTTATAACGCTCTCCCTTCAGATATGTGTCTGTGTTATGGACATAGAAGGCGCAGCACTTGACTTATTTCGCCATCAATCTCTGCAATCTTCGGAAAAAAAATGAATGGCGATATATATGACAGTTTGGTTGGTGGTCATTAATGATTTTTATAAAAAAAAAAATAGAATTCTGGTTAATAGCTTTTAAAGGAGGCACTGGATGATATAGGTATTCGAGGCGAACCAAGTAAACTTTTTGAAAATTATTTATTAAATAGAACTCAAACGGTAAACATCAACAACATTTTAAGTAAAATAAAATGTATTAAATTTGGTGTTCCACAAGGGACTGTGTTAGGTCCTATCCTCTTTATTATTTATCTCAACAGTATTTTTACTTATTCAAAGGCGGGTAGAATGATAAACTTTGCAGATGATACTGCAATTGTTTACTCTGATAATACCTGGACAAACTAAAAAAAAAAACTGAAAATGATTTAAAAAATATACTCAATTTATTTAGTCAGAAATTACTCAGGTTAATTTAGAAAAAAACTTACTTTGTGCCTTTTTCTTACAATGTTAGTAGTACATCAACAGTAGAAAGATAAAATTCTAAAGTGTACTTTACCGCTAAAAAAAATGTTAAGTATCTTGAACTGCATATAGATTGTCATCTTAGATTTGACATTCATATTGAAAAAGTAGTTAAAATTCTGAGGACATTACTGTACAAATTTAAGTATATTAAAAATATTATAGATCCTTGTCATCTCAAAACTATTTAGTTTGCTCTGATCGAATCTAGGTTAAGATATTCGATTCTTAATTGGAGAGGAGCTGCCTTTTGTTACATAAAAAAGTTAGTTGTACTTAAGAAAAGGTTTTTAAAAATAATATTTAAGAAAAAAGTTACATAACCGTCCAAACTCTTTTTTTGGAAGCAGGAATACTTGATATTAGACAGTTATTTATGCGTCAAATAATTATTTTTATTTACAAAAACAAAAAAATGTTCAAAACTTGTAAATCACCATCACAAAACATGATATAGACAAAACCTTAATGTACAGACACAATTTTTAAGAAGAAATGTTAGTATCCAAACATATTCACACCAAATGAGTAAAGTATTCAATAGTCTCCCCGAATTATATAAAATGTACCTTCTCGATATAAACTCATTAGAATTCATTAAAAAATGTTTTAAAACATACATTATAAACTTAGGAAGAGAAAACGTTCACCACTTATTTGGTCTGTAATAAATATTTTTTTATTATTTTTTTTTAATGTTGTCCTCCAATAATGTTCGTTTTTACTGTCGCGTTTTTACTAATTTTTAATACCATATATAGGTTAAAATAGCTAGGTTAATTTTGTGTATGAAAATCATGAAAATATATTCGTCAATGAACAGTCTTTTTGGATGAATTCACACACATGTTTATTCAAAGATATAATTTAACGTTCTGTAACGATAGTCTAATTTATTTATATTTATTTAAAACACACTATTTACAATTTATTTATGAGGTACTAATTAATTTATATAATACTTAGACACTAACTAACAATTCTAATTTATTTATTTCAATTTTACTTTTCAGTCCAATACTTTATACTCAACTAAATGGTCCGCCGATGAGCCGGCTATTTATACTAAGTCAAACTCTACTACGAGAAGTCTCTAGACCCTCCCGAAAATTCCATCTCTGACTCAACCGCACTCTCCGCCCGTTCTAGTCATTTCTAGAGCCTCAGCGGTAGCCCAATCGGATTAGTATTTTAGATTCTGAAAAATTCGAAGCAGCAATTTTCCTTCGGAATTCGTTGGAGGGGGTCTCTGGTAGTCTAAATTCAAAAAGTTGGGATTCCAAAGTTGTCGTTACCTCCGCCATCTTGATTTAAAGGGTTATTTTTTGTATCTTGAATAACTCATTTATTTTCAATTTTACACGGAAAATAGTTTTTACAAAGGTTATTTAAAATTAAATTTCCTACAATTCTGCTTTTTTTTTGTACGATCGGTTTTTTTCGATTTATACCCGAAAAGAGGGGGTGAATTTTTGGTTATAGAATAACTCGTTTTTTTTTGAATTTTACGAGAAAAATTGTTATAGACAAAGTTGTTTAAAATTAAATTTCCTACAATTCTGCTTTTTTTTGTACGATCGATTTTTTCGATTTATACCCGAAAAGAGGGGGTGAATTTTTGGTTATAGAATAACTCGTTTATTTTCAATTTTACGAGAAAAATTGTTATAAACAAAGTTGTTTAAAATTAAATTTCCTACAATTCTGTTTTTTTGTACGCTCGATTTTTTTGTATTTATCCCTGAGAAGAGTGGGGGTGAACCTAAGTATTGTATTATCACGTTTATTATTGATGTTGTACCATTATTTTTTCTGTTTGTTTTTTTTGCTGATACCTGGAATTAAAAAGAAACGTGATAATACAATGATAAGAGTTTACCCCCACTCTTCTCAGGGATAAATACAAAAAAATCGAGCGTACAAAAAAAAACAGAATTATAGGAAATTTAATTTTAAACAACTTTGTGTATAACAATTTTTCTCGTAAAATTGAAAATAAACGAGTTATTCTATAACCAAAAATTCACCCCCTCTTTTCGGGTATAAATCGAAAAAAATCAATCGTACAAAAAAAAGCAGAATTGTAGGAAATTTAATTTTAAATAACTTTTGTAAAAACTATTTTCCGTGTAAAATTGTAAATAAATGAGTTATTCAAGATACAAAAAATAACCCTTTAAATCAAGCTGGCAGAGGTAACGACAACTTTGGAATCCCAACTTTTTGAATTTAGACTACCACAGACCCCCTCCAACGAATTCCGAAGGAAAATTGCTGCTTCGAATTTTTCAGAATCTCAAGCCTGTTCTTCACCTAATCCGATTGGGCTACGGCATTTCTGGAAGATTTCGTCGTTTCGAGCATAAGTCGGGTGCCAAGTTAAGGTCGCGCTTGCTTTAGACAGGGTCGGCTTAAAAATTTCATGACAGTTCTTTAAACATAGTAAATATAACGATCGTTAATACTATTATTGTATCTGTTTTAATAACAATTTTATTTTTATTATTATTATTAATATTGTTATTTATATTATATATTTTTTTACATCTATTTTTGGTAAGTATTAATTTGTCTCTTTTCTGAATAAACCGGATGTCTGTAAATGGAGTTAGTGATCATAGAGTATTTTAAAATTCAACATAAAAATTAAATACATCGACGAAATCTTTCTTTTTCATTCATTATTAAATACAATTGAAGTTTCTTAGGGATATGCTCATCATTTTTAGAAGTTTTATGAATGAGTTACCATCTGTTATGCCTAAATGGTATACATACTGACTACTCTCTCTTATTTTTATAAAAAAAAATTTTTAATTTGCAGCAAAACATCTATATATTTATAGCCTTTAAAGTGTTGAAACGTAATAAAACTGGCTTTATTTCTTTTAACTCAACCAACAATACCAAAAAATTATATTTACATGAATTATTTCTTAATTATGTTTTAATATCCATTAAGAACGTACATGAAATAAGATCCTAATACATTTATTACCCATGGAAAAAGAGAATATTACATTATTAGTGACGGAATATTGCTTCCATGCAGCAATCCCATATCATAGCACATTTAGAAAGAAACCCCCATCAAAAAATCTAATTTAACATCCCATTTAGTGCTTATGTCACAACTTATATACAGTGGCGTAGTAAGTGAAATTAAAGAAGGATAAAACCAGCTATTTCTAATATATATTTTTTGTTGTTTAGGGAAGATATTGTTTATTTTTTGGGTTTTAACTTCGACATAAAATATATCAATGACTAGCTATATTAAATATTTTTATCATGAATTAATTATTTGTCCTAGTGTTATGGAATGGTGAGTAATCCCTACTTTCTATTGTTTGTTACTTATGTTAATTAATAAGATACCTACATTAAAGAAAAGTTATTTCATAAATAATTCAAATTAAACAACAATTAATTTAAAGAATTTGAGCTGTTAAAAGAAACAATAACATTAGTAAGCAAGTTAACTACCATATTTTTTCTACAACTATGCTCGCACAAATTTTTGATGAATATTGTCCTTTATAGGTATATATTTATGTTTAATTAGTACACAAAAATAACAAGGAATTTAATAAAATTTTAGAGAAAAACATGTTCTCAAGTTCACTAAATGCGGATTTATTATATTGTCGTGCGAGCCATTCGTGTCTCTACCGGTCCTGCTCTATGGCTATCAAGGAAGGCCTTTAGTCTACTTACTTCGATACATTCGAGAAAGCTAGACATTACTAGCTAACAAAATCAAGAAAAAAAAATTGGGGGTACTATTTAAAAAAATTGCCAATGACGTCACTACCAAGCATACGCTATTTTTAAAATTGATGCTTGTGTCAAAAAAAAAAGATTTGAAACTTTTAGGGATTTTAACCATTTAAATTTAGATACTTTTCGTCATGTGTCTCTCAGACCTTTTACTTCTCTCCTGTTGATCATCGTGATGTAATTGAAGTTATTCACTCATTAAAAAATGTTAACTCTATGGGCATTGACTGCATTTCCACAAAGATAATAAAACGTATTAGTCATCACATCTCTCAAATTTTAGCAGACTTAATCAATCAGTCTATTCAGCTAGGTATTTTCCCAGATTATCTGAAAGTAGGATATGTAACTCCTATCTTTAAAAAAGGTGATAATAATTTAATTGATAATTATAGACCTATTACAGTGCCTACAATTTTAAGCAAAATCTTTGAAAAATGTGTCCACAAAAAAATGCTAATATTTCTTAAAAAATATGAAATAATATGCAAAAATCAAAATGGATTCCTTCCAGAAAAATCTACTGAATTTCATACATACTTCTATCGATCAAAAGTTGTTTGTGGGTGCGCTTTTCTTTGATTTGTCAAAGGCGTTTGATTCAATCAACTTAGATGTCGCTATTCAAAAATTGGAAGGGCTTGGTTTTAGAGGTAACTTTTTGTCTTGGTTGTCATCTTATATAAATAACAGACAGATCTATGTCAAAGTCGGAAATTGTAAATCTGAACTAGAAAGTGTTGATATGGGTGTGCCTCAGGGATCAATTTTAGGAACTCTAATTTTTCTATGCTACATAAATGATATGCCTAATCATATTAACTCAGAAAACATAATTTTATATGCAGATGACACAACAATTGCCACCAACGCACAATCAGTAGATGAATTAATTAGTAAATTAAATGTTTTATCTAATGAGTTTACATCATGGTGTTATAGAAATTCTTTAATTGTTAATTCAAACAAAACCGTTTGCCTTCAGTTCTACTCCAGAAATCAAATTACCCAGAATTGTAAAGTAAATGTCAATAATGCAGAAATTATGCTCTCAGATGTTACAACATTTTTGGGCATACATATTGATAGCAATATGGGTTGGGATAGCCAAATATCTAATGTTTGTAAAAAATTAAACAGCGCATACTATGCAATACTAAAATTAAAATCAATATTTACCAAAGAGCAACTGCTTAATGTCTACTATGCTTTAGCATATTCTCATATATCATACAACATTATTCTTTGGGGTGATGCAGTCAATGCATCTAAAGTATTTATCTTACAGAAAAGAATAATCCGGCTTATTTTTAATCTAGAATTAATGCAAACTTGTAAATATAACTTCAAAAAATTTAAATATTAACATTTCCCTGTATTTACATTTATAAAACGTTGCTATATGCTAAACGCAACATACACCAATTTTTACAAAATTCAAATTATCATGAATACTCAACTAGGAATGCAAATTTATTCAGAACACCAAGACATTCAACAGCATTATTTGAGAAATCGCCTGAATTTGTTGGAATTAAATTTTTTAATCAACTCCCTGATTTCATTAAATCTGAAAAGAAATATGAACCTTTTAAAAGAAAACTTAAAAACTATTTAGTAGATTCATGTTTTTATAATTTATCTGAATACCACCATATTTTAAGGTAAATGTTTTTCTAATTGTATATTTTTAATGTGCATGTCTTAGATATGTATATATATATATATATATATATATATATATATATATATATATATTTTGTATACTGTACCTATATTTATTTGTATTTTAATATTTTTTATTCATATATATTATGACTTATCCTATATCATGTAACATGATCCTAAAGGACAAATAAACTACTATTATTATTATTATTATTATTTCGATATGATCTATTTACGATACCATGGGATCAAATTATTTACTTTAATGACATTGAAAGCAAAGTTCGGTTCTTAACAAGAAATATTTTAAACTTATTTAACGCTCATTGTCCATATCGCCAAATACGTGTTAGCAAAACCTATGCACCTTGGATGACACCAAATATTAAATTAATTCTTAAAGAACGGGACAAGGCCTTATTAGAATTTAAACGCAACAAATCTTCCGAATCTTGGAAAGAATATAAAAGGATGCGGAACTTTGCTCTTAATGCCGTTAGAAGCGAAAAATCAGCCTATCTTCGAAATATTAGTAAACAAAATAAATCTAAATTTTTCAAAACATTAAAGGATATGGGTATACAGAGTAATAAACATAAATATATCCCCTCTAACTTAGCGGATCTTTACAAAATAAATGATACTTTTATTTCTATTTTTCAAAATAGTAATGAAGCATGTGCTGAAAAAATATTACACTACCGAACTAATCGCGTTAATAATTCCTTAAAATTTGAGTTTACAATTGTTGATGAAGATACTATAATTAGGGTAATAAATAGTATTACGTCAAATTCGAGTGGTTCTGACGGAATTACTCTTCAAATGATTAAACTTTGCTTACCGGCAATCTCGTTGTATTTGACCCATATTATAAATTGCTGCCTAGAAACTGGATACTTTCCAGATCAATGGAAAAGAGCAGTAGTAATACCTCTTCCAAAAATTGCGAACCGTATTTCTCATACTGAATTAAGACCAATAAGCCTACTTCCCATTTTATCCAAAGTTCTTGAGAAAATTGTGTACGATCAGGTTTATAAATATGTTAGTGTCAACAATTTATTGCCGGTTCACCAATCAGGTTTTCGCAAAAAACATAGTACAACCACAGCTCTTTGCCATCTAACAGATACCATTATTACAGCCCTACATAGTAAAGAAGCAACAGCACTTTCTCTGCTCGACTTTACCAAAGCTTTCGACACAATAAATCATCTACTCTTAATTTCTAAATGCAGCCATTATGGATTTACTGACAAACCTCTCTTATTCATTAAAACGTATTTAAAAAATTGCTTTCAAAAAGTTGTAATCAATTAACAGTCCTCAACTCTTAGAGAAATCGAATCAGATGTTCCCCAAGGATCGGTTTTGGGACCCTTGCTATTTTTAATTTACACTTCAGACTTAGAACTAAATGTGGAGTCGAGCAGGTTGCAGTTTTTTGCTGATGATACCCAAATTGTACACCGCTTCAAGTCACAAGATGTAGTTAGAGCTAAGACCAAAATGAATCGAGATCTTTCCAACATAAATGAGTATTGCTTAAAACATAATCTTCGTATTAATCCATCTAAGTCTAAATTATTAATTTTTAGCCCACATAGTTACAGACAAAATATAAAAAACAACTTGAGTCTTACCATTAATAATGAACTCATACCCATTGTAAACTGTGGAAAAAATCTTGGCTTGATTATGGACGAAAACTTAAAATTTGTAGAACATGTAAATATTTTAATTAGCCAATGATACTATCGTTTAAAACTTCTTTATGCGAATAAGTTTATACTTAACAGGAAAATGAAGAAATATCTATGTGAAACGTTTGTTATAAGTAAACTCAGTTATTGTGCTATTGTCTATTACCCTTGTCTTGACGTTATCACAGCAAATCGCATTCAAAAAGTTCAAAATACTTGCTGCAGGTTCATTTATGGTCTTCGTTAATATGATCATATTTCAGAGTCGTGCATGGAACTGGAATGGTTAAATATAAAAAATTTATATTATTTACTTGCTTTTGTCCATAATCTAATAAACTCATCTGGTCCTGAATACCTTAACAACAAGTTGATCTATCGAACACAGCTACACAATCTAAATATTAGAAGGCAAATGACATTGTCTATGCCTAGACATACTACTTCCCTTTTTCAAAGGAGTTTCATATACAATGCCGTCAAATACTTCAATTCATTGAGCATTAATATAAAAAGTTTACAGTCTGGTACATTTAAGCGCAAGGTAAAGAATGACCTACTCCTCCAACAAGGCCAGTAACAGTTTTAAAAGTTTTAAAATTGTAAAAAAAAAAATTCTTTTATAATAGTTTTGCTAATGTTTTCTATTTATTTATTTTATTGTATTTTATTGTATTTTATTGTATTTTATTGAATTTTATTGAATTTTAATAAATTTTATTGAATTTTATTGAATTTTATTGAATTTTATTGAATTTTATTAAATTTTATTGAATTTTATTGAATTTTATTGAATTTTAATGAATATTATTGAATTTTATTGAATTTTATTGAATTTTATTGAATTTTATTGAATTTTATTGAATTTTATTGAATTTTATTGAATTTTATTGAATTTTATTGAATTTTATTGAATTTTATTGAATTTTATTGAATTTTATTGAATTTTATTGAATTTTATTGAATTTTATTGAATTTTATTGAATTTTATTGAATTTTATTGAATTTTATTGAATTTTATTGAATTTTATTGAATTTTATTGAATTTTATTGAATTTTATTGAATTTTATTGAATTTTATTGAATTTTATTGAATTTTATTGAATTTTATTGAATTTTATTGAATTTTATTGAATTTTATTGAATTTTATTGAATTTTATTGAATTTTATTGAATTTTATTGAATTTTATTGAATTTTATTGAATTTTATTGAATATTATTGAATTTTATTGAATTTTATTGAATTTTATTGAATTTTATTGAATTTTATTGAATTTTATTAAATTTTATTGAATTTTATTGAATTTTATTGAATTTTATTGAATTTTATTGAATTTTATTGAATTTTATTGAATTTTATTGAATTTTATTGAATTTTATTGAATTTTATTGAATTTTATTGAATTTTATTGAATTTTATTGAATTTTATTGAATTTTATTGAATTTTATTGAATTTTATTGAATTTTATTGAATTTTATTGAATTTTGTTGAATTTTATTGAATTTTATTGAATTTTATTGATTTTTATTAAATACCCATTAATACCCACTAGCAAAGGTTTTTCTCAGTGTGATGCATTCTATATGTTTTTGGATACCGGATAATGTACCCCGAAAGTGCCATTTACATTCTGGTTCCATAAGTGTGTCCAGTTAGAGTTTCCTCAGATCTTTTTCTCGAGTTCCTCGAGTCGATTCTCTTCTACAAGAAATAGTTTTATGAATTTGTGAAACAGAATTCATCATGAATACCGGTTAAAAGATGTACATTAAATTAAAATGATAATATTTACTTATATATCTTGACGAACAGTGATAATTCTTAAAAAAATCTTGTGGTTATTTGCTGAAAGTCATTCATATTTTTACATATAAATACTTATTTAATAATAACTTGTTAATACATGAATTAGTTAGGTTAATGGCATTTCTTTATAACAGGAAGACTGGAGATAAGAAGGCGACTCGGTATACTCGAAATACGGTCCCAAAAAACGAACTCTAATTAAGCTTTTTTAATTCACCTGGTTCCTATGAAAATTTTACATAATTTTGTTAAAATAAAAAAAAATAAACCTTTTTATTGCACAGAATATACTATTCTATTTATTTCTAACTAAGTTTTGCATGTTTTAATTAATACATTAATTAATTTGATCTATATAAAATGCAAATTAGGTAGGTATGACCAAATTAGAAAAGGTTTGGTAAATAGTGAAATTACGTTAGTACAATTTTGCGTCTAATTTTTTTTGAATTATACATAAACATAGATTTAGAGTAAAATAAAACACAGTTACCTGATGTTTTTGTTATATTGCAAGCATAAAAGGAGATTTGGAATTAGGGTGATTCATTTGCACTTTTGTTTCGGTGCTCAATCAAAATATTAATCTACATATAGAAAAAAAAATCTCACCAAGTTTGAGATCTTAATAGGAATTTAAAGTACTTACTATTTAAATGTAAAGTTTTACCATTTAAAATTTTTTTTTTCAAATTTCTAATGCTTACCCACCTTTTACAATATTGCAAATCGGTTTGCTGGACCTTGTGGGCAATTTCACGCTCTTCCAAATTATATTCATTATGAGTGAGGAAGCATAATAATTCTAAAAAAAAAGTTCTTAGTGTAGGGAAATATAATGGTATTCAAATTATTCTAAATACATTATGAGTTAGTATTTATCAATTTCTCTATATTCTGTATATTCTAGATTCTCTACATTCTAGTACTAACTCTGAATAAATTCGTGGTCTGTTCAGGATGAGTAGTGCGCATCTGAGCATCTGAGCATCTGAGCATCTGAGCATCTGAGCATCTGAGCATCTGAGCATCTGAGCATCTGAGCATCTGAGCATCTGAGCATCTGAGCATCTGAGCATCTGAGCATCTGAGCATCTGAGCATCTGAGCATCTGAGCATCTGAGCATCTGAGCATCTGAGCATCTGAGCATCTGAGCATCTGAGCATCTGAGCATCTGAGCATCTGAGCATCTGAGCATCTGAGAATCTGAGAATCTGAGCATCTGAGCATCTGATCATCTGAGCATCTGAGCATCTGAGCATCTGAGCATCTGAGCATCTGAGCATCTGAGCATCTGAGCATCTGAGCATCTGAGCATCTGAGCATCTGAGCATCTGAGCATCTGAGCAACTGAGCATCTGAGCATCTGAGCATGTTTCTTCCAATGATATGGTTTTTGGTGATTTCTTTTGTTGCTATGAGAATACCCGTGAGCTCCGTTTGAACTACACTGGCACTAATGCAGACAGCCCGTTTTATTTTATGGTTTAAGGATATGTAGCAATGTTTTGTTTTATAACCGTCGGTGTAAATATAAATCATACCTGCTACTTTCGACTCTTTTATTGTTTCTGTTATAACTTAATATGACTTATGGAAGTTATATATCAGTGAGATAGAGTCCATGTTCGCTTGAAGCAGTGAGAGCGTATCAAGCGCTTCCGGCTAATAGCGACGTCTCGCCTCACTAGAACCTACATCAGGTTCTATTCCAACCGTGCAGAGGCGTGTCTTTGTCATCAGAGCAACTTCGTTAATGTAAATATCGAAGGTAGAGAGACTAAGAATGACTTACATGGCTCAGGTAGGTGTGGTTTTTATGACTCCTGTTATGCTGAGACATGCTGTTTTTTTGAATTTGTTCAATTTTGCGGATAGTTGTTAATTTTTGGGTTTTCGGTATGCAGACAATTGCATCATATGTTCGCATAGGTTTTATGATGGCCGTGAAAGTCCATGCAACAACTCTGGGGGAGAAACCTCAGGTGAGCCTTACGGTTCAGCGGCATTGTTTACAAGCAATGTATGCTCTTTCAACTCTGTTTTCTATGTGTGAGTTCCATATTATCTTGCTATCTACGGTAAGACCTACGTACTTCATCTCAGTTTCAAGGTTTAGTTGTGTGTTTAGGAGCCCTGGTGGTTTTAAATCTATTTTCATCTGTTGATTTTTAGAACAGGACCATTTCGGTCTTCTTGGGATTGATAGTCAGTGAATGGTCCTTGCATCACCGCTCTTTAAGTTTGAGAGCTACTTGCTTTCTTTCGCAGAGCATATTCTCAAAACTCCCTGTTTGCAGAATAACTAGGTCATCTGCATACCCTAGTATGTAGTTACTGTCATTATCAAGGCGGCTCTGTCAGTACTTCATTATCTGCGCATAGCAAATTGCTCAATCGAACTGACTCCACGTTTCTATTTCCTATTATTATATCGTTTAAGTTTTCCTTTGTTCTTTTATCCTTTTTTTTTTTTTGTTTATCATGATTAAAAACAGCAGCGAGCTTATACTAAGTCCTTGATTTATTTTTGTCTTTATTAAAAACTCCTCCCTTCTTTGTCCTTCTGTCTGTACTTTTAATTTAACAGTCTAATATATATGTGCTTCTAATTATTATTTCATTTGGCACTTCCATATCTGTTCATATCTTTTCACGTTCTGCTTAGTCTAGTGTTACCCTCAGCTCAATGAAAGCTAGATATAAATATTCTCATCCTTCGGTCATTTTATTTTAACATTATTTTTCTTAAGATATTTATGTTGTCATTTGTCTCTCTTCCTAATCTGAAAGCTGCTTGTTATTCCCCTATTTCTGTTTCTATAATAATAATAATAATAATAATAATAATAATAATAATAATAATAATAATAATAATAATAATAATAATAATAATAATAATAATAATAATAATAATAATAATAATAATAATAATAATAATAATAATAATAATAATAATAATAATAATAATAATAATAATAATAATAATAATAATAATAATAATAATAATAATAATAATAATAATAATAATAATAATAATAATAATAATAATAATAATAATAATAATAATAATAATAATAATAATAATAATAATAATAATAATAATAATAATAATAATAATAATAATAATAATAATAATAATAATAATAATAATAATAATAATAATAATAATAATAATAATAATAATAATAATAATAATAATAATAATAATAATAATAATAATAATAATAATAATAATAATAATAATAATAATAATAATAATAATAATAATAATAATAATAATAATAATAATAATAATAATAATAATAATAATAATAATAATAATAATAATAATAATAATAATAATAATAATAATAATAATAATAATAATAATAATAATAATAATAATAATAATAATAATAATAATAATAATAATAATAATAATAATAATAATAATAATAATAATAATAATAATAATAATAATAATAATAATAATAATAATAATAATAATAATAATAATAATAATAATAATAATAATAATAATAATAATAATAATAATAATAATAATAATAATAATAATAATAATAATAATAATAATAATAATAATAATAATAATAATAATAATAATAATAATAATAATAATAATAATAATAATAATAATAATAATAATAATAATAATAATAATAATAATAATAATAATAATAATAATAATAATAATAATAATAATAATAATAATAATAATAATAATAATAATAATAATAATAATAATAATAATAATAATAATAATAATAATAATAATAATAATAATAATAATAATAATAATAATAATAATAATAATAATAATAATAATAATAATAATAATAATAATAATAATAATAATAATAATAATAATAATAATAATAATAATAATAATAATAATAATAATAATAATAATAATAATAATAATAATAATAATAATAATAATAATAATAATAATAATAATAATAATAATAATAATAATAATAATAATAATAATAATAATAATAATAATAATAATAATAATAATAATAATAATAATAATAATAATAATAATAATAATAATAATAATAATAATAATAATAATAATAATAATAATAATAATAATAATAATAATAATAATAATAATAATAATAATAATAATAATAATAATAATAATAATAATAATAATAATAATAATAATAATAATAATAATAATAATAATAATAATAATAATAATAATAATAATAATAATAATAATAATAATAATAATAATAATAATAATAATAATAATAATAAAGGTTTTTATTGACTGTTAATTACAAAGAGACAAATAAAACAATAATTCATGTAGATACATTGATATTTCACAGTCAAAAGGCAGAGTTCAGATTTCTTGGGAGGATTCTGTCGAATCTTCCGTAGAATCTGCTCTTCCACTCAACCTAGTAAAATAAAATAAACTAGAATAATAAAATAAACTAAAATTATAAAATAAACTGAAATAATAAAATAATTACAATATAATTATTAATAAGGAAAAATGTTCACAAAATCAGTTTGGTTAATGAGATAGGTAGATCTGCTTGTTGGTCCGTCATCAATTATATTAAATTAAAATTTAAATTGAATACTTCGATTAAGTAAGCATTCTTTTATTTTTTTCTTGTAGTTAGAAATAGGTAGAGTTTTAAATTTGGTAGGGATGAGATTGTAGATTTTAGCCATATTGTACGAGAAACTGGATCGGAACAGCGCTGTGTTATGTTTTGGCAGTGATATGCTGTCTTTAAATCTTTTCGTACAGGTACGTAGGTTTTTTGGTAAGTATAATTTTTTTGAAAAGTAAAGAGGCATGTAGTACTCTTCGGTTATTTAAATTCAACCAGCCAAGTTTCGCAATGTGATGTGAAGTAGAACTACGACGTCTTAGTCCGCAAATAAGTCGTATACATGCATTTTGAATACGCTGAAGATGATTTTTGTTAAATTGCGATAAAGCAGGTCCATAAATTACATCGCCGTAATTTAGTTGTGAAAGAACTAAACCGTCACATAGTAACATCTTAGCCTGCTTATTTAATAAGTGTCTGTGCGAATATACAAGTTTTAAATTTGAGAAAGCTTTTTTTACCACAAAAGATGTATTCTGAGAAAAAGTGAGGGAGTCGTCAATATATAGTCCTAAATTTTTTTCACAGTCTGAAAAAACAATTGGTTTATTATCAATCTGAACAGTAGCAGAATTTTTTACACGATTTTTAGCTAATTTTCGACCAAATAACATAGATTTAGATTTAGTGCCATTAATTGATAGACAGAATTTTGTGGACAATTCTGATAATGTTCTCAAGTCATCATTTATATTATGTGTAGCTTCTTCAATTTCAGATTCTTTAAATTCAAGATAGAGTTGTGTATCATCTGCATAAAAGTGTGATTTCATATATTTAAGGTGTCTATGAAATTGCGAAGTATATAAAGAGAATAAAAGAGGCCCTAGAATAGACCCTTGAGGTATGCCGCGAGTGACTAAAATATCGTTTGAACTTTTTCCGCCTAGAATGACCTTTTGAGTCCGTTGGTCTAGATAGTTGGGTTAAGTGGAAGAACATTTTCCAAGTGTTTTTTTTAAACTTTGGAAAGTGAACTTCGCCTTTTGTTTTCTTTAATAAACTATTAGTAATATTAATTTTGTAAAATGCTGTAATGAAAACAATAAAGACCTTTATTATTATTATTATATGATTTTAGCAGATTTAAGGAAGAACTACTTAATCCTATATAATGACAAATGGATCTAAGTATACTGTGATTGATTTTGTCAAATGCTTTAGAATAGTCTAAGAGTACTAATATGCAAAGCTTGTTAGTATCAATTGCATAATAAATATCATCTAAAACCTTAAGTAGTGCAGTAGTACAGCTGTGATTTGGGCGAAATCCTGACTGATTTATAGGTAATATATCAAATTGGGAGATGTGCAGTCTTATTTGTTCTCCCATTATTTTTTCTAATACTTTGGACAGTGTACAAAGAATGCTTATAGGTCTTAGTTGGCTATATTCCGATGGATTGTCTGTTTTTGGAAGAAGTATTACTCGAGATTTTTTCCATAGCGAAGGAAATATAGAATTACTAAGGCAGAAGTTAAAAATGTGAGTGAGGTATTGAAGTATAAGAGGTACAGCAGTGCAATAGCATGGTAATATTTATCTCGTCCGGACCGGTGGCATTGGATTTTATGGAGAGCAGTTTTTCATAGACTTTCAATTCCTGTACAGTTTTAAAATTAAATGTGTCAACATTTACGACAGTCGATGTGCTATAATTCTCCAGGATATTTGGGTCTGGCGAATCACTGCCTCCAATACCATTAATAAAATAATTGTTGATCGTGTCAGGATTTTGCAGGTGGAAAGGAATATTCAAAGGCAATTTTTTATTATTGTAAATTATATCTAAATGTTTTAATTCTTTCCAAATGTTATTTTTACTTCGCAGCCTAAATTCTAAGTAAGCTCTTTTTTCTCGGTTAATTGCGTAATTGACCTCGTTACGTAATGTCTTATAATAGTCCCAGTAATGTGGGTTTTTAAATTTATTGAATTTTTGTAAAGCTTTATCCCTCAATTTCATCATACATTTTAGAGTATCGGTAAGCCAGGGTGATTTTATTTTGCTTATTTTTATAATTCTTTTGGGAGCATGTTTTTCAAACAAATTTAAAATTAAAATATTTAATGTTTCAATTTTTAAATCAATATTATCGGCTAGTATTATTTTATTAAAATCCGCATTTTGTAGATCCTGAAGAAAGTCAGCGACTTGAAAGCGTTTAAAGTCTCGGAATGTATACAAAAATGGTTCAGGTTTATTAATTTGGCATCTAATAGTGCATGAAGGAATTGAGTGATCTGATAAAATAGAACATTCACGTACATCTATATTTCCAATTTTATGATTATCCGAGCACAAAATGAGATCAAGCAAATATGATTTTCTTATGCAGTCCTTATTATTCTTAAGTACATTTTAATGCTGGTGTGGGCTAATTATACTGTTTAATCGTTTTTATAGTAATTGGTCTTATTTTTGCATATTGGTAAGAATATTTTTTTTGCCACCATTTTGATATTTTGTTCTAGCCATTTAATCATCTCTGGAGCTATGTCGTCCTAAATTAACTAACTAAACGACATTTTAAGATCTTTTGCAGTTTTGACACCACAAATATGCCACATTGCGCAAACGCGATTTTAAAATCTTGTAGGACTATTAAATTCCCTATTTTGGTTATAAGCCAGGAAATTAATGTTTTTCATCGGCGTAGGAAAATATTAATACAACTTAACTCGAATACGTAACCCACTTTCCTATATGAAAATTAAACAAATTACTGAAGCAAAAAAGTCGAGAATATATCCCTTGGCTACAATGGTTTCCCAATAATGTCTTATGTCCCGGCACACATTTAAAGATCTTATTATGGTCTGTCAAAGCCTGGAAAGGTAGCAGTAAAATATTAATTTGGATTCTACTTCCACCCTTTACAGCGCTTTAAGGGCTGCCTTGCTGTCTATCATAATAATCGCTAATTTTTATTTAATAATAATTCTAATAAATAATTGATATTATTTAGCGGCTTCATGTGACAAGGGAAATTGTTGAAGTTAACATTTTAATTATTCGATTTTCATTGGAAATCTATATGCCTACTTTTTGTTAGAATTTGACGAATGTGCTCGGCTTCCCAATATTGCGCTAGCGCAAAAACTAAATTTTTCTATATGTTTTCGGGTACCTGCTAATGTACCCCGAAAGTGCCATTTACCTTTAAGGTATCTGGTTCCATAAGTGTGTCTAGATAGAGTTTCCTTACATCTTTTCCTCGAGTTCCTCGAGTCGATTCTCTTTTACAAGAAATAGTTTTATGAATTTTTGAAACAGAATTCATCATGAAAACCGATTAAAAAAAGTACATTAGAATAAAATGATAATATTTACTTATATATCTTGTGGTTATTTGTTGAAAGTCATTCATATTTTTACATATAAATACTTACAGTTCATCAAATTTCTAGAGGTGTTCGACGCCCAGACAGAGAACGCGCTACGTGTGACTAAGATAGCTATTGTACAGTCTGCTAAACAAGTTATTTTAAATAGTTTTTAATATTTTTAGGTAATTAAATTTTAAAAGTGTGGAATAGTTTAGGGATTAAATTGGTCTGATTGGACTTTAAAAGCAGTTAAAGATAGTATGTATAATTGAAAATAATTATTATGCCATAAAAGGTGTTTTGGAATTCCTTCAACCTTTTGAAATTGAGTCAGAAAATATAAATTTTATAGGATAGCGGAAAATACCTATAATTTTTTTGTAGGCCTTTGTAAATCGTGGAAATAGTTTATATTTTATTTCTACCTTATTAAGGAAAATGGTACCTATTATTAATAACGGTTGTTTCTGAAACATTACTAAAATTTTCGAAATTTTGTTTTTCTACAAAATAATAAACTATACTATTTAGAAAAAAATTTATTTCTCTTATAATTTTATAAAAAATAACAGGGGAATATTTACATTTCTTGATCTATTAAACAAAACGATAAATTATCTCGACGAATGAAACCATGTACGGAAGCTAGCTTTACATTTTTGTTGGTGGTTTCATGGGTTTCATATCAATTTTTTGTAATTGTAGTTTACACGTGTTTGCTTTATTAAAAAAGTGTGTTGTTGTGATTTACGTCGCAATAAGTCAAAAACAACTTGAAACCCCATATAAAATCAAAAAGGAGAAACGGAAAAAAATTGAGCCTGTAAATGAACACAACTCAGAAACAAAAATAGCTATCTAATAATAAAAAAATAAAATTTGATTCTTGTGCAGCTTCATCTATATCATTAACTGTTTTTTGTTTTTTAATGGTTTTTCTTGGTGATGAAAATTCCGATATCTCACGGTTATCGATTCTTTTTTTCTCTCCAGAAATGCGGACGACAGTATTTTTAGATACTCCTGTGGCTGCAGCAACACGATCATTTACATTTTTAAATGGTATTGAAGGTGAATTAAAGTTTCCTTCTCTTCTCATAAACTCTATAACATTGGCTATTATTTCGCGAGATTGACTGTTAATCACGCGGCCTCTTAATTTGCTATTAAACTCCATACTTAGGTTCTATTAAACTGTAATGAGCAAAAAACACAAACGAAAATAAAAGAAATGTTTTAGCGAAATTTACATCTGACATTTACGTCTGAATGAAATAGTGAAATACTTGATGCGCAGAGTGTACTTTCATTGCGTAAATCCGTCGGGATGCCTGTCAGTAGTGCTTTCTCTGTCTAGCCGTCGAAAGTCTCTAGAAATTTGATGAACTGTATTTAATAAAAACTTGTTAATACATGAATTAATAAGGTTAAAGGCATTTCTTTATAACAGGAAGACTGGAGATAAGGAGGGGACTTGAAATACGGTCCCAAAAAACGAACTCTAATTAAGCTTTTTTTAATTCACCTGGCTTCTTATGAAAACGGATGTTCCCGGCTTCATAATATTGCGCTAGCGTAAAAACTAATTTTTTCCATTATCACCACATTATTTAGTGTTTTTATATGACGAGGGAAGTTGTAGAATTTGACATTTTTATTATCCGATTTCCGTTGGAAATCTATTTTCCTGCTTTATTTGTTGGAATGTCACGGGTCTCCTCAACTGGAAAACTATGTCCTTATTATGAAGAATTCATAACCTTTATTGCAATATCGTAAAAACTACTTTTTTCTATTGTCATCCGTGTTAAAAGTATATAGTCGGAGGGCTGATGGCGCATTTAAGGAAAAAATTTGGACAATTTGAAATTATTAAAACAATATGTTAGTGAATCTGGAATCGAGAGTCTGAAAGGGCACTTGCAGTTTTTTTGCTACCGCGTAGCATATAACATAAGTAAAAAATTAAAAATTAAAATATTTTAAAGTTGGATATTTTATTCGAGTTATTTTTTGCGTTCATGTGCTACGCCTGTAGTAAAATAACTCTCGATTTCAGATTCACTATCATCGATATGTACTGTTTTTTTTTATTTTATACTGCCTATAATATCTTCTCCAAATTTTTTATCAGCTCTTGGACTAATATTCTCTGTTGGAAAAATAAAGTTAAGAATATTCACTTTGTCTCACAATGCATACCGAAACGATTCAGACAGATACTCACTCCTAACCACTTTTCCAACACCCCTCATTATTTTTTATTTTCCCTGTAAATCCCTTCGGCGTCTCGGACATTTCTTGTCTTCTGAATCGAATTCGGATGAATGGAAAAAGGAGAATTACACTGTCATGTTAAGGAAATCTAAGACAGCGGAATTGTTATGATCGCTTTCGATTAAATTCTGGATGAAGGGGAAGCAGTATACCATTATGCATAATATATATCTGGATATTTTGACGTAAGAGTATTGCCGCGATAAATTGATTTGAAAAATAGGTCGGGACTATCTCTTCTGTTCTATTCTATTCTCCATGGAAAGATTGCGATGCATTAGGTATGGGAATTGGTTTGGAAAAGTTTCTAAAGTTTATGGTCTTTTGTTCGTATGGAAGTATTTTAAAGTGTGTAAATTTTATGGTTAGATTAGGGAGAGTTTGTAATAGATAAAAATAGGTACGTATTTGAAAATGTAACAACCTACTCGTACTTACTTGGAGACTAACATAATGTACAAAAGGAAAGTCGATATGTTTGTAACAAAAATAAAAAGAAGAAGATAAAAATGAGTATGAATGTAAGGAAATCGTATAATCAGATTTTTATCATTTATTCACTAGTACAAATAATAACTAAATCTAAATAAATGATTATCAAACTATACTATGCGAATAAAAGTAAGAAATAGATTCTAAAAAGGAATAGAGTTTTGGAAAAATTTCAAAAACAAATAAATTTTCTTGGTAAATTCTGCACTTTTTGTAAATGTAGTGATGTCCTTGGTCTTTTTTTAGATGTATATTTTATTTCACAATCAATACTCCATCCAATTTCCTTAAGGAAATAATTTTTTAAACAAAAATTATTACTCGTCCTTCTTTATTTCTCCAAAACCTACTCTAACTTCAACTTTATCTTTTTTTTTACTTCCTAATCTGCTTATTGCTTTCCGTCTTCTGTTTTACTTTGTGATTTCTGTTTTACTAATCTGACCCCTTTCACTGTTCTCTCTGTCTCCTCCTGTGACTACTCTTGCTGCTTAGTTCTCTTTCCTCTTTATTGGCTTAAACATTATGTTAGATATTTAAGTTTTTTTGAAAGTAATATTTTGGGATACGTAGTAATGGGATTTTATTAACTTTATTAGCTGAGAGCTTTTGATAATTGTACGACTTCAAGTCACAGTTTTATCGGTTTTATGAACTTTTTCTTTACGTTAGACTGTGCAGATAGCACTAACCGTCTAATTCCTGGTACCAGCGCCATAACCCTGTTATATTAGGTTTTATTTACTTTTGCGGCAGGAGAATATTTGCCCAACAAAAATTTTGATTTCTGTTCTAGGGATATTGAGTTTATTTACATACATTCTTATTTTTGTGCCATAATCTCATATTTATTTTTTTTTACTTTCTGTCCAAGGTACATAGTTAAAAATACTTGTATGCTATAACGTCACATAATTGTGGATAATTGTGATTACTGATATTTTATGTTAGAAGTTTTTGCCGTGGCTGTGTTAAAATTTATCCTGTGAGTACGTGTTAATTTACACTACAGGAAAAGGTTTAAAAACCTATTAAACGGTATAAGCAGGAGTTTTCGTTGTCTCGTTTCATTCCTATTGTTTAATCTATTTAGGATAGGGACAAGGAAGCATATTTATCGGGAGGCTCGAGTTCCCGTCAGCATAAAACCTTTTACCTGCGTTTCAACTTTTGTCTCTTAATACTGCACACGAGTTCCCGGCAGGGTTCAAATTTATCCTTTATCCTTAACTCGAATTCCCTTTACGGTTAGTAATAATTAAAAGTACATAATATTTGAAGTTGCATCATATTTATTTAATTAAATGTACACTAAATTTATATGCCACCCATTTTAAAAAATCATAGCGGCTAATCTCTTTACACTGATATTATGAAATTTTGGCAGTAATGAAATTTTGTCTTTTTAAGCCGTCTTCTTTTATTAAACGTTTTTCTTTTTTATTGCTACTATTTATTTTAATATAAGTATCTGTTTGGATTCTTTTCAACGCCTAAAGAAACACGTGTATATTTGGATGATAAGCCACACAATAATGTTTAAATTTCGAATGAAACCTTTCACAACAGTTCGTAGTTCTAGTAATGTCTGCCCAAATATTAGGGGGAAAACTTGAATCTTGACTATAATTTTCGGTTAAATAGTCCGCGAATTGAACCACTTTTTTATTTTGAGGCATATCTTCTGCAAAATCAAAAGCAAATGCATCTCCTACTTCATCTGGATGTAAAAATGTAAGTCCAAATATATGGTGTAACCATTTTCCTATCTCACAGACAGGATTTCGATATTCTTTTGATAGGCCTAGTTGAAGTATTTTTCTATACCTATAAGAAAAATTATGTTGTTAGTACACATGGTAGTTTTCCTCAAAGACCTTTTTATTTTTTATATAATTTATTTAGTTTTACTATTTAAAACCTCTCTTAACTTTCTCCAATGAGTATTGTAGAGGCCTCGTATTGTATTATTATGAAGAAAAAACTATTTCTACTATTATACTCTATACCCATTTAGCTTATACCAATGGATTTTGTGTGACAAAATACACTCTTTATTTTATTTATATCCAAAATTTTATTTAAATCTGTTTGTTTATTTACTTGAAGATTAATTTTATGATTTACATAAAAAATATTTCTCAGTAACTACATCTTAAAAATATCCTACAAGATCTAAACAAAATTTTTTTTACAGCTTCAAAAATCAAGATACCTACCATACCGTGTATATGACTAAAAAAATGTTATTATTTGATGGTTGTATTTTAGGTTTAAGAACATGCAGATATTTTCATATATAATAATTTTTTTATGAAATGTAAGATAAACTTTTTTCCCATTTCTATAAAACTTTTTGGGACACATTTTATACCTATGTATAATTGAGGCCTCGTATAATTGAGGAAAAGTAAAAATGGATATTTAAAAAACAATTATTATACTAGAGATTGAAATAAATGTGTTCTTACCTAGCTTGGTCCAAATGGAATCTACATCCTATAATTTTGGTGTGTGTAAAAATGGTTATAACAGCAGAATGTATTCCTTTTTTAAAATTAACGACTATGGTGTCGGGGGCGCCAAACGAATCCAAATTCGCTACATTGATCAATTAAAATTTGAAGCAAATTCACATAAGTTGATCTCATTTTGTTCTTTATTAAACAATATACAATTGGAACATATGTATTATCTACATATATATGCAAACAAAATAATTGAAAAAAATATTTTGGAAAATTAAATTCGTCCCTTACGGGAACTCGAGTAGTGGATTATCTCAACCTTCAACTGCTCGTCGGGAATTCTAGGAACAGATTATGGTTAAAATTGTACTTGACAGGAATTCGAGTGTCCTCATATTTATCTGGCATGTAAATCGATCTGGCATCTGCAACATTCAGAAAATTACCCTTGTACAGATAACAGGAGTACTCCTATAAACCGATTAAGGTATAAAATTTGTTAAGATAACATGAAATTGTGACGATAATGAGAAATAATTGTCATTACAATAAAACATATAAGATAATCCCAAAGTCTGTTTTTGTTTCCAGAACAAATTAATTTCTTTTACAGATACAGAAATAGATTATACATAACGAAATTTTTTGTTAATATAACATGAATTTATGATAAAAAGTTGATAGGAAAATCGTTTACTGAACGGATCATCAATTATTCACTTAATAGTAACAATGTAAAAAGAATAATAATTTTTTATTGGCTAATCATTGGATTCTATTACCCTTACAAACAAACTGTTAGACTCCGTTTCACGAGAGAAGAACACAGCTGAAGTTGTAACGATGACAGTCGCAGAAACCAAAGTATGTCTTGTTTACCTACGTCGCTTAGTAACTACAGGGTCACGTCACTGGCGTACCATGAATATTTTTATGCCAATAGCCATTTATTTATTTGTTAGCGGCGTTAGCGTTTGACATTTAAGGTTATTTTTTTGGAATCGCCTATTTGTTAAATATTTTTGATTTTACGTTTGTAAGTGAGTGTTGTGTGTTTTATTTAATCTAAAACCATGCCTCCTAAAAAGCTTGTTGGTTTAAAAGGAAAAATTATCCTCAGTCAAGGTCGGCAGATTATAAACAATGTTGCATATTTTATGCAATCCGAAGCTGAAGATAGAATTTAAATTCCTTTACAAAATCATCGGTAAGTAGAATAAAAAAGTATAATACCTATGTAATAATACAATTTATTATTCCTAACCAGATCAGTCAGAATTTACAAGTATTCTTTAGTGAATGTATATACTTTAGTACTAAGACTAGTCTTTGGACAAAAAGATCGGTTATTTCATTATGTTATTGTAGATTATAAATCGTGCCCTTATTGCAAGTACCACCTAATTATATATTTTGTCATTAACATACGTAGTTTGGGTAAAATTTTTTATCTGTAAAACAAATATTGCTAAATTTTGTCAGTAGTTTGTAGCTATAGTTTGTTTCCTATAAATTGGACTGTTTACTGAAAGAACATGGGCATAAAGTCTTACGGTTACCACCTTATCATCCAGAATTCAACCCAATAGAAAAAAATCTGGGCACTGGTTAAGAACTGGGTGGCAGTGCACAATACCACATTTAAACTGGATGATGTGGAGAAATTAGCCAGGAAGAAATTTTCTGAAGTTTCTGATCAAGAATGGTATTCTATTTGCGAACATGGAAAGAAATGCGAATCTGAATGGATTAAAAAAGAACACATTCTGGATAATGCTGTAGATTCTCTTGTGTTTACTGTAAATACAGGATCGTCTGATGAATCTACTGAGGATGATTGCAGCAGTGACAGCAGTAGGAGTATTATAGAATTGCTTAGTGACTCTGAAAGCGATTAATAATAATACAGGCCTACAAGAAATAATTTTTTCCAACATATCTACCTAGATTCTAGGCAAACGTATTTTAAATTTTGTGATATGGTTCAAATTTATGATTTTAAAATCGATATATCACTAATGTCAATAAACAAAAAGTCTTAAATTTCTTCATAATATACTTTTCCAATAACTAGTAACTATCATCTAAAATTTCATCAATTTGTTTAACTATAAATGGAATTAAACAAGTTTGAATTTTTGAAGTAAGGGTAAAAAGTATAAAATTTTGTAAAATATTTCACACATGTGCAATTAGCAGTCAATTGAATAAGAAATACAACAAACATTTATTATCACTAAGCTATTTTGTATTCATTGTTCTTACACTCATCGTTTGATTAACTACTATTTTATACTGCAGATTTCGTTAAAGTTTTTAGATGTGAAATGTTTTAAAATTTTATATTTTTCCCTGATTTACAAAATTTAAAAAGTAATACTAAAGTTGCATATTATGGCATTTGAGTCCCAACTTTTCAATGATTTTTACCAGTAATCTGAGTAAACCATTTAATAATCAATATGTTACCAATATTTTTCATGCATTCCTTAATTAAAATAAACAATTTTATAAGTTCCTATTTTGTGTTTTTTTTACCTTTTTTTATTACCTAAACGATATATTTAAAGCTTGAAGTAATAGGATATTATGTCCTAAGAGTTCAATATCGCATCTAGTCCATTTTTATCAAAAAAACATTTATAACCTAAGATTTTACAGAAAATTTAATATACTTTTTATTGTGTGAGGCAATTCCTGCACCTACCTCTACTCAAAAAGCAATTATAAGCAAAAAAGTAAACAAAATTAATTTTTTGCGTATTAAATTCTTTTTTTATATTTTTTACATAAAAAAAATTAAATAAATAATTTGATGTGAAATAATCATATTATTATAATTATATTAACTGCATGAATTTTGCCTCGCTCAGAAAGCAATTATACGCAAAAAAAATGGATCTTCTGCTATTTAAATATTTTTTCTTATAATTGCATTTACAAAAAATTTCGTATTAACTATACCTGCATTTTGCTTCGTTTCCGAGATATAAAAAACTCTAAGGGTTGAATTTTCACCCTTATCTCCAATTTCCACACGCTAATTCAATAGCATATTTATTGACCATTTGAATGATTTTTGCCATAAAAACCCAAAAAGTGATCATTACTATCTTTATTACATATTCAATGGAGTCTATAAGGGATTTGCAAATTGCATTTTTTTTTTATTTCAACATTTCTTGCATTAAAACTGGTGAAAATGACAACACCAATTTCATATTTATATTTATTTAAGAATTAAATTTGAAATGGTTACGCTACTGATTTGAAGTCAAACATCAAATTTATAATATGGCGCTGGTTATGACGACACGTTCGCGCATACGACTGCAACTTCAGGTGTATTCTTCTCTGGTGAAACGGATTCTACCTGTGCACTCTATTGTTATTTTGAAGACAAATGGTATTTACAGTAATATGTTTTGAGATCATATTACTATCATATTAACAATATGACGTTCCTATCATAACATTATTCCCATAATATTTAGTCTAGCGACTATTAAATGCATAATATAACTGTTTACGCAACAATACTTCTTTCAAATTAACAATAAACACTGTAAGCGAAAACAAACGATTCCCGTCGAGGCGGGTGCCGGGTGCCGATCGTACCAATTGGCGAATCCCGGTCATTTCTTATGTGGTTACGAGATGGTTATATCGAACTTGAAGCCAAATAAAGTCAAAATTACAAAACATTTGACTTCTAGGAAATTGAAAACCTTGTTTTAAAAAAGTGGTATTGTGGAAGTGAAAAGATTGACCAGTAAATGTGTTGGTAAGTACATGCCTATCTATTTTAATAAAGACCTACCTGATTAACGCATTTAAGAGCCCATCAAAATAAACTGAGCGGCATGAGTTAAGGATATTTTATTGTCAATAAATTATAAATAGTTTAAAAATACAGTAGGGCACAATTTTGTTGTATTTTTATTTGTTTAACTGATAACTGTATTTATTGTGGGTCATAATTATAACGTTTATTTTACTAAAAAATAATAATGTACAGGGTGGCCGTGTTCATCAGTTGCCTTACTTATTGGAAAATATTCCTTGGGGAATTAAAGTTAAATTTGAACACTGCTTATTTGAATGGCAAAAATCAATTGTAAGTATTACTTTTCTGTTTAAATCAATAACGAACTAATTCACAGATATTTTTAGGGTACCTACGTACATGAAGACATGACACAAAAAACATCACAAATGGTTAAAGAACATCCAGAACTTAACCATTTGGCTTCTACAGAAAGTGATAAAGAAAATATAATTGAACTGGTATGGTATACAAGAACTATTTTGTTGCAATTGATTCAAATATTAATATTTTTAGTTCGACCTGAGATCAGTATTAAGTAAATATGACGAAGGAAAAGCCATATTGAAATTAATGGACCTGAATGTCAAAGAGCTTCCAGAACCCCAACGACAGATTTTAGTCTATAAAATAATCGATTATTTCATTCAAAGCAACCATAAAATTAGTGTGTCGTTGGCAAAGACCATATCCGATCAAATTTTATGTTTATTTCCAGACGAATTTAGGGTAAAACTCCTCTAGTTTTTATGTGTGCTATTGTTTAACATATTTTTATAAATTTCAGGAATACTATTTTGCACCCCAAACAAATAAATCTCCTAAAGGGAAACTTCTGGCAAAATATTACAACCAAATGCGAAAACTAAAATCAATAGGTCTCATAGAAGCTCCTTTGATCAGAAAAAGAAAATGTGAAACCTTCAAACCAGGTATATTTGTATAAATTATAAAAATATAAATATAATTACAAAATTCACATCTTTTCAGATCTGGAACCAGAGGAAAACGCTTTTAATACTAAAGAGAAGCTGAAATTCATGCAAGAGTACGAAAGGTGGGATGAGATAAAAATCTTGTGGAAAAGCTGTGGTAATTTTAGAAGAAATTTCTTATTGGATGACGAATCAGAAAATATAACAATAATTCTAACAGAATGGCCTTTATACAAACACCCAATGGGAAGTAGTTTAGTGAGTATTTTTTGTTCATAGTATTATTGTGTAGAATTATCAATCATTTACTTTATTAATGTGTTTCAGATTGATTTAGACTTTGAAAATATATATCCTCAGGCTACTCATATCTATACAAAATGGGGCTTATTCGTGAACGTTGCTCTGGAGTTATTCAAAAGCAAAATTAAAGATAAGCATTGTAAATATGTTCTTGAAAAATTAGGCAATGGATCTGTCACCGAAGGTATAGTTTCTTAATATATTTATCAGGCTTGCCACTTTCACGTTTCTTTTTGTTTTACGTTGTTTGATGGTAACGATTTCGATATTTTTTATTTCAGAAGGAAAACATGTCTCCATATTGTTTTTGCTACATGGTGCTATTGTGCCGACTTCAAAAAGAACCGTTAAAGTAGGAACACGAAAAGCTATGTTAAAATATACGATAAGTGATTCTCAAGATTCATTTATGGTAACGGGACGGAATATAAATGAAGTAGAAGGAAAACTTATCGATAAAAAGAGTCGCAATAACCCAATACAACCATTTCTAGTTGTAATATTTGATGACGACATTACGACACCGAAACAATTTCTGGTATGCTGCGACCAACTTAAATACAACTTTCTTTCTATAATTCCTGCGCTAGATTGTTGTTTCAAAGTTTTTCATGTTTTTAACTTAATATATCCGTTGGAGAGCATCGCCGTTTGGCAATTTATACAGCAGTTTGTTTTTAAAATTTACACTAAGCATGATGTAGTATTACCAAACATGAGCATATTCATAAATGAAATAAAGAAAAAACTCAAAAATTGATTTTGATAAGCTAATTAATTCTTCATTTAATTTGTTTCGTGTTATGTTCGTTTAGTTTGATTTGTGTTCATCCGCTAATATTTATGAGTGGTCCTACTAGAAAATAAAAACAACTCATACATCTCTTGATATATGGCAACGCCGGATATTAATTTGTACAATTTTAGGTAGGGTTGATGATGAATTATATCGAAACATCAAAACGCTATTTTGATATCTCGATATAATTTAATCATCAACTGTTACCTGTTACTTACAAGATTGTGTTTTCTTTGGAAATAGGATATTTTAGTTAATTAATAAAATTTTAATTTGAAAATACAGATACACCGGACTCCCATTTCTACAAAATTGAGCAAAACCGGAGTCAGTGCTGTTCATCAGACAGTCTAAACTAGTTTCGTTACCTGTAGATCTTCGTAAGTTCATTTTGTGGCAACCATTGGACCTAAACGCGGACTGCGTTTACAGGAAATTTAAATGGTAACAAGCCACTACAAACTGAAGTTATATATTGACTCAAAAGTGGAAAATATTTGCTGTTCGTATCTTCTTGCAATAATAACAGCACAGTTTTGTCTTTTTGTCTCCTGCAATTTCTTAAGTATTCGAATTTAGACAAAACCTTAAAACCATCTAATGCGCTGGTAGATTTGCAAACTTTGTAAAAATGCATGAATATTAAAAATGTTATCCATTTTCTTGAAAATATATAACTCTTCTCACAGTCATTTAGATTTTTTAAAATTAAAGTGTTCAATTTCTAATATTTTAATGTAATTTAACAATATCTTTTAGACATATACCTATTTTATGTTCTTTTAATTAGTTCTAGTTAATATAGTTAAAAAATATACCTGCAAACATTGAAAACTAAAGACGTTAATGTTAATAAGAAATGTGAAAAGATATGAGACCAGTTTTATAATTTCAAGGATCAAATGAACAAATGATCAAAGGATCAAAGATAATTTTTAAACGTCCAACAATCCATTAATTTAGTATCTGCCATTTTAACAATGTTTCCCGCCCTGTATTAAGTTGTAAACTAGCTAGTTTTGATTCATTCGGCACTTTATCTTACGACGAAGTTTAAAAAATAGAATTAATATTAAATTTGTAATAAATAAATTTATAATAATTAAATTTATAATAATTAAATTTATAATAATTAAATTTATAATAATTAAATTTATAATAATTAAAGGTAATCCATATACTACATACTGACGCATAGCCTAGCTCTTCTACGTTTTTTTTATTTACCGTATTGTCGTGCGATAGCCCGAAACCAACCCTGTTCTTTGTTGGCCTTTACCGTACCGTGATGTTTAGCCACTGGTGCGATCGAGACTTGATTCGCATGTTTTTTCTTGCATTCTGAATTCAAGAAGAATTTCCAGAACTTATAGACTAGCACTGAGCTTCTAGTCAGAGTTGGATCTTTCTAGACTGTTACAATTTTATATAATAAGATTTTTTCTCCCTTTAAGCTAATTTTAAAACAAAAATGTAGTACCGTAAAGTCGGGTGACTTTGATCCACGTGGGTGCCTTTAGCTCAAATCAGTTAATAGTTATTTTTGTACACAAATAATTATACTTCCTATTTTTAAAATTTTTAAAATAAAACTCACGCTGGTTGAACTATAAGGTATTAAAACTACTCAAAACACTTTATTTAAAGACAATTGGACGCTTACGCTTTTTGTAGTGTAAAAAATTTAACTCATTGCAAAATAGTCGAAATTGAAAGGTGATAAAATTTGTATGCAACCAACAATATTGTTGTTTGTAATATTTTTGGTTATTATCTTTACCGTAAGCAATAAATATATTATTTTAATGATAAAATATGTTTTACTATCAACTGTGAAGGGTGGCTTTAAACCAGCAAGAAATATTATAGAGAAAACAATGTAAAATTATGGGTAAGTCAAAGTCACCCTCTACCTGTGGGTGGCTTTGCACGCTCCTTTTTTATTTGAAAAATTAAATTATTTATGATATTTTTGTTTAGTAATTCTTAAAATATAACTGAAGACTAAATTATGGCAGAAATGCGAATTTGGATTTGCTTTTATTTAACAATTAAAGTTTGGTTTAAATTTTGACAGTGAGTCAAAGTCACCCGACTTTACGGTAAATTTGAATTGTAAAATAAATTGGAAGTGTGCAAATAAATTAATTAGTAGGTAGTGTAATTAATTTATAAATTAACTATTTTTAAATCAAGCAATCGTTACATTGGTGTTATAAGTGGTACTGTAAATAAATAGTGGACAAAAATGGCAAAAAACTAAGTGATTTAAAAGTGACAAAGTTAGGTCGGAAACTAGAAGATCGCGAATTGGAGACGACAGCAAAGAAAGCTGAGCTAGCAGAGCAGCGTAAAGAAGCACTAAAAATAGTAGTTTTGTATCCGGAAACATATCTATTTTCAGGGGATGCGTCTTCTATAATTGCTTTAATTTCTTTCGATATAAAAACCGAAAGATCTTTGGTAAAAAATTAAATTTCATTTATAAAAACTAAAGTTTCTTTTATGTCCTTTATTAAAAACTGAAATTACTAAGCCGAGTTTCTTCTTTTAAAGCTGATTTTACTTCTTTAGAAAGTAAAGTTTCGTCTGATATTTCTTTCTTGAAAGAAAAGGTGTCTTCTGACATATCTTTTTAAGAGACCTTAGTTTCTGAGACTGGGAAAACAAAATGACTTCTTTAAAAAATGAAATCTGTGCTGATGTGTAAAATAAGATTTTTTCCATTGAGGAGAAAATATAAGAAATGGAGAAATAGAGAGAAGAGTGCAGGCCAAGAACGGTGAAGCAAAGTGCCATAAGATTAGGTCAAAGTTGAAATTGGAAGGAATTGTAAATTCTGCACATGTTAAAGTCTCACCTTTCGACTGAAAGATCCCATGAACCAACAACATAAAACAGTTCAAAACAGCTGCCAGAGCAAACAAATAATCCGAAAGAGAAAAGGCAGTAAATTTGATCATCGCCCTTCGAGGAGACGCGTTAGATGTCTTTCGGGTTATACCTGTGGAAAAAAATAGATGACTTTAAACAACTTAAAAAGAGATTAAATATGCGATATCGCCACGATCACTTGGAACGTTTATACCAATCACAGTTAAAGACTCGCAAACAGAACTGTTACAAGACCCTTAAAGAATAAGTAGATATTGCCAGCTTCGTGCGATTTGCCTACCCATCCGCTCCAGAAAACATGATGAAATATTTGGCAGTCCTAGCATTTGTTGATGGACTACATAACCACGAAATGTAGAAAACACTCCGCTTTGTTCGTCATAAAACATTGGTCGATGCCTTGTCCGCTGCTATTAAATATAAAGCGGCTATGCTGGCTTCTGCTGGATACAATGTAGTCAAAACTATAAAAAAGAAGAATAAGGAAATAAATTCGACCAATAACATTATAAAAAGCCTTATTTATAAGCAGACAAAGAATATCAGGTGCTGGAATTGCAGTAAAATGGGAATTCGCGCAAACGCCATAGGATCACTACGAATCGAAAAATCTTGCCAGTAGCTGCACAAAATGGTGGTAGATGTGAATCCATAAGAGTAAAAGAATTAAAAGAAACTGTAGAGAGAGGAACGCCTGTCATGATGGAACCTTCGTAGTGCAATGAAGGTGTTGGTCGAGGAACTCTGACTGGAAAGGGGTTGGCCACATTTGCTAAGGAATTTGCTTTACGAAGAACAACGGTTGTTTACAACAAGTGGGCCTTTACCAAAATTAGGGAAGAACAAGAGAATAATCTCATTTTAAAGCAGATTCGTCAATGGAAAGAGGAAAATCGTCATACTACTTTGCAAGAAATATCAAAACTCTCTCCAGTAGTAATGTCAATGAGTCTCTTTTATTCTGGAAAAAGGCTTATTAAAGCGAGTACTAGAAGAAATTGAAGACAGTTAGTCATTCCAAAAAGTGGAGTAGCCAAAGTACTTTGTCATTTGTTAGACGACAGTCCATCTTGGTGTTAAAAAACCCCGTTAGAGTATTCGTGAAAGGTTTTATAAGGATGAACAATTCTGATGATGTAAAGAACTAGTGTAAGAAAGGTACCACCTATGCTATGAGTAATGGACTTCAACGAAACAGAAAGACACGAATGAAGCAGTACAATGTCTGGGGCCCATTTAAAGCGACTGAGTCAGATATTTCTGTACCATTCTCAACTACCGAAGATGGTAATAAATACACGAATGTGGTTGTGGATGGGTGGAAGTTTACGTCATTCTAAAACAAGAGGCCGCAACTATTGCAGACATGTTAATAAAATAGTTCATCAGTCGATTTGAAGAGCCCTTGGAGTTCCACAGTGACCAAGTCAGACATTTTTAAAGCCAATTTTTCCGAGCATTCTGTAACAGACTAGGCATAAAGAAAACCAGAACTATGGCATTTCACCCACAGTCTGATAAAATGGTTATGCAAATTAACAAGACAATCGGCAAATATCTGTCAGAAGTAGTTTCCAGTTTCCAACCATCAGCAATCATCAGCGAGATTGGGACCAGTATTTTCTATCTTTCTAATGGCCTATATAGATTTGCTATCATTGAATCAATAGGTCAAACACCAACCAGCAAAATTCATATTTAAAAGTGAAATAAAACAACCGTGTGACAGCGAGTTTGTATGCCGACCTGAAGAAGACATAGCTGTTAAATAATATGTGATCCAGCTACGAAGAAAATTTAAATCGCCACCCTCAGAATGAAGAAACGGTACAACACCCAAGCAACAGAAGAATGTTTCAAGAAAGATGATAAGATCTAGCTCAATAAATCAAAAAGACAACAGAGTTATTATCCAAGGCTCCAGAGTTCTTAAAAAGTCCATATCCTATTAAGAAAAAAATTATTGATGTTATTTACCGTATAAGCAAGATCCCGAACGATAAATCGAAGGTAGTGTATTATAACCGGCTAGTGCCATTTGAGGGTGATTATGGCGGAGAAAAAGAAGTTAACCAGCTCCAAGACACACCTGACCTTGTCTTTGAAGAATTTATGGATGCATATGGAGGTACCGTAAAAGCAGTGTATATTGTTACAACCGAGCAACAACAAAATCTGCTCATGGTTCCTAAAGACTACTCCTCGTTTATTACTTTTGAACTTCTGCCATAGTACTTCTGCCAGTATCAACGACGCTTGAGGTATAGCATCTTTTTTCCAAAAGAAGTTTGGTCGAATGCCAGAACTTCAAGTTCAGTTACCAGTATTTAGTGATCCATGTTGATTTACCACTAAATTCTTCTGAAAACCTAATAATTTTTAATTCAATTCAAAATTAATTTATTTTTAAATTTATAAAAGAAACATGTTGACAACTGTAAAATATAAATAATGCTAAAATGACATATTTCTATATAAATATCTGTTTAAGGTTTTTGTTATTGTTTATGTTCTGTCTTTTTCTTAAGCGTAGCAAAGGCAGTCATATATATAGCATACAATCTTCAGGCCTACTTGGATCTTCAATAAAGAGACCATATGGTTATTACTCCGAAAACGTTGCATATAACCATGAAAATAAAACTAGTGTGTGCTCGCCAAGTGAAACGCGGGCACTACACAGCCCATAGAAAAGCCTTAAACTTTAAGATGGATAGCGTTTCCTTTGCTATTTTGTAACAAAGAACACCTGCCGAGATCGATCCACTTATTATGATGTATTGGAAGCATTACTTATTTGAAATGGGCATGTACTTGAGTTGGGTGTACAGTAACTAGCCATAACAAGGATGGAGAGCAACCAGCTAAATAAGAGGATCAATAAAAACATGATGGAAGTAATATTTTAGGATACCAAGGTCCAAATACTAGTCTACAGCCATTCATCTAGTGTCCAGGTTTCATCAAAAAATGTATCTTGTTATTTATATGCGAATGGAAATTGTAAAAATGGGTCCAGTTGCAGATAATAACTATTCAGTTTTAGTTGCAGGGGGAACTGTCTCTTAAAGAAGAAGGCAATGTCGTGCGATCGCCTGAAACCGACCCTGTTCTTTTTTTTACCTTTACCGCGCCGCAGAGAATTTTTAACCCTTTTAGACTAGCACTAAGCTTCTAGTCAGCATTAAATCTTTCTATACTGTTACAAATTTATATATAAAATAAACTCTTTTGCCGGTTAGGCTAAGTTTAAACATGAATGTTGTCAAGTAAAGCTAAATTGTAAAATAAATAAGTAGTGTGAAATATAAATAGTGCTTGAAATATAAATTAATTAGTACGTAGTGTATTTAAATTATAAATAAATTATTTTAAATAAATAAACTATTTTTAATTACAATCGTTACACTATTTTAGATAATTTTTAATTCGTATTTTAACCAAAACATAGAATAAAGACCGTTTATCATTAATAGTTTTTCAAACATTGACTTATCGATGCTCATCTGTTACATTCTCGATGTCCTTAATTTATAATTTAAAAAATATCTCAAAGGAATGTATTGAAATTTTTACTACCCACTTTTTTTAATTTACAAATAGCTCACCTGCACTAATCAATCTTATTTCAGTCGGGGACTATATTAAATCCCGCTAATCCAGCTCAACATTAACACTGAAAAGTCAAAAGTCAAACAAACGAGAGGCAACAGCGTCGGCGTCGTCATGAACACCGGAGCGTCGCTGTAGGTGTAGGCACCCAAAACACAAATACCTGCCACGTAATAAATCAAGAAAAGCTCATTTTCCTGCGTGTTTTTCATTTGAAATGTATACGTTCGATGGACATTTAAAAACAGGAAATACGTTTCATGTGACGTGTAGCGCATTTAACATCCCATATATCCCGCGGATTGGGACAAGGGCCGCATTAGCGTAACTTCCAAAAAATGACGTTTTTAGCATGTTAACAAACGTTCATTTATCTTGGGCCCATCAAGGTTTTGAAATGCGCACGTTTTCAGAATTTGTTATTTGTAGATTTTTAACGAACTTCATTTGGAGTTTTTTTAAGGGGTTTTTTTTGTCATAATGATAAAAAGCTAAAAAGCTCTCAATTGATCCATTTAAAATGGTTTTTAAATTTGTTATTGAAGTACAAAATAGGCAACTGCGAAATATATTCGGTGAAAAATAAAAACACAGGTTTAAAAATATATATTTTATAGATTAGGGATAATTTTAAATCAAATTCAAAGAGGCTTCATTGATAGGACACTTCAGATATTATATGGATTTAGTAGTTTAAAATTATTAAAACAGTATACCCCATTTTTAACCCTTTAGAAGCTAAAGCGTGCATTTTACAACTAACTAATATTTAACGGTTTGATTTGATCGAACAAATGCTGTTGTTTAGTTTAATATGAATAAACAAAAAACTATGAAAGTATTTTAAAAACCGACTCTAAAATCGTGCAGATGACATTGCAAATTAAGGTTGCTGATTTTGTCATGGATCGCATCAGCAGATCTTGAATAATTTTATATGGGACCACCCCTGGAGTACCTCCTTTCTAACAAAAAAAAAGAATCAGAATTTAAAAATTATCACTAAATATACATAAAAAGAAATATTCCGGTGGATTGAGAACCTTCTCCTTTTTTTTGAATCGGCTAAAAATGATTTATTTGTTGAAAATCTTCTAGATGACATTCACGATTTTAATAGGAGATAATTTACATGTATGTACTTTAAATCTAAAATTGTGTGGCAAGTGAATGAAACGGATTTTGTAACATTTTTAAAAATCCCGTTTTAATGAAGGAATTTAGTGCGTATATGTCTTGCACATGTATGTCTATGTAATTTATAATACTTACCTCTAACCAACTCATTAAATGCAATTATAAAGATATTTTTCACTAAAATTTTTTGTAGTTTTTCTAGTAAACTTCTTCATCCACTTGCTACTTCATTTGTAAAATTAATATATTATTTGATAGAATTTTTTTTTTATTTACTGCGTTATATACAAACGGTACATTTGTAGCAAATCACAAATAAATAAAATATGTTCCAAGAACAAAATAACATAAAAAAACAAAGTACAAAATATTACACAAATATAAAAATAAATATTGTGTATATTCACTGACAATAAAAGCATATTTAAAGAAGAAATCGCTTTAATTTTCCTTTAAATTGTGATAAGTTTAAATGTTTTAAATCTGATGGTAAAATATTATATAAGTAGAAGTTCAGTGGATTTTTTGCGATTTAGATAATCGAAATTTTAGTGGACATCAGACTGCTTCAGTATATTTGCACTATTTTTGTGGATTTTAAGAACTGTGTTAATAGTGATGGTAAACACAAAAATTTAATTTTGCAACAGAGGGGAAGTACCTATGTCTCAACTTTGACAGCAAGTTAACATAAAACTCGCATTTATAAAACAGATTTAAAAGACCATGCATTGCTTATGAACAATGCCACCGCACCGTAGAGCGCACATAAAGTTTCTCTCCCAGACTCGTCGCATGGACTAACACGGCTATCATAAGACCTATGCTAACATTCGGTGCAGTTGTCTAGGTTCCGAAAATCCAAAAATTAAGAGCTATCCGTAAACTAGAACAAATTCAAAGAATAGCATATCTCAACATAACAGGAGTCATGAAAACACCACCGACCAGAGCCATGGAAGTCATTCTTAGTCTCACTCCCCTTGATATTTAAATGAAGGGGGTTGCTCTGACGACAATGACACGCTTCCGAATGATTGGAATAGAATCTAATGTAGGATCTGATGAGGCGAGACGTCGTTTCTGGTAGGAGGCGCTCGATACGCCCCCAAAGTTATTACAGAATAAATAGAAGGGCCGGAACTGGCAGGTACGATGGTTCTAAAATAAAACAAGAACTAGGATGTAAAACATACTCCAGATTATTTAACCTGAATATAAAATGGACTATGAGTAATAGTGCCAGTGTAGTTTAAACAGAGCTAACAGGTATTCTTATAGTAGCAACAGAAATCACCAAAAACAATATCACTGGAAGGAGCATGCTCATCTATACATATAGCAGACAAGCACTACTCATTACTCAGCCTGAACAGATCGATTAACTTAAGGTTAGTACTAGCATGTCACAAAGCTTTGGCCGAAGTATCCATCAACAATGTGGTCACCTTAAGCTGGATCAAAGATCCCGCCACATCGAAGGTTAACCGTCTTACTAATTCACTAGCCAAGAAAGCAGCCAACCAAATACTTTTTGGAACTGGCGCTTTTATTGGTCTGATCAAATCGGTAGTGACAGACCTAAATAAACCTAATTAAAGAACATTCCCATGTAAAATTCAAGAAACAATGATATGAAACAAGAAACTGCAGAGTTGCCAGGGAGCTTTTAAGGTTATCCTGACAATACTGCAGCAAACAAATACTTGACTATGACTAGATAGAATCTGTACCTCGACGTTCTCATTTATTGGAAGATTTGTTTTCAGCGAGTATTAGCTAACACCGGCCGATATAAGAGAAGCACCTCTTGGCGACGTTGTCAACTACAATAAATCTGTAGGATGGCTCACGAGCTAGGAGGTGCCTATCATCTTAGGAGGATGCACAATGGTATTAGTGAGGCCTAAGTTCCGCAGGAGATAACCCACCCTCCACACGTTACAGATACAGAGGAGCAAAGCTGTCTCATTTTTTTTAGAAGCGGAATAAGTTTGGAGTGTTTGAAAACACCTGGAAATACACCATTTGAGAAGATTACGTTTACAAGATATAGTGGTACCAAAATTATTTCAGTTTTTTCTCTTATAGTAATTAGATTATTTATCTCATATGTATCAATACAATTTGAGTCTTTTAAGGCATTGATCGTGTTCGGAATTTCCAAATCAATTACTGGGTACAGAAAAAAAGAACTGCACGGAACACAATAATTTTTTAAGTTAAGTAAATCAATATTTGAGGTATTAGGAAAAAACATTTTTACATTGTCAGCCACGCTTATAATAAATCATGGAAATATTCTGATATGTTTGTAAAATTGAAACTAATTATAAAATTGTCGTATGCTGATTTTTTACAAATGTTTAGATAACTACAATAATGTTTTTTATATGCTTTAAAACCATCAAAGATCTGTTTGTCTTTAATCCGCTTGTAAATAAAATTAAATAAGGTAAATATAATCTGTTTTAACTGTTCATCAAACTAAGAAACAGGGCATTTTTAGACTTGACTGATTTAGATTTCAACAGAAAATTTTTTTGTGTTAAATTTCTGTGCCTACAATGAAGGAAGCAACCAAATTCACATTACTTAAATGAATGTATCTATATCAATCGACATCTAAGAGAGATTTATTTAACTTTATAAGTCCATTTTTTGATCTTATCCTAGAGTATGAGAGTTTCTTTTGCTCAACCTTACCTTTGATTGTGAGTTACTGTCCTTTGTGATCGAAAATGCAAGGCTCTAACATCCGTTATAATGATCACAATTCGTAATAATATTGTCAATACAACTTGATGATGTGTAGATATTATTCGAGTAGGCTCGTTAATAGTAGTTGGTAAACCAGAAGAACTTAACAAATAATGTAATTCATTTAATGCATCAGAACGCCCTAAGAAATGAATGTTTAAATATCTAACAATTACAATGTTTTTTATTGCTACTGAAATAGATGTAAGCAAATTCATAAAAAAAGAATTATTCCTTTTCCAGACTTATACAGACATATAATTATTATTATAGTTTTTGTTTTCGATTCCACAAAATTCTGAATTTTGTTCAACATTAAACCTATACAAATTAAGAATACAGAATTAGATATTTTTTAAAAATATGGCTACACCTCCATGTATTTTTTTTTTGTTCTTCAAAAACTACTTAATTTGGACAAGTTTCGGAAACACAGAATATATCAAACTGAAACTCGAAAAAAAAAACATCAACTTTTTCAATTTTATTTGCCAACCTTTGAACACATTCGTTGGTATAAATGTCTATATTTGTTATACAGGGTGAGTCATGAGGAACCTTACAGACTTCTACCATAGGTAGAGTCCCTTAAGGGGTATATCATATGAGCATTAAAAAGTGGCAACTCCCCTTCGTTATTAATAGACGGTGTGTTTTGTGAATTTTGAGAAAATTTTATATGGCTGTAAAATCTACAAGGATTACTAAATTTCTTTAATTTTTTGGTGGAGCATTACACTGGTGTCTAGCATTTAATTTATATCATCATAAGTTAAAAATTCCAGGATTGGCTTAGGAAAAATTAATCTCGACGATTCATATCAAAAAGTTCGCCTTGTATAAGATTTTTTTAAATTATAATAAGATATTTTTAAAGTACATAGATAGACAATCAAAACTGTGTATGTGACATTTTTGTCACCTTTTTTTTTTATTAAGGTTCGATTTTGGGTAAAACTGAAAAAATCACCTTAAGGGGTCACATAAATAAACATAAAGAAAACATTGTTAATTGTATGCATTTGAACTAAACGAGCCAAACATAAGCCTTTAGTGAGCTTACTAGATCGTTAAATTGATTTTCGACAATTTTCAGATCCGGATTAGTTCATTTTTAAATTTTAAATAGAAATCGGCCTATTTTTGTAGACTATAGAAACTACTCAACTAAATTAAACATGTCAATAATCAATAAATAAATTGTAGCGAATAACAATAACGAACAATAAATTCACACTTATTAATTAATAATTATAAATGCTATTTATTAACCTCTAATAAAAACTGCACATTTTATTCTTGCAACTAAGATATTATGTGGTTTTATTTTTATTATAAATACATAGTAGGTACTTATGTATCAAAGTAGGTTGTGATAGTTTGACGTTTGTTTGTTCTCATTTATTTGTCATTTGCAACCATTATTTATACGTGTAAAATAATATTTCGCTTTGTTTTATCTATTTTACAATAGTGTTAGAATTTTTGTTGTTGGTGTTGTTATTCAAAATGCCCCATAAGTTTTCAAATGCAGAATATGCAGATATCATTTTTATGTACGGATTCTGTAATGGGAATGGCAGAGCTGCAGCAAGAGAATATCATAGAAGATTTCCTGGTCGTTGAGTTCCCTGTCATTTAACATTTGCATCAGTTTTTAATTATTTGCGAGAACATGGCACATTCCCTAAAGCAAATACAGAACGAAATGTAGATCATGAGCAGGAAGATAATATTCTTGATGCTGTTATTGCGAACCCCACAATAAGCACCAGGAAAGTAAGTCGACAACTTTATGTTACCCAATCAAAAGTGACTAGAGTCTTACGAAAAAATCATTTACACCCATATCATATTCAATTAGTTCAGCGGCTACACCCTGGAGATGAAATTCATAGGTTGGAATTTTGTAGGTGGATTGCAAATCATAGACCAGTACTGTATAGAACATTGTTTACAGATGAAGCACAGTTTACAAGGGATGGGATAAATAATTCCCGTAATTTACATGTGTGGGCAGTAGACAATCCCCATGCTGTTCGATAGTTTCGGTCTCAGTTAAGGTTTTCCGTGAACGTGTGGATTGGTGTGATAAATAACCAATTTATAGGACCTCACTTTTTTGATGGTCCTTTAAGAGGACAAGTTTACTTATACTTTTTGCAAAATACTTTGCCTAATTTACTTGCCAACGTAGGTATCCGAGGGATGTATTTCCAACATGATGGAGCATCGCCTCATTTTTTAGTTGCGGTAAGAAACCATCTAAATAATCTTTTTGGCAACAGATGGATAGGACGTGCAGGTCCTATTTCATGGCCTCCAAGATCCCCAGATTTTAACCCCGTAGATTACTATATTTGGGGACGATTGAAAGATTTAGTTTATTCACAAAATATTAATGACCGACAACAATTAATTGATAGAATTATCCTTTGCTCTAATGTTATTAGAAACGATCCCTTGACTATCCGTAAATCAATAAGGCACTTAACGATTCGGCAACAAAAATGCGTAGAAGCTGAAGGGTTTCATTTCGAATAACTACTGTAATTGTTAATTTATTACCATGATTTTATTTTCTAGTATTCATGTTATCATTATTCTATGTATGTAGTATTAGTTTTTTTTTTAAATTTCTTAGTTGTTCGTTATTCTAATTCGTTAAAATTTATTTATTGTTTGTTGATTAAATTTAAACGAAGTAAAATATTTCTAATAAATACATATGAACTTATGTTTAATTTATTTGAGTCTCCAAAAATGTACAGGGTGATTTTTGTTTAAAAATTAATTAAAAATTTATAACTAGGCCTGGAAATTGAATAAAATGATATTAACGGTGTAGGCACTAAAGGCTTATGTTAGACTCGTTTTAGTTCAAATCTATACCATTAACAATTTTTCTTTAACTTATAACATTATAATGTGACTCCTTAAGTTGATTTTTCAGTTTTGCTCAAAATCAAAACTTAATAAAAAAATTAAAGAAAGTGTGAAAAAAATGTCACATACACAGTTTTGATTGTCTATATATGTACTTTAAAAATATCTTATTATAATTTAAAAAAATCTCATACAGGGCGAACTTTTTGATATGAATCGTCGAGATTAATTTTTCCTAAGCCAATCCTGGAATTTTTAACTTTTGAGGATATGAATTAAATGCTAGACACCAGTGTAAAGCTACACCAAAAAATTAGAAAAATCTCTTTAATTTATAACATTATAATGTGACCCCATAAGGTGATTTTTCAGTTTTGCCCAAAATCAAAACTTAATAAAAAAATTAAAGAAAATGTGACAAAAATGTCACATACACAGTTTTGATTATCTATCTATGTACTTTAAAAATATCTTATTAAAATTTAAAAAAATCTTATACAGGGCGAACTTTTTGATATGAATCGTCGAGATTAATTTTTCCTAAGCCAATCCTGGAATTTTTAAATTTTGATGATATGAATTAAATGATAGACACCAGTGTAAAGATCCACCAGAAAATTAGAGAAATCTCTTTAAGTTATAACATTATAATGTGACCCCTTAAGGTGATTTTTCAGTTTTGCCCAAAATCAAAACTTAATAAAAAAATTAAAGAAAATGTGACAAAAATATCACATACACAGTTTTGATTGCCTATCTATATACTTTAAAAATATCTTATTATAATTTAACAAAATCTTATACAGGGCGAACTTTTTGATATGAATCGTCGAGATTAATTTTTCCTAAGCCAATCCTGGAATTTTTAACTTTTGAGGATATGAATTAAATGATAGGCACCAGTGTAAAGCTCCACCAAAAAATTAAAGAAATCTAGTAAACCTTGTAGATTTTACGGCCATATAAAGTTTGGTCAAAATTCACCCCGTATATTAATAACGAAGGGTAGTTGCCACTTTTTAATGCTCATATGATATACCCCTTAAGGGACTCTACATATGGTAGAATTCTGTAAGGTTCCTCATGACTCACCCTGTATATTGTATAAAATAGCCTAAAAATAATAAAATTACACATTTAACTTATCAGAAGAGTAAATGTTTTTCTTTCAAATAAAGAGTTGATGTAATTTCAAAATTGTAAATTTTTTGATCGTGTCTTATACATTTGGAACAGTGACACCATTCATTTCCTAGGGCTGATATAGCACTTTCCATTAATGTTGATTGTGAGTTATTGAAACATGATACTTTTTTGCTGAACTATAATTCCAACGCAAACTCTGGAATTTGAGAGATATAGTGTATAGTGTAAAAAGTGACATTTCTCACACGAGTGGGAAATACTGTAGCACGATGCATAAGCGGAGTGAAAAAATCATACTAGTGTGAAAATTAACTGGTCTACAATATATTTCCTACGACCACAAAATAATTTAATCAAAAAAATTGAAAACCAGAAAATTTGAATATGGAGGTTCAATTAAAATGCGATTGGTTCTAGATTTGTTTTTATATACCCCATTGAATAATTTTATGGTATTAGTTGTTGTTGGATAAAAATTAATATAATTTTGACTCCATTTAAAAATATCAAAAACTTTCATGGGATAATAAAGATTTATTAGGTACAAAAAATAAAAGAATACATTAATATTTTCCGTCAGTTTATATTTTTGTTGATACAAAAAATAATAAGATAAAAAACTATGTACAAAAACTTTATTATTAAATATTATATCTACTTCTTACAATTTTTTTCCAACGTTATCAAAATAGCAAAAAGAATAACTAACTGTAGGGATAATATAATTAAATTAAATTAAAATAAATATATGAGGATAGTCGTATTTTTTTTTAATTATCATATATTTCCAAAAAATAAAAAAATAGTGCTTTTATCGACGATTGAACTCTCGTCACGAAATTTAGAGTTGCTAAACACGTCTACGCTCTGGACCATGCAGTCTTATGTCAAATTGATTATCTAATCAAATAAGTATATTAACCAGAAAAAAATATTAGATACTTTTTAAATTATTTTCAAAAATAATAAAAATAATTATCTTGGACAAACTGGGTAAGTATATAATTTTTCAAGCACTTTTTATATAGTTAAGGTAGGTCTAACCAACCTCCAGAATATCTGGTATAATTTGTGATCTACCTTTTCGTAATACCCTGTATATTTTTATGCTTAGTAATTTACTAAAGCAGACCATTACATTACATAAATGTATAATAAACAATCTTTGGGGTGCAGAAGTTTCCTCGCCCGTTTGTCGCTGATGTTGGGGGATGGAGTAAAACAAATATAGTTCACTCCCTACAGCTGGAGTTAACAAATATCATGAATTGTTTATTTGTTAATCAAACGAGTCTTAAATCTTGCTATTTCTCTTCCAGCGACTCAAGTTTCAGTCTTGATATACCGAGTGTCACGGGTCTCAGTTTTCATCCTATAACGTCATATTATTTCAAATTTTAAAAAAGAGGAATATTATTTTGGCTCATGCAACAGTAGCGCTGTATTTTGTAGCCTGGCATTCCTTAACAGTCACAGATTATTAGAAATATTTATTAGTTACAAAAAACATTTCGTAACTGGTTAAATAAATAGCTATTATTATCAAAACTAATATTATTCATAGGCTCGTGTACGACCACATATAATTTTAACGAGCATCTATGACCAAGTTTGTTTGTTTGTTATTTATTCATAAAAAATGCATCTATCTATATTTAGCGGTATTAAAATATTATAGTAAATTTAAAGACACGGACATTATAATAGCAGAATAATTATCTGGAAAAGAAAGAATGACTGGGAAACTTTTGGTTAAACAATTAATACAAATCTCACTATTGAAGAAATTTTAAACATTCAGCCAACAATATATTTTTTTAACTTGTAGATTTTCGTTAATGCGTCGTAGAAAAAATATACTGTACAACTCGAGATTTCCAAATTAGGTATATTCATATAAATGTGGTCAGTGATCTTTCAGACTCTAAAAAAATATTAGGACAACATCGGAAAAAGATTGTATGTAATATTTTATCAATTAATAAAAACACAAAATCTATTACAGTTCGTTAATAAATTATTATCATTTCGCATAGAGTTCAGAACATTTTGAAACCTAGCCCATAATTGTTCAATGTTGTCGATAGGAACTTTATAAACTTTGGTTTTGAAGTTATCCCAGATAAAATAATAACAAGTATTACAGTTCGATGATCGAGGTGATCACTAAATAGGGGCATCCCAACCCTTGCCAATCCATCTTCCATAGTATTTTTCATTTAAATAATCTCGAATAATGCGGGAATTATGAGGTGTTGCACCATTGTACATGAAAAACATGTCACGGCGTAAATTAAGCAATAAGTCTTCTAACAGTTGAGTCAAAACTTGACAGAAAATGCAAGTAACTGTCACCGTTAAGACGATTTGACAATCTGAATAGACCAATCAAGTAGGTGTCAATAATACTCATACATTAATTTTAAACTCTTGTTGAAAATGTTTTTCTTTAATGGCATGTGGATTTTCATTTGCGTAAATATGTTCGTTATGTGCATTTGTTTTACCACGTCATGTAAAGCACGACTCGTCTGTAAACAAAATTTTTCTGTGAAAAACTGGATCAACCGCTCAGCGTTCTTGAATGAATTGTACAAAATTCGAACGAGACTCATAATCAGGAGATAGGAGTTCCTGGAAACTTTGAATGTGAAAGGGATAACTAAGTTATTCTCTAATCATTCTGTTGGAGGTCCTTGTTTAAACCCTAGTTTGGCATGCCAGTCATCGGGTACTAATTCCTGGATTATTTTCAACTATTTTAAGTATTCCCTCCTCTGCAGCAGAAGTTTTGGTTTGACGAGATCGTCCAGCATTACTTTTGTTCAGTTTTAGTTGACCAGTTTCTCGAAGTAACCTCTGTATTTCGAAAATAAACAATGCCAGCTTGTACGACCTGGCCACCGTTTTATCGCGGTCGCCTCGTATAAATGGCAACGTTACACTAGGCCTATGACACTTTCTGGGCAGGAAAAAGAGGCGCCGCTTTTACTGCACTGACGTTTTTTTGTTTTTTATATACTGAAGAAAACTAAGACGTCCTCGAAAAGGCACGAGGGTTTTGTCTACGCAAACATTACGTGAAGGGGTTACTGCGTTTTGAAATTTTTGACTGATATGATTTAGAAGGGGTTTGATTTTGTAAAGTCTGTGTGAAGTATCTGTACCTTCATTATCAGAAAAATGCCAGTGGCTCAAAAGGAGCTCAAATCGATTTCTGGGCATTAATGATTTTATTTCTTAGACAAACAAGATGTCACACTCGGCATCTGAACTAATCCCATCCAAATCTGTGTACCCAAAAAGATTTTCAATGTCGAATCCGAGCTTGAAGTAACTTGTTTTTTTTTTCTGCTTTTTGCGAACCGTATTTGTTGGTTTCTTGTACCATAATATTCATGATATCGTCATCCACAAACAGCAATAAAAAATCAATAGGCTGGTTATCATGCGTACCTGAGATATTCTCATTTATATTCAACCCTCGCTCGAAAACAGTGAAATGTTTTAAATTGTCCCCGGTTACCTTATTCCAGTTCAACACTGTAGAAGCACTAGGTATTTCATCACCTGTATCAGTATCCCACCGTTTTATCGCAGTCGCCTTGTATAAATGGCAACGTTATACTAGGCCTATGATACTCCCTGGGCAGAAAAAAGAGGCGCCGCTTTTACTGCGCTGACGTTTTTGGGATATAATCTATCACTTGTCATAAATCCGGTTAAAAACTCGATACCATGCGCAGGCAACCCATATTTCGTACACAAATACAAACTGTTGTTTACATTTTATCGAAATAGTTTTTATAATACATTAACAGCTTAAAAACGGAAAATTTGTTATTTTGATAGTGTATTTAGATCAAGAATACCCTAAATGTACTTCAGTGTGTGTTTTATCCTTATTGTTACGTATTATTGCTCGTTTTATTTGAGGAAATTGAAATAAAAAGAGTACTAGAAGTATTCAAGCTAAAAAGTTGTGTTATAAAAAAAATACATTGCATTCTACTGATTTATGTTTAATATGTTTTTGTGAAGTATTTCCAACATACTAGTTACTATCAAAGATGTCACATTAAATCGTGAATGTGAGGTAAACGATTTGGGAGTTGTCTTTCAGTCTAATTTGAAGTTCAATCACCATTTCTAACACATTACTAAAATTCCATAAAAGCTTTGGGATTTTAAATCAGAAATACAAAACATTTTAGGATTACCATCAAAATCAGATTATATAATGCCTTAGTAAGACCCCATCTTGAGTATGTTTTACAAATATGGATGCCCTTGGAAGCCACACATATTGAATATATTGAAAAAGTACAAAAAATATTTTTACAGTACCTTTATGTCATAAAAAATACTCGTACCCTTATAAGATCTCATATAAAACTATGCTCGATAGTGTTAAGATAAAATCCCTTTTACAAAGAAAAAAGCGACAGGCTGTGATATATTCTGTATTTTATTTTAAATAATTTTAAGTACAAATTTTGTGATTTGATTGACTATATAAATTTTAATGTGGCAAAGATTAATCTAACAAAAAATTGTTAAGTTTAGTTCCAAGTAGTATATCTCCTTTTAACAAGATGATGGCTGTTACCAATGAGTTTCTTAGCGAGGTCCAAATAGATATCTTTAAAAGTAGCCTAAAAAAGTTGAGGACTGTACTAAATTAAGTTCACTAGTTATAAAGGTTTGTTTTGTTTTTGTTTTTAAATTTCTCGTTACTTAACTCTACATGTAACTACTATTATCTTTTTTATAGTATCCAATAAATAAATTATAACTCATGGCTGCTTTCAAACAATTCTGTCTGTAGTCACTTAGTTTAAAGTCAATTTCAAATTAGTGATTTTAATAAGAATGTCAAATAGTGATATGTATTGTGTCTATCATTTTTCTGTATGTAGTAAATGGCCATTATACATAACTATGATATTTTTATTACAAGTGTAAAAACTGTGAAAACCATGTACATTTTTAAATAAATTCAAATTAATGCATAATAGAAAGTAACGATTTTCGTCTGTCATACTTGAACTCATTCATAAAAACAAGTTACTGAGTATATACTTGTAAAAAAAACTACACTAAATATTGGTAGAATTCTGGGAAATATCCTATGAGCTACAGAATCTGTAAGATATAGTAATGTAATGTAATTTTCTTACAGATGTTGGCCTACAGATCTTATAGATTGTCTCAGAATCGACCCAGAAGTCTCCGTTATAAATTTTTTATATTTAAAACTACATACTTTTCTATAGATTTTGCAGTATCTAAATAACGTATAGAATAAATTTCTACAACATACTAGAAAAGTTTTAGATTAGAGTAATTCTTAAGAAATAAAGCCATACCTCTAGTTTGTTACTCTAACCTTGTGTGTTATATATTTCCCTTGACAAACTAACGTTATATTTTAAACTAAAAGTAATTAATATTTTCACCAAAAAATAATATTATGAAATATTATTTTTTGGTGAAAATATAAAATTAAAACGGTTCTGTCCTTCTTACATTTGCGAAGACTGCCCTGATATCTAATCTATTTTCTTTTTCAAAGTAATTAAGTTATTCAACCGTTGTCTATAAAGCTATCTCACATTTCGATCATACACACGAATTTGATAAGCAGCAAAACAAAAATTTAACTAACCAGGTATACCAAGTCCGTGTAAAGAAAACTTTTCATATCCTGTAAACGTCAAGTGTCAACTAAAATTTCTACTTTTAAAGATCAAACATGCCGCCTCAAAGTGCCAATTAGGCATTCCAACGACCTGTCAAAATGTTGACAAGTGGGAACTGACATTTAGATATGGAAACCCTGTTGGCATGTTGTCATTAACAGGGTCAATATATACATATATAGATTGCTCGAAGCGGATCGTCTACGAGTGGCCATATTTCCTCGTAAGTGCTCATTAATCAGAATCAATTTTGCAAAAATGTGTTTACAAACCAATATTAGCCTCTGAGTATAGTAAAAAAAATAATAACCTACATTTTTACTTCAAAGCATAAGCTTATGTTTATTTTGAAAAATATTGATGATCAATCTATATAACTGTCTATTTCATTCTTCGAGCAAATTGCTCGGAGATTTCATTGTCCTTGTCAAATCACCAGGCCTACAGGGTTGCCATAATTATTCCATATCATAACCTGTCAAAACCCACTGGTAGCCATTCAGTTTGGAATATCTAATACTGATTGATAGATATACTGGGGTTATACTATTCCTTTTCCGCTCGCTCCAATGTCGACTCTCTAGCATTCAGTCGCACTTGTGCCGGGAGATATTGAAAGATATTCGATGGCCAATACTGTACATCAATTGTATGCTAAAACTCTATTATTAAAACAATATAAAGATAAAACAAACTTCAAACTTGTTTTCCATCCCTCTTATCTAATATAGATTTCATTATTGCACCAAGAACAATAAAAAGAATTGACTAGATATTGACTAGATATTGAATATAATTGAACGTTTACGTTATCCGTAACGTACATGTTAGGCCGAGTTTTAACAGTAACGAGACAAATTCGTATTATGTAAAGTTTTTCATAACACGTTACTGTTATTTTCCAACTGTTATGTTCTAATTTAACGTATCGCCTCAACAGACTCGAATAACATGCCGTTAAGTACCCAACGTCCATGTTATCACTATTTGTTTACAATTTTTTTAAATATTTGATATTAAATGGAGGGGTTAATTAATTTACATTTGATACTCGAATTAGAGAATGAAATAAGGAGGTAAGTATATTAGGTATAATTTGTTACTATTTTATGCTAATGAATTTATGAGGTACAAAACTTCATTATACAATAATTTTCTATTTAAGGACTGAATTAAACATCCAAAGAAGACACATCAGAGATCAGAGTTATCCTTTTGAAACTCCTGATGAGGTTTGCTTACAATAATATAGACTTCCAAAAGAGTCTGTCCAGTTCCTAATTGAAAGAATGAGGCCCCATTTCAATGCTGCTCAAAGACCAAGGATTACATCCATTTCAGTTGAACTGAAGGTCTAATACCAATATTGCTATAATCTGAATTCTAATTTATATATTTGAATCTGTATTTTATTTATATAATAATAATATAATAATAATAATAATAATAATAATAATAATGTTTATTTACAGATAACTTGTTTTTACAGTGAAACGCTAAAATAAAAATTACAAATATAATAAATATTGTAAATAAACACAGGTGACCCATAAAACCTAAGGGTTGTGCATGGGCTTGATAATTTATTTAAATCATTTGCTCTATTTATTAATTTTTTCTTTTAACAGCATTATAATATACATATAAATTATAGCTATGAAGTAATGTAATGTACCTAATGTTTTTTTTTATCATTTTTTTTTTACTTAATTCGAATATTTTAAACTAACTACAACTATCTACCAAAAAATGTAATATATTTCTATCGGTAATTTTAAGAAATGATTTTATTTTAGACTTAAAAAGATTATATGAATTTATTGTCCTTATGTACAATTTGTAAATATCTGGAAAAAGTTATAAATTTTTTTTGCTAAATAACTCAGTTTCCTCTGACCTAATGCTTTTTTGGCAATAGGAATTCTAGTATTTCCTGTATGTCTAGTTCGAGTTTCATAAGTGTGTTCAATTCCACAGATTGAAGATCTATTTTTGTAAAGATAGTTTGCAACATTATAAACGAAGAGTTGTCGAATATCAAAAATATGTGTTTCTTGAAACAATAGGTCTGGAGAGTAAGTTATATCTTTAAAATACATTATTTTAATTATTTTTTTTTTGAATGATCTCAAGTTTTTTTAGGTGGGTCAGCAAAACTGAGCCCCAGATTTTGGCATATGATAAACGTGACTCCACAAATGCGTGATATAAAATTTTCAGGTGAGTTATGTCTAAACAATTTCTCATTTATTTGAATTTATATAAAACTTGTCTTAAATTATTTACAATGTTATTTATGTGTTTATACCATTTCAAATGATAATCTATATGAATTCCTAGATATTTAGCCTCATGTTTGAGGAAAATATTTATTTGGTGTCCATGATTTATGATTGTAAGTTTATTCAATTTAGGAAGACCTGTTTTATAGCTTGCAAATGGAATGGCTAATGTCTTATCCATGTTTATTGTTAATTTGTAATGCGAAAACCAATCAAACACATTTTTTAAATCATTTTCACAAAGTTCTGTAACTGCGTCCCAAGTTTTAGCCGAGTATAAGAATAATGTGTCATCCGCAAAGCTTATTACTTCTCCTTTTATTTCTTTTGAAACCAATAATTTATTAATATATAGGAGAAATAAAATTGGCCCGAGTATAGTACCTTGTGGGACACCATATTTTATAGGTTTATAAACGCTTACATATTTATTTATTTTTACTGCTTGAACCCTTTCACATAAATAACTAGAGAAAAGGTCCAAAGATTTACCTCTGACACCCACTTCCTCTAAGACCTCCAACAGCTGCATATGACATACAGTGTCGAAAGCCTTTGCCAGGTCAAGAAAAATACACATTGTGGGAACGCTTTTATCTATATTACTGTACAATATATCTGTTAGATGACACATAGCATCAGTGGTAGATAAGCCGTTTTGGAAACCATATTGCTTTAAACTTATATTTATCAATGTATTTAGTTAGTCTATTTTTCAAAGCTTTTTCCACGATTTTTGATAAAATGGTAATTAAGGAAATAGGTCTGTAGCTACTCATTTTATTTTTGGGTCCCTTTTTATGAACTGGGATAACCACTGATTTTTTAAGATCAGTGGGAAAAATTCCTGTTTCAAAAATTTTATTAATTAAATGGCTAAGGGGATTTGCAATCTCATGAACTATTTCCTTAAATATCTCACTTTTTAGTTTATCATACCCTGGTGTTTTGTTTATTTTTAACGTTTTTATAATTTCTTTTACTTCATTTATATCTACAGGTTCTAAAAAGAATGACTGTATTGTGCTATTTTTTCCAGGTTTGGGCGATAGTGGAGGAATTATTTTTGAGGCCAGTTTCTCTCCTACTTTGGAGAAATACATATTAAAGCTTTCGGCCTGTTCTTCCTCGCTTATAAGAATTTCATTACTTTCAGTAAGTATTTTTTTTATACTATCTTTTTTCACTGGTACATCAATTTCCCTAACTATTTTCCACAAATTTTTATTATTATATTTATTTTTATTTATTTTATTATTATAAATTTTTTTTTTAGTTTCTCTAATAATTCGATTTAGATTATTTCGATATTTAGTATATTTTAAAAGGGTAGTGGGGTTCTGATTGTTCCTATATTCGTTAAATAACATGTTTTTAGTGGCAATTGAATTTATAATACCTTGCGTTATCCAATCTTTTCTTTTAATCTGTGTCCGTTTAATTTTTTTGACATTTGTACAAAGTGCGACACTTTGCCTAAGTAGTTTAACTAGGTGATTTGTTTTTATATTTACGTCATTTAAGTTATAGAAGGGCGTCCAATCATGCCTATTTAATTTTTGTTTTAGGGCGCTGTAGTTTATATATTCAACCAAATTTTTGCTTTCATTTTTAAATTTACAGTTAAAATTTAATTTTAATCCTACTATAGTTGCTTTGTGATCTGTTATCATAGCATCAAATGTTAATGCTAATATATTTTCTTCTAAATTAGATATTTTGCTTTTTAAAAATACATGATCCAAACATGTTTTAATACGTGTAGGTACATTTATTAGAGAATTAAAATTAAATTCTACCATCATATCCATGTAGTCTGAGGATTCATGTGCATTTAATATATTAATGTTAATATCTCCTAAAAATACATGATTTTCAATAGTGCTACATTTTATTTGTTTCAGATATTCTCGAAGGCAATGAAGAAAATTATTCACCTCTGTGGATATTAAAAAACTTTTATCAGACTCATTATTATATATTTTTATTTGAAAAAAGTTAAAATTACCGATAGAAACTATTTTACTTTCAAATTTTATAATATTCCTTAAATAAAGTAACAAACCATCATGACTATTTATTTGTCCCTGGTTATAAACTAAATTATAATTGTCCAAATTAAAAAAATGTATATTTTCAACTATAAACGTTTCTGTGAGTACAATACAGTCGAAAGAATAGTCTATATCTGATAAGATGACCTTCAACTTATCTAAATTTTTTCTTACACTTCTAATATTTTGCTGAAATATAGTAAAGTTCGAGTCTATGTTTTTATTAAGGTATCTCTTTACCTCTTCGACTGTATGCACTTCCGTGGTATCAAATGGATTGAAATTTATATCATTGATAGGTTCTAGTAATGCTATATTTTTGTGGCCATGGAAGTTACCAAAAATGTGTAGGGCAAAATTTTAAATTGGCAATGGAACAGTCAACAATTAGCAAAATTTTTACTGAAACCACGGATATTACGAGTGACCATTTAATGATTGAACTTATATAATTTCCAATACTTGCTAAAGAAGACTCTGTTATTAAACAGAGGTAAAAAAATATCTATAATAAATCTTTATATATAACTTTTTTGTATGTATTCTTTTTGTTATAGATTTTATACCAAATATAACTTTCCAGGGACCATAGGTGCAGTAGACTGTACCCATGTTGGAATTGCTTCTCCAGCAATTGAAGATCTAATTAGACCTGGAATTGTTTATTTAAACCGTAAAGGCTTTTATAGCCTTAATGTACAAATGGTAACAATTTTTTATGCTTAAACTAGGGTAAAAGTGTCTTTAAATAATCAGTTTTTAGATTTGTAATGCAGACTTATCAATATTAAATTGTAATGCACGTTTTCCTGGGTCAGTACATGATTCGGCTATTTAGTCTCTTAGTTCTGTGAGACGAATTTTGAAGCAGAAATATTTAAACAACCAACCAACCACCATCATGGTTAATTGGTAAGAGTTTTTATCTACTTAATTTATCATTACCAAATTCTCTTTAAAATAACTAGGTACCTACCTATCAAAAACCAATATTTGGAAGTAAAAATAAGAAGTGCTATGATAAATATAAGAAAATGTTGGTTATTTAAAATATAACCTATTTTGTTTGCTTAAATATATTTTATTTTTAGGAGATTCTGGGTATCCCTTGGAAACTTGGCTTTTAACGCCAATAGAAAATGCCAATATTGACATAGCCGAGGGACGCTACACTGCAGCTCAGATTGGAGCAAGAGCACGCATAGAGAGATGTTTTGGATGCCTTAAACAAAGATTTTGATGCCTATTGAAGCATAGAATCCTGCACTATGATCCAGTGCGAACTGCAAAAATTGTAAATTGATGGTCAGTTTTGCATAACATATCAATTTTAACACGACCTGATGCCGATATTTATCCAGAAAATGTTACTGAACCTCAAGAAAATTAACCAATAAATATCAATCAAGGTAAAGAATACTTACTCGATTAATTAGTATTAAGCTTAACAATATTTAAATTGAAATATTTCCCGTTTGCATATTTGTATGTTACACACAGATCATGACAGATCATCCACTCTGTAAGTTGTAGTCACTCTTTAATTTATTCTTGTTTCGAATGTAATCTATCAACCACCAATTTAATGCAGTGGCAGAGATTATCGCATAGTAATTATTGGTTCAGGTTTGAATCATAGCTTTATACCTTCTATTTATTCCTTCTTTTTTATTAAAATTTTATTTTTGATTAGTTTGTCATTAAAAAAAAATAATAAAATGGATTAAAATGCAAGTCAGATTATCTGTGTCACCCGTTTACCTCATTTACATTCTTATTGCTATCTGATAAAACCTTTGTGTCTATTCTTTTAAGTCAAAGGGGCATAAACCATAGAGAAGGAACAAGAAAAAGGAATTATGTTGTAAATAATTATTTTATGTAAGGATGTTTTTATTTGATCTCTTTTAGTTAACAGTGTATAAATAAATCAATTTAGTAGATTTACTAAGTAATAGTAAGTAGTCAAGTTTTATTGTTAAATATATTTTTTGAAAATAATTCCAGTATTTTAATTTATATTTTTGGTATAAATCTATACCACATATGAGTGTGGTATAGGTACATAAAATACTACATCTTAAATAACAATTACAAAGTAGGAATAAAAGGATAAACATAATGTAAACGTGTACCACAGCTCACAGCTGTTCTTATTTTATAAGCTATGGCTATACCATAATCATAGTGTGGTTAATTATGTTTAGTGTAATCACATGTTAGTTATTCAGAATAATAAAATAATAATAATAATAATAATAATAATAATAATAATGGAAACAACGTAAATGTAAATAATACTTATTAACATCACAAACTAAAAACAAAATTTTTTGTACCTAAAAATACCCCTAAATAACAGTAGAAAAATAAAAACCAAAAAATTAGGAACTGCTGGACATAGGGTTTGAAAATATATACAATCGCATTCTTAAATGTCTTTGTATATATTTTCAAACACATTAAAAGTTTTAAATATCGTATAATATTCTAACTTTAATGTGGTAATCGAATTCATTTTAAAAGCTTTGACAAAGTCTTCTATGCCCTGGGCTATTGTCTGGGTGGCCTCCAATTTTAATTTTTCCGACTCTAAATTATTAAATGTTGCCCTTTCGTAACTTTGGGTTGCTTCTTAAAGAATGATTCTAGCTACAAATTTTAAATAGTTTTCGTATATGTTTACGAGTAATAGAAATATGTATTGTATTATATGTAATGTATTTACTTAGGAAACGAAATTAAATATTACCTGATTTACCAGTATCTGGTCTTTTAGGTTTTGCCTTCTTATTCGGCTGAGAAGTTTCACCTGAGGGCAAATTTTCTAAACAAAAAAGAGAATTTAGAATACAAGCTAAATTTAATTAGGTTAAAAAATATAACCTTTTTCCATTTCCTCATTTACTAAGGTGTTCTCAATATGTAATTGATCTTCGGTTTCCTGCATTTGTTAGTGATGGTCATCAACATTTAAGTGTATTATTTCTAAAAGAAAGTATAATGGATAATATAATTTATTACATAATTAGTTATTAATATTCAAAGCTTAGTAAAAGGCATATTAAATATATTGTGACGAAAGTCTAATTTATTTAAAGTTAATTTATTTAAAAACACACTATTTACAATTTATTTCAGACGTACTATTTAATTTATGTAATATTTAGACTCTAACTAACAATTCTAATTTATTTCTTACAGTTTAACTTTTCAATACAATGTTCTACATTAAACTGTCCATAATCTACTACTGGAAAATACGAGAGGCTCTCGAACATTCCTTTTTATGACTAAGCGGCATTTTCCGCCATTCCAGTCGCTTCCAATGCTTCAGCGGCAGACATTCCGTCGTATTCTTTTACATTCGAGACGCGTTCCGGCTGTTTCCACACGTCAGCGTTGCTTCGATCACGAATTAGTTGCCATGTGAAAGCCGCGTGCATACAGAGGAACAGGGTCGGATTACGGATATCATGACAATATGTATTTAAACTATTATGTAGCCGTCTTTATTCTGCTTCTGCAAACAAAAAATCATATACAGTATTGGCCATCGACCATCTTCCAATATGCCTTGGTACAGTTGTGTGTGAGAGCTACAAAGAGCTCACTGGGCGAGCAGGAAAGAAACAATACAAGCGATGCCAGCCTGTAAGGCCTGGCTACCGTTTTAACATGGTCGCTGTGTATAAATGGCAAAGTTGATAGCATTCCTTTTCCGCTCACTCCAATGCCGCCTATCTGTAGCTTTCACTTGCACTTATGCCGGGTGATATTGGAAGATATTCGATGGCCAATACTGTATAAGTATGTATATAATTATTAATCTGTTTATGAAATGTGTGGAGGGTAGGTTACCCACGGAACTTTGGCCTCACTAGGCCCATTATGCTTCCTCATAAGTAAATAGGCACCTCCCAGCTTGTGAGACAGCTTAAAAATTTATTGTAATTTATTACATCGCCAAGGGGTGTTTCTCTTAAATTGGTCGGTGTAAGCTGATACTCACCGAACATAAATATGCTTAATGATTTCATCTTCATGTTCGCATTCCCTGCAGAGTGCGGATTTTGACAACCCCATGATATGGATGAATCCACCACACCATTTTGGCTAAAAGTAAAGTACCTATATCTTTGCCTATATTCTAACTAGATACTTTTATCACTTACAAATTATTATATAAGAAAACAATAACATATTACCCTCGTCATCTCCATATTCATGCAAATCCACTACTGAATCATCTTCAAAACAAATTTCAATACCATTAGTGGAATTATTGGTTTCTGATTAGATTTGTGCAGAAGTGGAGGCTAAAATAATAAATTGAGAGTTTATAACAATACCTATTAACAATAATAATTATTGGTGGAGGACAAATTTAAATATTTTATTTTTTTAATAAAACTAAATCCATAATAATATATACCTAATTGATAATCAAGAGAATCTTTTATTTATGAATCTCCTAGATGAATTTTGCTTAACAAAGCAAGCAATTGTTCTTCTATGTTAGTCAAAGCTTTTGGTGTATGAGGCTCACCTCCTGGGCCCAGCTGGTGTTTATTAATCTCCCTACTTTTCCTTCTGGTATTAGTTTTCCATTCATTAAAAACCTTTAATAAATATGAATAAAAAATAGTTGTCTAGCATTGATAATTTTAGTAGCATAAAAAAAAATGAATCTAGCTGTGTGTCCTTCTGAGTATTTTCAGCATTGCAATTTATAAAAGATCTGTTATGCTTACATGTCTCCACTGATCATATGTTTTTTGGGGTCCAACACCCAGGGCATTTATATCATTTGTAAAATCTAGCCAAAGGTTTGTTATTTTTTTTTAATCCAAAATATTTGTTTTTCCCGTGAGTATTGTTAAGAGTGGGATTATGGGTCCTTTTGACTGGCCCTAAAGTCCACTCTTAGCGGTAACCACGGGTTATATATAGGGGCCCAATTCGTATTTAAATTGGCCTCTAGATAACACACGGCTAGGGGGTTAAGTTCAGACGGGAAGACCTAAGGAACCATAACTTGAAAGATTGAAACAACAAGCGTAAAACAAATAACTATGGTTTATTTATCAAATATATAAATATAGCAGTTCAATAATCTTTGCTAACTACACAATTAAATATTACTCCTTAAAAGTATCTACTTACATTAACATTGTTATCCTTTGGGCAGCAGGACTGGCTAAAGGCACACGTTACTTTTTCCACTACGTGGTTTTACACAAAATAAAACTAACCGCGATTTCGCGTGACCGACCCGAAATTTACTTAGTGCCAAAAACTGGACACGACCGATCGCCAACAAAAACCCAAAGGAACTCCCAGAAAATTCACTTGTAATTTTCCAAGAATGCTCGTGTTGATCTTTCTTGACCCTGTACTTTAATATTATGATTTAATAAAACCTTGTCCAACTACACGTTTTGTTATTTTATTGCAAATGTATTTAATGTGCATGCCCTTGGACAAAATTTACAAATCATAACATACCTATTCACAGGGTGTTCTATTTATTCGTAACAGTATAACTTTGTTTTTCTAACAAACTTAATTACCTCCTCATAGGTTTCACCGTTGTTTTTGTTAATCTTTTCGCCATACCTAATAAATTAAAAATAGACTGCAAAAAAAACTAATTAAATTGTTTGTTAATGTTTTCATCAGAAAATCGCAAATAACCTCATTTTTGTAATTTAATTATTGAAGTTAGGTACGTCTTGTGCGCACGCGCAAAAATGCAAATAAATACTTTCTTCCGTTCATACCAGCTAGCTCAACATCTTCTGTTATCGACTATTTCAATCATACGGATATGACACCTACTGTTATTTCATACGTTATCTATTCCCTGTTAGCATAACAACAGATTCGTGTTAAAATTTACTTAAACGTTTAATCATAGGACCCATTAAAATAATTAACTTATAAAACTTATTATAAACCAACATAATCGATTAGATTCTAAATTTGCATTAACAAACTTAATTGTTGTGGTACGAAAACAAAAATTTAATTTTTCATCCACGTTCAGGATTTTTCTTTTGTGGGTTTTAATTCTTATTTACCAGAATAACAAATTATTAATATACGTTTCTTATGTAGTATTGTATTATCGTTGTAAAATTACTATTACAATATTATTAAAATTATTAAAATGCGGTCGACTGGGTGAGTACTAATGTGTCTATTGAAATATTATATTCTTCATGTTTTTTATTATTGATTATAAAATACCGATTAAGAATTGATACATCTATTTCATAAAAATTAGGTTTTCACAGAGAACAAAAAACACAGCAGGAAAACAATTCGTCTCGTTTACTTCCAAATACGTCAGCCGGCAGAATTTCCGAACGTGAAATATTTGAAGCTCAAGTTAATATTTGATGTAAGAAATCAGCGTCCCTTTTTCGCTACGGGTCGATATTTTCTTCCATACTATTTGTTCAGGCTGCAGGAAAGAAGAAAATGATAAAATTAACGTGAATCCCTTCCTCGCTATTTTTTTGATACCCAGCAGGACCGGTCTAGGTTGAAATATTTTTAACTTTTATTTTAAAATTATTTTATAAAGTTGTTCTATAAAATTCTTTTTTCTAATTCTAATTAATTAAATGCTATCTTTCAGTTTTATAATGATACTCATTATAATGTTGGTTTTCATTATGAAACTGAAAAATTGACCAATGGAAATCTAGATTTTTAAATAACCAAGTGGACAGACCCAATATTTTCTGTAGAATGTTTGACAGTTTCTAAGAGTTTCGTGTCTTATGACAGTTTCAATCTTCTGCATTAGTCAAAAAGGTAGATAGGTACCTCTTATTAAAAAAAAAAAAATCAAGCGACGAAGAGTGTTTATGCACACCACCTGAAATCGCTGAAAAGGCAAAAAATGTATCATCATAGTTATTATATTGGTTGTTGTGTAGAAATAAAAATTAAGTCGAAGAACTCATTTTTCTTTTATATTTTATTTCTTATTGTTTGCATAGAAAAGTAATAAAAAGATTAAAAAAAGGAATGTGCTTAAATTGAAATAGTTTCTTGGTCGTAGAAAAAATAGTGCATGAAAGTTGCATAATATACTATTATACAATTCTTTTACAAAATCTATTTTAAAGTAACATTGAAGAAAATATGCAAAATATTGGAACATAGCTTAATTACATACCCATAAAATGATTTATCTTAACTTACCGGTATCAAAAATCATTTAAGTTAGTCATTATAAGGCGAAAAAGTAAAAAAAAACAAATTGAATTGCGCATAAAAAGAGTTGACTATAATAGATTTTTATAATAATAATAATAATAATAATAATAATAATAATAATAATAATAATAATAATAATAATAATAATAATAATAATAATAATAATAATAATAATAATAATAATAATAATAATAATAATAATAATAATAATAATAATAATAATAATAATAATAATAATAATAATAATAATAATAATAATAATAATAATAATAATAATAATAATAATAATAATAATAATAATAATAATAATAATAATAATAATAATAATAATAATAATAATAATAATAATAATAATAATAATAATAATAATAATAATAATAATAATAATAATAATAATAATAATAATAATAATAATAATAATAATAATAATAATAATAATAATAATAATAATAATAATAATAATAATAATAATAATAATAATAATAATAATAATAATAATAATAATAATAATAATAATAATAATAATAATAATAATAATAATAATAATAATAATAATAATAATAATAATAATAATAATAATAATAATAATAATAATAATAATAATAATAATAATAATAATAATAATAATAATAATAATAATAATAATAATAATAATAATAATAATAATAATAATAATAATAATAATAATAATAATAATAATAATAATAATAATAATAATAATAATAATAATAATAATAATAATAATAATAATAATAATAATAATAATAATAATAATAATAATAATAATAATAATAATAATAATAATAATAATAATAATAATAATAATAATAATAATAATAATAATAATAATAATAATAATAATAATAATAATAATAATAATAATAATAATAATAATAATAATAATAATAATAATAATAATAATAATAATAATAATAATAATAATAATAATAATAATAATAATAATAATAATAATAATAATAATAATAATAATAATAATAATAATAATAATAATAATAATAATAATAATAATAATAATAATAATAATAATAATAATAATAATAATAATAATAATAATAATAATAATAATAATAATAATAATAATAATAATAATAATAATAATAATAATAATAATAATAATAATAATAATAATAATAATAATAATAATAATAATAATAATAATAATAATAATAATAATAATAATAATAATAATAATAATAATAATAATAATAATAATAATAATAATAATAATAATAATAATAATAATAATAATAATAATAATAATAATAATAATAATAATAATAATAATAATAATAATAATAATAATAATAATAATAATAATAATAATAATAATAATAATAATAATAATAATAATAATAATAATAATAATAATAATAATAATAATAATAATAATAATAATAATAATAATAATAATAATAATAATAATAATAATAATAATAATAATAATAATAATAATAATAATAATAATAATAATAATAATAATAATAATAATAATAATAATAATAATAATAATAATAATAATAATAATAATAATAATAATAATAATAATAATAATAATAATAATAATAATAATAATAATAATAATAATAATAATAATAATAATAATAATAATAATAATAATAATAATAATAATAATAATAATAATAATAATAATAATAATAATAATAATAATAATAATAATAATAATAATAATAATAATAATAATAATAATAATAATAATAATAATAATAATAATAATAATAATAATAATAATAATAATAATAATAATAATAATAATAATAATAATAATAATAATAATAATAATAATAATAATAATAATAATAATAATAATAATAATAATAATAATAATAATAATAATAATAATATGGCCGTAGTAGTCGACGCCGATGACACCAAATTAAAAAAAAAAATAATAATAATAATAATAATAATAATAATAATAATAATAATAATAATAATACAAATTTAGTGTCAACTATTTTTTTTTTTTTTTTTTTCAAAAAAATATTTTGTTATGGAATATTTCTGTATCTTTGTGATATAATTCAAAGTTTAATAATAATAACTAGTCCTTAATTAATTTATAAATATTTTTCTTAAACGTACAGATTGATCATACGCGCAAAAATTCTGCAGCATTATTTGTAAATTGTTTCTTGCTACTCATTTTCTGTACTTACAGGAGTAGAATATAACTTGCTTATTATTGTTCCCCACAAAAACAAATGTTTATATCTCGTGATCAAGGTGGCTATTTTACAGGGACGTCAGCTCCTCTGCAAAGCCAGTTATTTATGCACACTGCTTTTAGGTGGCTCCGCACATTGGATGTAAAAGGAGAAGATGCTCGAACAAGATAAACCACAAGTAACCTCTGAGAAGTAATGAAAATCCTCTAATAATCTTCTGGATAATGGATAATAATGGATAATGGATGAAGACTAAAACCATTTATAACGTGACTTATAATCATAAAACATGTAAAAAATATAACAGTCAATTACAACCTACTCTTTTTATGTACAAAATACTTTTTGAACCTGGCATTTCTATTGGCCTGACAAAATCGGTAGTGACAGACCTAATTAAAGAACATTCCCTTGTTAAATTCAAGGAAAGATGGAATGAAACAAGAAACTGCAGAGTTGCCAGGGAGCTCCTAAGTTATCCTGACAAGACTGCGACAAACAAATACTTGACTATGACCAGACAGAATCTGCGCATAGTCAAAGGCATTCTGACTGGTCATTACCAAGTACGGAAGCATCTCCATATGATGGGGCTGTCAGAATCCGCAATATTTAGAGGATGCGAACAAGAAAATAGGACCATAGAGCATATCCTTTACAATTGCTCGTCGCTATCTCTTATTAGAAGATTTGTGTTCGGCGAGTATCGGCTAACACTGGCCGATATAAGAGAAGCATCTCTTGGCGACATTGTCAACTACATTAAATATGTGAGCTAGGAGGTGCCAATAATCTTAGAAGGATGCACGATGAGTCTAATTAGGTCTAAGGGCCGTGGGGAATAACCCACCCTCCACACGTTACGGATACAAAGATGTACAAAATTATTTATTTTTTTTATTTTTCACGACTGCATTATACCGAGTAAACCAGAAGTTTTTGGAGATAATTAAGTTGGGTTAAGTAATCTTATTTTAATCCCAGAAATCTATAGTTATTCTTTGTTCCAACCTTTTGGAGACACTCAGTATATATCGAACTATGCCTATTTTTTAGTTTTTTTATTAGTGAGTAAGCACATTATGCGCATACTGTGTTCAAAATTGAAAGCAGTAATGCAAAAAGAATTTAAATCATTGTTGTTTCATTTATCCTGCTGATTTTTGATCAACGAGTTCATCTGACTATGATTTATTTGATAGGCTTAAAAGAAGGATTTATATTTAATGGCTCTAAACTCAACTGATGTTAATATTAAAAATATTATTTAATATATTAAAAATAATAATATTATTAGTATTATTATTAAAATTAATCAATTATTATTATTGTTAATATTATCGATATTGTTTTTTCACAAATATATTTGTTTAATATGTACCTACTTGAGTGCCTACCTTTATAAAGCACCACGGTTAAAAATTTATATTTATTTACATTTTATTATTTATTAATACTACGCTATGACACGGTCTTTAGGGTTGTGAAATCAATCTTGATTTTTATAAAAAAAAAATAGGAAAACTTTTATAATTTTACCTTACAGTTTTGGCACCACACAGGAAACTATTATTATTAGTTTCATGCAAAAAAGTTATTATTAAAAAAAATTCTGCATAATCTTTAAACCTAAAATTCAACCATCAGACATTAATTTGTGTTTTAATCATGTGCGAGGTTCATCAAAAATATGCATTTTTGTGTACTACCAAATTTTTTTATCCAAATTGAAAACTACGGTCAGATATCCAATATCAATTTACAAAAAGACGATAATTAATATTTTTGCATAATTATGAATTATATATTTAATTTTGCAGATAAAAACTTTTGTTTGTGGTTTATGGGGTAATTGAATATATTATAACCTCAATTTTCAATTCTGGTCAATTTTTCTTTAAAACAATTTTCAATATTTTAAAAAGTTCTTTTCTCTTGCATAAGGTTCACATTTTTCGACAAACCTCATACATGACTGAGATAATGTAATATATAATGGCTATATTTTATGAAAAATAACTTTTTTTTCATAAATCTTATAATAAAAATGTTTTCCATATGGTGTCAACTTAAGTAGACACACTGTATCTGAAAAATACTATCATGATGTAACTTTCCCATACTTTACATAATTAAATCAAAATTGTTAGTGACTAATACAGTTTTAACTTTCAATAAATTAATTTTTGAAAAATATTAACTGACAAATACATAAGTATTTTCCATAAAACTTCTATAAAAGTTTTCCATTGGAACAAACATGGCCGCCTTACCGTACCATTGCTAATTATTTTATGAAAATTTGCTACAGTTTTCTGTATTTAATTTATTGAAATTTGAAGGAATTAGTAACACTAAACAAGACCGCAACATACAGTACTGTACGAAAATGATCCACTATATTCGGCAATAACAAGAGCCATGATTCCCTGTAAAGCCATTGTTTGGTGGCCAAAAGTAAACCAAAGAACAGCCCTCAATCTCCACTCAAGAGTATAGAGGCTGATATGCCTCTGTATTACAGGAGCACTAGAAGTACATCGACCGACAGCCTCTATAAAAATCATTTTAACTTAGTCATAAAGAGGGAGCCAGAATAAATGCATACATACTATATATCTACAACAACTGAAATTTACTGGAAAATATAAAACCTACTAGAATAACACATGATGTAAATGGTGTCATATTAGAGATGGCACGTGATATCTTACCTAACCATTAACAAACTAAAACGAGGTACGGATAGATCTGAAACTAACAATGAAACAGTCTCTGGCATCAATAGAGTTAAACCCAAATGCGACACCACCGTCACCTGGGAAAGCATACCACTGTATTTTAGGCTAAAATAAATGCAATCGTACTAAGTTTACGAGATAATTTAAGGAAGTACAAACAACAAACCAACCTAATTCTGTCAGACAGCTAAGCAGCCTTAAAGGTCCTTGGTTCAAACAAAATCAAGTCAAAGCTAGTGTAAAACTGCCAAGGAAGACTTAATGATCTGGCAACCCACAATAAAGTAAAACTGCTAGCGTGACTGCTAGGACAAAAAGTTATCCAAAAAAAATAAAAACCGATGAATTCGCCAAAGAGGGATTAGAACTAACATTCACAGGACTCGAACCTGTACTTGAAATGAGCGGAACCTCTGCTTGACAAACAGTGATTGTGTGTATAATCACTAAACACCAAATTCACTGGCAGAAGATAAGAGCACACAAAATCAGTAAGCCCATGCTAAGGGGACCAAAGCTACGAATAGCTGCTGAGGCACTACAGCTACAAATATCTGGGACCCTGCGCCAGATATTTACCGTTGTGAGATAATTAATGGGCACTGCTTACTGAAACACCTTTATGTGATGGGTTTACATAATTATCTTATCACGCGTGTAGACTCTGCATGGAAAAGGAAGAAATTTCATACCATATTATCTTTGAATGCGAAGTTCTTGCTTGCCGTCGAATCACCCTTTTCAGCCTAGAACCGAAAATAACGTCTTAGAAATGTTTGGTAAGGAACTTAGTAAAACTAACCAAAGATACATGACTAGTCCAAAGATAGTACCTCAATACGGGAAAATCAGGGCGATACAATATACACAATAGGTTGCAGTGTTTTAAGCTAAATCTAATCCTACCTGCTTATAACAGATGGAGGTAAAGATTAAAAGTCAGTTACATAAAGATATTTTTACGGAAACTGATGTGAAATTTATCTCAAAATGTCTAACTGACTTATTACCTAATAATATATATATATATATATATATATATATATATATATATATATATATATATATATATATATATTGTTATGATTTGTATTTGCATGTTTTAATTCATGTGTCCAAATCATAACAATAATTGTTATATTTTTATTTTATTTTTTTATTCACCCTATAGGTTCAAAAAAAAACTAACATGAATTATAAATAAATTTCTAGTTGCTGTTTTAATGAGAATATGTTTTTGTTAAATTCAACTAAATTTTGGTGCGCCCTGTATATTTGTTTTATCAAAAAAAAATCTGAAATAATTTATTTTGTTATTTAATTCAATTTTAAGGTCTTTACTTGCCCTTTAATCAAATTATTTATTTTTAATGTTATAAAATTACTATTGACTCTTTATTTCAGGGTTCGTGGTCCGCAATTAAGGTTGTTTAATATTATAAATGATGACGCCAAATTCTTTATAATAAGCTTCAAAACTAAATTTCTTTATTTTAATTTCTAAATTTTTTTAATTTTCAAATACCAAGTATTATCAATTTGTTTAAGACAGACCTGGAAATTGGGTCAATGTTCGCCAGTTGTTCCAGTGTTACCACCTTATAGAAATTAAAGTGAAATAAATATTCAAAATTTTCAATGGGAAAACGTAATAGTTTTATTATAAAACATGTCAAATTCAATATCAAACACATTAATCATTACAAAATGATTAATCTAATATTAGTGAAGATTTCATTCATTCAAAACATGTATTCTAATGAGGAAAAACTATGAAAATATTTTTTTACCAAGTCTAAACTAGTACATTTTGTTTGTAGATTCATAATATTAGATCTTGTCATTGACCAAACGAAATGTAGGGTTAGAATCAGTAGATTAAAAAAATATATACTTAACTAGATACAAAATTGAAACACAGGTAAATATGTTTTATTGAAAATGAATTTATAGGAATACCTTTACTGTCCGTAAACCGTAAATATCGAAAAACCAATCCAAATATTATTTTCAGGTCGTCGGTCGGCGAAATTCCTTACAAAAGGATATGCATAAAGTTCCACCTTCAATGGATCTTCATCAAATTGAGATCGTTGCTGGGAAACAACCAAATTCTTACCATACAAACAATGTAGGATTTCGGAAAACTTAATTTCACCAGTCTTCCAAATTCTGGAGGCATCTAAATGTTATGTTTTTGTCCAAAAAACATATTACTAGGTTTGTACACACTTTTAAAAATACTATATGCAAATTTCTTAATAATTTTAACCAATTTTTTTGTTAAAAATCCGTAACTGTCTCCTATCAGTCTTTTCAATATTTCGTTACTAAGGATCTACTACTTTTTGTTATTTTTTTAACAAAGCTTAAGTATCAATTAATAAATCCAATCCTTGGTTTTACAATGACCAATGAAATGGATTCCTTCTAATTTCCATGAAAATTCTGAATATTTCTTTAAATAATTTCAAAGGAATATTATTAAACTTTAATTATACATTCTGTCATTCAGTTAAGAAATTTCCAAATATAATTTTGTTATAGATTTTCCTTTTCTAAATTACAATTCTTAGTTCTGAGTCATGTTGGCATTTCTAATTTCTAGTTAGTTTAAATATGTCAAAATAAATGTTCGTTCACCTGCTTTGCATTTTAGAAATGTTGTTTACAGAGTGTTACAAACTTAATAACCATATTAATATATTTTTCCAATTTCAGGTTCTACGTTTGAATGAAAACTAATCCAAGATGTTGAGCTTTTCAAGAAAATTGTATTTTAAAGAAATTTAGTGGATTATGAGATGCCATCGTATTACTATGAAATTGTTATTTTTCGTTGTTTTTCTTTAAAAATAAATCAATTGGGATTGAGGATTAAATTGTTTCATTTCTTTCAATCTTAATAAGGTAAGTGTTAATTATAAAATATATATAGAGTGTATTGTGAAAGTCTAAATTGATTTCTTATACAAATTGATTACTCGCTTTATTTAGAATCTTTATTAAAATTCTTAATTTAAATATTCTTAATACACTGATCAATATTAGTTTCCTATTAGGTTATTTGGGCAAATATACTTTCCAAATTCAATCAATTAAATGAATTTCTTATTTCAATTATGAATTTATCAATATAATTCTTATTTTACAACATGATAAGTACAATATTTTTAAGTAAGATATTCATCAATATAGTTTATTTATTCAACTATATATATACAGGGTGATCCTTTATTTTCTATATCAAATTCCCCTAAATTTTGTATTTATCAAATTTTTCCACTAAAAAAATTTATAAATACAAATTTATATTAATCTTTTTTATCATGTTTTGCAGTATTTTACTAAATTATTATTTAAATTATTTACAATGTTAATATGTTTCTATGTATAGTGTCTACTGTGTTCATACTGTTCATCCAATGGAATAAGCCAAAAGCTGTGCTTCAAATCTATTTTTAAAAATATTTTTGTATCGGTTATGCGTCCAAATATCGCCTCTACATTCATTGGAGCCTCGTATTGTGGTACTGAGTATTGGTTTATATTTCTTGCGTCTAAGCATAATCGTAGCTCTCCATTTGCTTTCTTTACTACCACAATAGGATTCACATATCTTGTGTTAGATCTTTCTATAATACCGTCCTTTAACATTTTTTTAATCTCCAATTCTACATCTTTTCTATATTTATAAGGTATGGGATATGTTCTTATTCTGAAATTCTCTATGCCTTTTACTTCTATCTTGTGTACATAATTATTTGCCATTCTCATTTCCTTCCTAATTAAACCTTCATATTTCATTATTAAATTCTTCACCTTCTTCCCATATTCTTTATTTCCACACACTAATTCCAATTCTTCTATAGCGCCACTCCTTTCTATATGCCATAACTTCTTTACATCCTCTTCAACTTCCAATTCTTCCTTATTTGCTTCTTCAAATTCAATTCTATTTCCAGCTAATTCTATTTGCATCTCTTCAAAATCAATTCTCGCCTTATACTTCGTTAGCTCATCAATTCCTATAACTATGTCTGCTTCTAAATTGTTTACTAATAATAACTGCATTTCTAATTCTTTCCCATCCTTTAATTCAATCTTCTGTATTATAGATCTACTAACTTCACATAACTTTCTTCCATTTGCTCCTATTAATGTAGTTTTAGGTATTTTAATTAATTTATTTTCATAATTCTCTAAATCTTCTATTAATTTGGTTTTTATAATGGACGCCTCTGAACCAGTGTCAATTAATATTTTTACTTGTTTTCCATTTAATTTTCCTTTAATATAAATTAACCCCATAATTTTTTCCAAATCTAATTCTTCCCCAAATTTAATGTACTCCCTTGGATGTTCGTATGTGCAGATTGTATTTTTTACATTTGGTATGTGCCTGAACCAAAATTTTGCTCGGGCATTTCTTCAGTAACTATCTCTGGTTCCACAGATACTATTCTCTCCTCTTGTCTCTGTCTTTGCATATTATTGATTCTTCTCTGTTCACCATTTGTGTTTCGTATTTCTTCTATATTTCTGTCTCCTCTTCCAGCACTATAATCTCTTCTTTCTTCTCTGTTATTTTCTCTGTGTCTATTTTCATGATTTGCATTCCTATTATTGTTTTCGATTGTTCTATTTCGATAGTTGTTATTATCGTATTGATAATTTCTATTAAAATTCCTTGAGTTGTATTGAGTGTTATTGTTCCTGTTATAATTATTGCTATTGTTAGAGTTATTTAAATAATTATTGTTTCTATTATATTTATTATTTCTGTTACTATTATAGTTGTTCCTATTGTAATAACTATCATAATTGTTTCTTCTATTGTTTTGATTATTTATTGTATGTTCAAAATTGTTATTGTTGTTTTGTTGATATGTGTCAAAATTATTGTTATATTTGTTGTTATTTCTATTTTCCATTAAGTTTCTATTTCTATTATAATTATTGTTATCAGTCCTGTTTCTTTCTACCCTCTGTAGATAATTGCTTAGTTGTTCAATGTTTTGGATATTCTGAATAGCAATGGTTTCCATTATTTCAAATTTAAAATGCCTAGAAATAAACATTATGATTTCCTCCTCTGGTATGGGTGGATCTAAGAATTTGGCATTCATATAAATTTTCATTGCATAATCATTCATGCTATTTCCTCTGCCTGTTTCAAATTTTCCAGAGTAGAGTTTCTCTCTTACCCTGGTTTGGGCATTGTTTCCCCAGAAGTACCTCATGAATTGAGTCTCAAAATCTGCGAAACTTTGAAATTCCTCTTCTTTGCTGGTATACCAAACCAAAGCATGACTGTCGAGGTTTTCTCTAACAATTTCCCTCATGTCCTCGTTAGTCCTGATACTCTTCATTTTGTTTTTTAAAATCTTGATAAAAACTTTGGGATGTACCTTTCGGTTGTCCCCTTCAAATTTATGTTCCCCTCTACTTCCTATGTAATTGTTTATAATTCTGGTTTCCATCAAGCCATTATTTAATTCTTGGAGATTTCTTCCCTCAAGTTGGTTATACTCCTCCTGTAAATATGCTAGCCTTCTTTCCATATTTTCTAGTTTTTTAATAATTTCATTTGTTTCTCCAGTTTGTCCTTGGCAATTTATCTTTATTCCTGTTTGTTCTATTTTTCTTTTTATTATATCAATCTCTTTTTGTATTCCTTGTATTCTTCTTTCTGTCCTCTCCTCATCTTGTTTTTGCTTTTCAATTAGTTTTGTTTGTTTTTCGTTTACGCTTCCTTCCACATCCTGGTGAAACTCAGTCAAAGTTCTATTCCATTTTCCTTCCAGACTTCCCATTCGTTCTTGAGTGTCCTGCACTGCCAGTTTGACTTCCTTCACTTCCTCTTGGAATGTCTTTAATTTTTGATCTTGTAGTTTTTCCACTTCTTCCATAATTTCTTTTTTGAAATTCGTTCCTTTTTCTTCTATTTCCTTAATTCTATTCATGTGTAGATTTTCTATCTCCGTGATTCTTCCAATCACTTCCTCCCTTATCTCTTGTTTTGTGGCTTCTATTTTATTCTCCATGTATAGTTTTGATTCATCCAATTTCTTTTCAACATTTCCTAGTTTTTCTTCCATTTTCTCTATTATTGCTTTATTACTTTGCTTCATTTCTACTTTCATATCTTTATTATTTTGTTTCATTTCCTTCATCATAATTTCGAACATGCTCCTTATGTTCATTTCTTCATTCTTTTCAGGAATCTCTTTTTCTAGAGTTTGTTTTACTCTTTTCTCTTTCTCTTCATCATTATTCTCATCTTTATTTTGCTGTATATTTTCTTCTGTCATTTGTGTCTCTACTTCTTGTATATCCCCTTGTCCTTGCTCTTCTGACAATGGTACATATTCCACTTCCTGTTCTTGTAATATTTCGAAAACATATTGCTCTGGATCTTCTCCATTTGCTTCTAATATTTTTTTAAGTCTATTCCTCAATTCTGGTTTTAGTCCTGTTGTGATTTCTCCTCTCTTCTCTAATTCCTCCTTCAATTCCATAACTTTAAGATCCATCAACCTCTTTCCTTCCTTTTCTTGGGATTTTCCTTCTATTCCTTCCATATTTTCCAATTTTATTACTTAAATAATAGCACTATAAATTATTACACTATTTTGTAATACTACACTTACTATAATATTCAAAAAAAACAATTCATTTTGATTAGCACTATCTATTTATTTTACACTTTTGCACCACTGTTTTTTAGTTTTAACACTACGTCACTGTCTTACACTAGCGTCACGTTTATCAAAGCCCCACGGTGGCTAGCGACATTTGTTATGATTTATATTTGTATGTTATTATTTATGTGTTTAAATTATAACAATAATTGTTATATTTATTTTTTTTTATTCACCATATATGTTTACAAAACTAACATTAATTATAAATAAATTTCTAGTTGCTGTTTTAATGAGAATATGTTTTTGTTAAATTCAACTAAATTTTGGTGCGCCCTGTATATTTGTTTTATCAAAAAAAAATCTGAAATAATTTATTTTGTTATTTAATTCAATTTTAAGGTCTTTACTTGCCCTTTAATCAAATTATTTATTTTTAATGTTATAAAATTACTATTGACTCTTTATTTCAGGGTTCGTGGTCCGCAATTAAGGTTGTTTAATATTATAAATGATGACGCCAAATTCTTTATAATAAGCTTCAAAACTAAATTTCTTTATTTTAATTTCTAAATTTTTTTAATTTTCAAATACCAAGTATTATCAATTTGTTTAAGACAGACCTGGAAATTGGGTCAATGTTCGCCAGTTGTTCCAGTGTTACCACCTTATAGAAATTAAAGTGAAATAAATATTCAAAATTTTCAATGGGAAAACGTAATAGTTTTATTATAAAACATGTCAAATTCAATATCAAACACATTAATCATTACAAAATGATTAATCTAATATTAGTGAAGATTTCATTCATTCAAAACATGTATTCTAATGAGGAAAAACTATGAAAATATTTTTTTACCAAGTCTAAACTAGTACATTTTGTTTGTAGATTCATAATATTAGATCTTGTCATTGACCAAACGAAATGTAGGGTTAGAATCAGTAGATTAAAAAAATATATACTTAACTAGATACAAAATTGAAACACAGGTAAATATGTTTTATTGAAAATTAATTTATAGGAATACCTTTACTGTCCGTAAACCGTAAATATCGAAAAACCAATCCAAATATTATTTTCAGGTCGTCGGTCGGCGAAATTCCTTACAAAAGGATATGCATAAAGTTCCACCTTCAATGGATCTTCATCAAATTGAGATCGTTGCTGGGAAACAACCAAATTCTTACCATACAAACAATGTAGGATTTCGGAAAACTTAATTTCACCAGTCTTCCAAATTCTGGAGGCATCTAAATGTTATGTTTTTGTCCAAAAAACATATTACTAGGTTTGTACACACTTTTAAAAATACTATATGCAAATTTCTTAATAATTTTAACCAATTTTTTTGTTAAAAATCCGTAACTGTCTCCTATCAGTCTTTTCAATATTTCGTTACTAAGGATCTACTACTTTTTGTTATTTTTTTAACAAAGCTTAAGTATCAATTAATAAATCCAATCCTTGGTTTTACAATGACCAATGAAATGGATTCCTTCTAATTTCCATGAAAATTCTGAATATTTCTTTAAATAATTTCAAAGGAATATTATTAAACTTTAATTATACATTCTGTCATTCAGTTAAGAAATTTCCAAATATAATTTTGTTATAGATTTTCCTTTTCTAAATTACAATTCTTAGTTCTGAGTCATGTTGGCATTTCTAATTTCTAGTTAGTTTAAATATGTCAAAATAAATGTTCGTTCACCTGCTTTGCATTTTAGAAATGTTGTTTACAGAGTGTTACAAACTTAATAACCATATTAATATATTTTTCCAATTTCAGGTTCTACGTTTGAATGAAAACTAATCCAAGATGTTGAGCTTTTCAAGAAAATTGTATTTTAAAGAAATTTAGTGGATTATGAGATGCCATCGTATTACTATGAAATTGTTATTTTTCGTTGTTTTTCTTTAAAAATAAATCAATTGGGATTGAGGATTAAATTGTTTCATTTCTTTCAATCTTAATAAGGTAAGTGTTAATTATAAAATATATATAGAGTGTATTGTGAAAGTCTAAATTGATTTCTTATACAAATTGATTACTCGCTTTATTTAGAATCTTTATTAAAATTCTTAATTTAAATATTCTTAATACACTGATCAATATTAGTTTCCTATTAGGTTATTTGGGCAAATATACTTTCCAAATTCAATCAATTAAATGAATTTCTTATTTCAATTATGAATTTATCAATATAATTCTTATTTTACAACATGATAAGTACAATATTTTTAAGTAAGATATTCATCAATATAGTTTATTTATTCAACTATATATATACAGGGTGATCCTTTATTTTCTATATCATATATATATATATATATATATATATATATATATATATATATATATATATATATATATATATATATATATATATATATATAAGTAAGTAGAAAACAGTAAAATTGTATGGAAACTCATCTTTAGATATTGCATTTCAAAGGTAAACAGTATTACATTTATTACTTGTCTTTATTTTATGATCTACAGGTCAGAAAAATGATTGCAATTTTATTTTTAGAACTTTTCTCTACCAAATTGTTAATTAAGCTACATTTCTTACAACTAAGTAAGTATACTGTTATTTAATATTGTTGATTAGAAAATACTTTATGTAAAAACTTTTTTGTTATAATTATTTAAATCTAGATTTCGAAAATCTTTTTTCTTCAAGAATTTTCTTTAAAGTATTTCTCTCTCCATCATAAACCTAATGGTAACTGTCCTATTTACCTAAAGGTAAGTTCATATATGTTAAAATAATTTATCCAAAAAAATTAAATTATTTATCTGGGTATATTTTATGATTATAAATTTACTTATATAATTTATTATACTAGGTTTAACTTATTTTTACCTATATTTTTTATTATATATTGTGTAACGGTTGGAACCGTTATTTCGTTTTTTCGACACAATCGCCTCTTACTCAAATGTCATTTTATTTTAATTTATCTTGGTCATCCGATGTAATAAATGATTTTTATTTTTCTTAAAATCCGTCTGATTTTATAAGGTAAGTTTTAATAATAATATATTATTAAATATATATATTTTGTGCAAGGATTTCTTAAATAAATGGTCAAGTTTTAAACATAACTTCAATATCAACAATGAATACCACATGGTTAGTTTTATATAAAATTATATATTATTGTTTTTTTTTTTTAATAAGTTATGCGTTACTATGTTTAAATATATTAAATAAGATTTTTCCTTTTCATATTAATTTTAGTATCTATGAAATTGTTTATTTAATAGTTTGAAATTATTCATTTAATAGTTAAAGCATTTTATCTAAATCCTATTCAAATTTCCTATTTCCTATCTTAACATTTTAACGCTTTTTTAGCGCTTGGCTATATCTAGATGGTTTTGGATTCATCTCTAGACATTTCTGATTCATCTCAAGACGTTTTGGATTATTCTCAAGACGTTTTGGTTCAGTCTTTAGACGGTTTTGATCTCATCTCTAGACAGTTCGAGTTCTAGTTCGAATACTGAAGATCATTCACACGTTTCATCCCAAGTCGGTTGAGTTTGAATACCATATATCTTGAAGATCACGTTGCAGAATTATGCAGAATTACGAATAAGGATCCCAAATCCCTTTGAGGAAGTTGCCTGACGAAATACCATGAGATAACCTAGATTTACATTCCGTATATTACCTAACTTCGCAAAAGATATAGTCCGTCAGATAGTGACAGGTTCAGGTGCCCCATTTTCGCATACAAGCCTCGAAGAGGGTTGAAAAGTACATTGATTTTAAGTAGAATAAAAGGAAATTTACGAGTGGCTGCTAGGGATAACACATGGAAAATTCGATTTTCCCTAACAAAAACGAAATATTATTTGTTGCCCATTTTTCCACGCTAGCCGTTTTCACTATATAATTAATTAATAGAACTAGTCTTCGGAAAACCAAAGGCTTTAATGTTGCAGGTGGCTAAAGGGTTGAAATAAGGGCGTAATATTTTAAGGGAAAATCAAGATTTTGCCCGATTTTTCCACACAAGCCCATCGAATGTATGAAAACGTACGTCGTCACTAGTCCGAAAAACATATTTTCTTAAATTACCCGAATGTATAAGTGCATTTTGGGGTCGGAAAATTTTTCTGATTAGAAAAATCAAATTTTCCATGTGTTATCCCCAAGAGCCACTCGTAAATTTTCTTTTATTCTACTCAACATCGATGTACTTTTCAACCCTCTTCAAGGCTTGTATGCGAAATTGGGGCACCTAAATCGGTCATTATCTGGCGGTCTAATAAGTGCATACTCAATAAATCGTTTAAAATTTGAATTTAGTACCACTTATATGAATTAGAATGTGCTAACTACCTTATCTAAAGCATGGTTTAAGTATTATTTGTTAGTGGTTAGTAATTTTCTATATTTTTATCACTAATCTAGAGTCAAGTATAGTAAGCTTTAAATATAGTGCCCAACTTCTTTTTCAAAGTTATTCGAGTTATTTAAAAACCTAACCCACGCCCTATAATTTGAGCTCAAACACATATAACAAGTAGATAAAATAATTAGACATCACGTTACAACTGATTGTCAAAAATACAATAATCACAAAGGACATACAGTTTCCACGTGAATGACCAAGGTCGAAACCAACAACTGACATTTCTTATGGTAATGACTCCAAATACTAGATGATGCTACTGGTAAAATTGTGGAACCTTTCTCCATTATTATGGGTGAAACAGCCATAATATCCAAAGAATTTATGACGTTTATTTAAAATTTTGGTTATTCTTATTATTCCGTCTGATTTTAGTGATTTTTTTGTTGGCTCTTTTTTTGGTTTTATAGTTTCTTCTTAGTTATTTGCAAAATTGTAATGTTTTCTTTTTTTATTGCCTGCTTTATTTTGCAATGATGCTGGTGCTACGTTGAAAACTTCGAGAAAATTTACCGCCTTCTATCAATTGTCATTTTAGTTCCTACTCCAAATGCAAGGTGGCGTTACTTTGGTTTAAAAGTCTAACATTGGCGTGGGGTCTCTAGAGGATAGGTGCTTTGTGATACCAATTGTCCCAATTATTTTAACTGTTTAATGTATCATTATAATAAATGTTTGTTATTATAATATCTAGCATTCGCCCAGTGGTAAAAATTCGACTATAACCATCAATACTAAAAATTAAAAAAAACATATGCATTTGCATGTTTCTAACATTTTTTTTTTATTCTTATATATTCGGTCATTGTATATCTGGGACCATAAACTTTTATGTGTACTTAGATACAACATAGTTCAGTACCAATATAATTTAATCAAAAATAAATTTAATATAATAACATTATCATCGTCATCATCTGAATTAGGGAGTGGTTCAAAGCCCACTTGTACTGAAGCTCTAGGCTTATTGTACCCCTCACAGTTTCTATCCCATCAGATTGATTTTCTTGATGAATTCAAGAATATGTCTGATGGGCGCTTTCGCGATTTCTTCAGGTTCCGGATATTGTACCCCGAAGTACCATTCCCGTTCCCATTTAAGGTTCCGGCAGTGGCATAGTATGTGAATAGGAGTTTCGTCCTCCTCTTCACATATTCTGCATAGGGAGTCATCAGATATCCCTAAGAGATTTAGGTGTCTTCTAAGGCCGCAGTGTCCCGTAAGGAGTCCTATTACGGCCTTGAGTTCGCTTCTGCTAAGGTTTAGCAGTTGATGTTGTCTGCTCGTGGATGGCCCCTCTATGAATCTTTTGGACTGTCTAAGTCCAGAAAGTTCTATCCAGAGCATATGGTGTTCTCGTTTTATTTGTTCCTTTAACACCCATTTAACATGTTGGTATGAGATACCACATGTGGGTTCTGGTCCAATAAGAGTTTTTTCCGCTCCGTTCCTTGCTAGGAGGTCTGCTTTCTCGTTTCCAAACACTTCCTCATGTCCTGGCACCCATTCAAGGGTAACCTTGTAATGTTCTGCCAGAGCCTGGAGGGATTGTTGGCAATCAAATATTGATTTAGATTGTACTTCTACCCTTTTTAGTGCTTTAAGGGCTACCTGACTGTCTGTCATGATAACGATTCTTTTATCTCTAAGAGAGTCATTTAGCATGACTTTGGCGCAGGCATTTATTGCTGCTACTTCAGCCTGGAAGACTGTTGTCAGTGACCTCAGGTTCAAACTAATTGTCCTCCCTGAGTTCACATGGTAGATCCTAGCTCCTGTGCTGTTTTTCATTTTCGAACCGTATGTATACCAGATTGATTCGTTTTGTTTTTCCCTTTTTTCCCGGCTTTTGGCCCTTTCTGGTATTTGAATATCAAAAGGTTTCTTGAAGTCGTGAATAATGGGCGTTCTATCCGATGGCATTCTTAGTACCGGATTTTGTTTTAATTTCTCTAATATCATTGTGTGGTGTCCTTTTCTCGAAAGTTCCCATCCAAATCCATTAGTAAACAGCCTGTATGCCGCCGCCATAGCCTCCTTCTCCACCACAAGGTGTAGTGGAGGAAGACCTAGCAGTAGCTCCATTGCTGCTGTGGGCGTAGTTCTAAATGCCCCTGTTATTATTAGGCAGGCTAGTCTTTGTACCTTGTCTAATTTTCTGTTAGCTGTTATGCTTTTAGTCTTGTGCCACCATATGACTGATGAGTAAGTTATGACCGGTACTACAACCATAGTGTAAAGCCAGTGCATCATACTTGGTTTAAGCCCCCAAGCATTCCCTACCATCCGTCTACAGGCCCATAGTATTCTTACAGCTTTTTCTGTTGTTTCTTCTATATGGCTACAGAAGAGAGTGATTCCAAGATATTTAACCTCCTTTGCCATTTTTAGATGTTGTCCCCACATATAAAGCTCCTTCATTCCTTGAAGGTTCCTTTTTCTTGTGAATGCAACAACAGAGGTTTTTGTCGGGTTTGTGGACAGTCCCTCTTTTAGGCACCATCTTTCGACGATATTTAGTGCCCGCTGCATCCTTTCGGATACAACAGTCCCAAATTTACCGTTCCTTGAAAGCTCCCCAGTTACAGGTCCTAGGATTACGATATGTCTTCTCACCCGAGGTTTTAGTACCCATCTCCAACAGGATATGTCTATGGTCGGAAAGTGACGCTTCTGGTGAGACGTGCCACTTCCCCACCAATGAACATGTCCGTTTTGTACCTAGGGTTATATCAATTACCTCCCTTCGCACAGATGTTACGAAGGTTGGTTCATTTCCAACGTTTGCAACTTCTAGTTTATTGGATGCAATAAATTCCAGAAGAGCTTCTCCTCGGTTATTAATGTCAGTGCTTCCCCACACTATATGGTGAGCATTGGCATCACACCCTAGAAGAAGTTCGATTTTGTTTTTTTCACAATGACTAACCAGTTCTCTCACCTCCTTGGTGGGGGGGAGCCCAGGTTGGTCGTATGGTAGATATACTGATCCAACAATCAGATTAGTTCATCCGTCTAGCTTTAGGGATATTGTCACTAGGTCATTTGTACAAAATTCCCATAGTGGAAATACCTTCAAGCTTTTATTTGCAATAATGCAGGTTCTTGGGTGTCCAGACGCTGAATAAATCAGACCATAGTCCCCTGATATATGCAACCCTCTAATTTGCCCCTTGTATATAAGTGGTACTTGGATTGGAGCAAGATCAATGTCTTGTTTTATTATACATCGTTGTAGGACAGCTGTTGCCGCCCAACAGTGATGTATATTTGCTTGGATTACCTTCATATTTTTTTTTTTAAGGTACCCCATATTCCTTGATGTAGGGTCCTCTTCCTCCTCGGGCACGTCAGCCGGGTTAGACAGCGGTGAGTCCCCTAAAAGAGTCCTCTCCTCGTCTTCACCTAGCTCGCGTGCTGCGGATTCCAAGTCCCCTATTTCCATTGGAGCCTCAGTCTCTTGTTCTGTAGCCCCACTTTCTTGTGGTTCTACGACCAAGGACTGATTCTCCTCTGGTATGTTATCTCCTACCTCAGTAGGTGTTTCTTTTCCCTGAGAAGTTTCAGGAGCAGCAGGAGTAGCCCGTTCCGTCTTTCCTCCAATTTCATTTATGGAGATATTGGAGAAATTCAAGAACAGTATTCCCTGCTTCTCCTTTATCTTCTCCCAAGAGACGGAATCCATGGTTATGAAAAGTTGCTGTCCCCTGGGGTCCAACTTCCTTCCAGTAACCCTCCAGTTCCCCGTTTGGAGCCCCGAATTTTGAATTCTCAGTCTTTTCATTATTCTTTCCGGTTCCACTGCGGGTCCCGGTATCCATGTCATGGTAAACTTGGGTTTGATTACTTCCCCAGAGTCTATGACTTTAAGTTTAGCACCATCCCAAGGTACCATGCTTTTGACGGTCTGCTCAACCCAATCTCTCGTTGCTTGATCAACGCAAGAAAGGTTCAAACTCCCGTTTCTTATCCTAGCTTCGGGGAACCTGGGTGAAAGTCCTCCTTCGTCTAGTTCTTCGAGTCTGTTGAGCAGTGCAGTCCTTATTAGTTCTTCCTGTTCCGTTGTTAGTGTATTACTGGGATAGTCTATTGGTACAATGGCTACCCCAATATTGCTTACTTTAGAGGCGTAAGAACACGATGCTACCGGCTCAGTCCCATCCGGCCCCACATTTGATGTGGTACCAGTTGGTCCCGAACCCGCAGCTCTCGCATCCTTAGCCCTTTTGGTTTTTCCTTTTTCCGGCGTGCTGGTATCGGACCGGTTTCTCTTTTGAGCCCCGGTTCGCCCCTGCTCGCTGGACACAGCCTTAGCTATGTTTTTTTGTTTTGCCATCCCTGAGGCACTAGGACTCGCGTTTTGTTCCATCTCCGTAGAGAAAGGACGAGACGCTTGCCCCCGTTCCCCTGGTCTAGCATTCGTTGGTCGGATGTTTTTTTGTTTTGCCATCCCTGAGGTACTAGGACTCGCCTTCCATCTCATCTCCGTAGAGATAGAGCCAGATGCTTGCCCCCGTACCCCTGGTCCAGCATTCACTGGTATAGTGGTCCGCCCTGTGCAGGAGGAACTAGGTCCAGCCTCACTCCCCACATCTAATGATGCGGAGGATGCGCCGCCCTGTTCCTCCTGCTCTGAGGTCCCGCTAGTGCCGGTGTTTTGTCGGAGCTTCTTCTGCTTTCGCCTGAAAGCTCCGGATTTTTTTTTGTATTTTTTGTTGTTGTTATCCTTATTATTTTCCATATAAGTCCCACGAGTAGCTAGGGAAAGATTCGTCACTCCTGACAGAGCCCCGCATTATCAGGAGAAGGCGAGTTGCTTGGGGGTGTTGCCCGGTGCCCCCAAGGGAACGTTCGATGTCGCATATACCCCTGCGACAATTCATCCATCGGCACGTTGCCTTACACCTTAGATTGGGGGAGTTGGTTCGCGGCGGTAGACTTCGCAAAAGATTTTAAGAGTTTTTAGGCTCTCTCACTCTACTTATATCTACCACTAACCAAGAAATCCTGGCCGTCCTCCCATCCACCACCTGGAGACGCGCTCAGTTGGCACTCAACCGCTGAGTAACTGACAATTTAAAAATTATCACTTATAAATAAATAAAAATTAAAACAATGTTATTGCCCAACAGAATTATTCATTTACAGGAAATACATGAAATTAAATTTAAACAATATTTTGACAGAAAATAATTTTAGCAACTAATAGCAAGAAAAATAAAAGAAAAGAAAAAATCCTAAATACATTAGCTACAAATTAGTATTTAAAATTTTTCCCAGTAAGTCGAAATAGATATCAGAATCAGAACAATATTTATTAAAATTTGAGCACATTAGCGTTAAAGGCGAATTTCTTCCCAAGTTTATTAAAAAACTTGCTGTATAAAATATTAAAATTTATTTTAATTGATCAAAAATGGTACATCAGTAGTGGTATGTATTATTTATAAAGAAATGTCACAATGAAAACTACCTTTTGATTTTCCAAAGATGGTATACTGAACCTCAAAAGTAGCAGAGTTTCTTTAATACCTCAAATATGATAGAATCTGTTTTAAAAAGGTACTTGAGAAATGGCCACTGAACATTTTCCAATGATCTTTTAGCTTGGAACGAACTAAAGAAAAGTAAAGGATCTCCAAGCTTTGAGAGTTTGTTAACAGACCAATATTACGAATTGTGAACCCTAAGCTTTTCAACGCAGAAGCATCGGTATTATCAATATGATCCGAAAAAGTGACTTTTTGTCGAATTATTTACCTCAATCTTTAACTTTTGCTCAAGTTGATAAAGGTAGGCTGTTAAATAAATAATCAAACTACAACTTATTATTATTTCTAGTATTTAGACACATTCATAAACAGCTTGTTTTCAATACACCAATTTTCAACGATACCCAGTTAGGTCTGTAAAAAGTGGCAGTCTTGAATTGATGAAATTGAGGTAAATAATTTTAAGTCATCATCGAAGAGCAGGTGATTGCATGTTAAGTTTATTGTCATTTATAAATATATTAAATAATCCCAGATTAGAGCCCTGTGGAACTCCACATGTTGCTGTGAATGGTGAGGTTGAAAATCCGTTGTAAAAGACATAATTAAAACGGTGATTTAGGTAAGAAGAAAATAATCTCAACAGCGACCGATCAAACCCTAAGCTTTCCACCTTACAAGAAGCTAATGCCTTTGAGAAGTGCGTATATATTACATCATTTTGACCTTTCTGATCGACTACATCTGATTTCTAGTATTTTATGATACCAAGGTTTGACACAGTCGATCTCTTGCTTATAAAACCATGTTGATTAATACAGATAAGAAGTATTACTTGTGGCATAAGACCGTTATATATGGACAACCGAAAAAAATTGGCAAAATTTGACAAGATGGAAACTGGTCGATTATTATCGACGTCATTACTTTTATAAAATAGGGCAAACTTTTGCCAATTTCCAACTTTCCGAAAATGAAAATTGTTGAATAATAGTGGTAAAAATATTATTTAATGGTTTAGCAAGTACGTGAGCCCAATCTCTTGAAAGGAAACTAGGAATAGGATCAGAATCTGCTGTCTTTTTATTTTTCATTCGGCGAAGGGTTAATAAAACCTTACTATCTATAAAGTTAGGTAAAGTAATGTGTTTGTTTGTAGGATTAAAGACTGTCGAAAACAATCAGCAAAGGATTGTATAATCTGTTGCGGGCTTTTGAAGGTTCTGTCATTTGAATATAATCAATTTGGTATTCTAGATGAACCTATTTTGCTATTGACGAAATTTTAAAATATTTTTGAGTCATTTCTTATATTATATTCGATAGAGTGAACATAGTCTTTGTAAACTATTTTAGACTGCGATTTAATATACTTCCTAATTCTAGAATAACTGCACAATAAAATGTTATTCCATACTTAATATTTACTTACTATACTGTGTTCTTTGTAGTGTTTTGACCAAATAAGCATCACCAGAATTCTTACTCGTTGCTAAACGTAGGCTAGTTACGCACCTTTAAGGCTCATTTACACATGCCAGTATACTTGGCCGAGTACTCTACTAGCAAGCCACAAGCATTCAAATATTATGTGTGAACAGTCACTGGTGCTATTGCAACTGGCTTGCGAGTACATTCATACACAGCTCTACTTTTTCATGCTAGTAATGAGTGGATGTTCAAAAGCACTAGTCTACTGGCAACTGTAAACATCTACTAGCACGTTTCTTGTTTACGTTTTAGGTGTTTTGCAAGTGGTGTTGAAATAATACTCCCATTCGAAGATGATTCCATCTTTAGCTCTCAGTTCCTGCAGAATGGTGCTAGAAGCTCCTAGAGGTAAACAACGTGCGATCCAGTTTCTGGCTCACACTTTATTTCCAATGCCGTTTGGCTTCTGTTCACTCAATATTATATCCTCAAATATGTCCTCTAATTCTTTAAATAAAACCGTTGTTAAGTTGTCAATAAAATACTTTATAACTTGATTACTCATATTATTAATTTGTTTCTAAATTAATACCCTTGACTTGTATTGGCTTCTCTGATCGATCTAGGAGGACGCTACATTTAAAGAACCACAGCACACTCACATGCAAAAAATCGTGCCCGTAAACTAGCATGTGCAAATGTGAATTCTCATGCTAGTGATGCGTACGCATTTTACTCGGCCTAGTACACTAGCATGTGTAAATAAGCCTTTGTTCGTCCTGGCTTAGATAGTTCCGCAATTTTATGCAGAAAATAAGGTAAGTATACCTTCATACCTAATACTGACACAATATACTCCGATTTTCCTATTTAAATTCGAATATTTTATATTTTTATCTTATACTTTATCTTATTTTTAAATTAGCAAGAGCAAAATCAACCATCTTTAATGAAAAGGTAAGCCATACTGATGATAAACAAACTTATTTACCCCATCGTTATGCGAAGCCCATAAAAACCAACTTTTTCAAGGATTATGCTTTAATTCGATGTCAGCACACATTATGCCAAATTCAATTTATATTTTCAAAATATTAGGCTAGTTTATATTATGTAATTACATATTAAGAAATAATATCCAGATTTTAATTATGATCAGGACAATTTAAAATAAAGTTTGTTCAATTTTATGAATTATTTAAAATTTATTATCTGTCCAGCAATCCAAGTTACCAAAATTCATTCTTCATACTTGAAATTTGAGACTAAGTGTTATACTAGGTGATATTTCTTATATTCATTTGCTCATATTAAATTAAATTTTAATTTTTTGATAGTTATAAAATTATTTTTTTTAATGAGTGCATATTGATTTCATAACAATTTATTAATAAATTATTTACCTACTTCTGGTATAAATTATTAAAATCTAATGAAAACCAGCCCTGTTTCAACACCAAGGGTTAGAGTTCTTTTGGAAATGGAAAATCTTTAACAAAGTTTGGCAAATAAAATCCTTTTTTTCTTATTTAGGATAGGTAGTAGCTTGATCTTTTCATTGTTTCTTGGGGGAAAAGTTTAATGCGAAAAAAGCAAGTTTTTGAATTAATTTCGTAGAGCATTAGGAAGCATTTATGGATGTCGTTATTTCTTTTGGTAGTTTAGTATAATCGTTAAAAAACTTTGGATGTACGGAGTGGACCAAAAATTAATTATTATTAATCTTACTAAATATACAATGGTATATTAGATTTAAAGAATAATAAGTTACTTAATATTTTATTGATAAACAATAATATTTTGATAAATAAATGTTATATACTATTAACATACAGGGCGTTAAAATCAAATTTTCCTTCTAGTTAAATTCTTAGTTTATTCTGGTATTTATTTAACGTATTTGTTATGATTATATTTTGAGATGATAGGTACATCTTAATACATATAATAATAGATACTATACAAGCTTTTTAAATTGTTTGTTCACGACCAATTAATAATAAATCAATATTCTACCTACTAAGAGCATATGGTACCCATATATCACTAGAATAAATTATGATAATTCACGCTTTTGTAATTCTGGCATATTCCGGTAGGATACTAGAGATGGGTGATACTTTTTATAACGATATTTTCTTGAGTGCACTTCAGATTTTGTGATTTATCACATGAGTTATCACATGATTTTGTCATAAATATTTTAATCACACATAGAATTAAAATCATACCATTTTCATGTGATAAAATTATATGATAAATCACATAATCTGAAGTGCACTTAGTATTGATTTTAAATATTATATCAATACAGTGATTCGATACTTTACACAGTATCGCCCATCTCTATAGGTGTCATGGATTATTTGACTTTGTCCTAAAATTTATTAATTTTGAAATTAAAGTATTTTATTTAATAAAGAAATCATAATGGTCGTGGGCAAAGTATAGTATTACACTCGCAATTTATGTCTATTTTTCACTCAGGTGACGTCACCCTGCGTGAATAATGGCTACCATAAATTGCTCGTTTAATAATATTCTATTTTAGGCTTATTTTATGAAATTTGTGTTGGTAGAAGAAAAAACAATACACAAGTATGAAGTAAAAATGATCATTTATTATCAAACGTGACAATATGTACCTATTAAATAAATGTGTGTTGGTAGCAAAAAACAATACACAAATTGTAAATGAAAATGATCATCCATTATAAAATGTGACAAGATGTACTAAATGCAATTAAAAAATACTCAAGGTCATAGTATATTTATTGAAAAAGTTTCATAGTGCTACTGGTTTCGACTTCGCAGATTCAGCATCAACGGTACTTCTGAGTACCACAACCTTCTTACCGATTTTCCTGAAATAACCGAACCGAATAAATTCTTGAGAGAAACTAAGCACACCACGTTACACTACGTCCGTACCATACCTGGATCACCAGATGCTAATAAAGCTCGGAGATTTTCTGGGGAAAATTTTTCAGCAGCCGAACAAGAATTTGAAGCAATGGTTAAATTAGGAATTGCTCAAAGATCTGATAGTTCCAAAAAAAAAAAGATAAATGGCGCTCATGTGGGGATTAACGCTCATTTAATGCTCGTAGAATCCCCGACCAATATCTTTTACGACACCTGTATAATTTTTTCTCAAAACCTACGTGGAAAAATTATATTTTTTATGATAGACCTAGTCAGAGCTTATAATTAGATCAAGGTAGCACCGGAAGACATTCTGAAAACTGCTATAATAACTCCTTTTGGTCTATTTGAATTCACTCACATGACCTTTGGTTTAACAAATGCAACACAAAGAGATTTATGGAGAAGTTTTAAAAGGTCTTGATTTCTCGTTTGTATAGCTTCATCTTCAGAGGAACAGCACAACAATCACTTTAAAATTGTTTTTAAACGATTAAGGGGTTAAGGTATTTTTATTAATGACAATAAATGCTAATAAACGGAAATTTAATTTCTAGGTTTTTCTTTATCAACCATTGAAAAGTTCGGCATTATAACAGTTTCCGGAACCTACAACAATCAAACAGCTTTGTCGATTTTTAGGTATGCTAAATTTGTATCACTGTCTCCTTAAAATCACGGCTTTATACCAAATTTCCTAAAATAAATTACTTAGTGGAAGTGTTAGAAGTTCTGATTCAATCGTCTGGAATGACAAACTTACACTTGCTTTTAAAAAGTTTATCGCAAGCAGTTCTTTTATCCCATCCGTATATTTTAGTTCAGTTGGCTATAATAAGTGATGCTTCCAGCACTGCAATTGGTTGTACACTAGTACAATATACAGATAAAGAGTGGCAGTGCCTCGCATTTTTTATCAAAAAACTATCTCCAGCTCAAATACAATATAGTACATTCGAGAGAGAGCCTTGTTGGCTATCAAAATATATTAAATATTGTCGCGACTACCTCGAGTGTTGTGATTTTATCATAATTACAGAACACAAACCGCTTTTATTCGGAAATCTAATAAGGTATATTCTAGACAATTTAGATATCTTGATTTTATAGGACAATTTTCTACTGATCTTCGACATGTGAGTGGTAAGGAAAATTTAGCGTCAGATTCTTTTATTAGAGTTGATGCCGTAGATGAGTTATTGGACTTTCATGCACTCGCTATATCACAGGTTAACGATTCAAAATTACAAAATTTGCTCTCCATTAATGTCTCTAAAATTAGAAAAGGTTATTATTGGAGGTAAAGACGTTTGCTTATATTGCGACAAAACTTTCTTTTATTTGACCTAACATCACTAAACCTTTTCGAAAGAAAATTTTTGATCGTCTTTATGGATATGCCCATCCTGGAATAAGCACATCCACTAAATAAGTCAAGAAAAGATATATCTGGCCTGCTATTACAAAAGTTTGTATGAAATGGACTAAAATGTGTGTCCCTTGTCAACACTCGAAAATAACTCGTCATTTTAAATCTCAAATCGGAAGATTTCAACCTAGTATTTAATTTGAACATTTGCATATAGATATAGTTGGTTCATTGGCATCTTGTCACGGGTATAGATTTTGCTTAACAATTATAGACAGATTTTCTCGACTCCTTGTTGCTTGCCCCATTCATAATATATCAGCTAAAACGGTGGCTAAAACACTGTTTACCTTATGCCTTTGTTAATTTGTCGTTCCTCTTCAAATAGCAACCGATCAAGGCCGACAATTCCAGAGTGATATTTTTAAATCATTGTCACACTTTTTTGGAGTCGTACTTATTAGAACCGCTTATCACCCACAAGCTAATGGAATTATCGAAAGCTTTTAAGTGTAATGCCATTTACACTTAAAAGCTTCAATTCATTACTTCGAAACTTCACACTATGGGTATGTTGGGGTATATAATGATTGCAGAAATTGTATATGGAGAACCAATTCGTCTACCTCCAGACTTTCTTTCTTCTCATGATGATACCAATATTATCCATTCTCAATCATCGGAATTCGTTTTTGAGGACCTCTAAAACTGCTTCAATGTATTTGTTCGTGTCGTTAAGATAGTTGGATCTTTGCGATAACCTTATATTGGATCGTATGCCGTAACAGCAAGGAATGAGAAATATTTTACGGTTGCTGTTGAAGGCAAAAATATTATCATTTCCATAGACCGCCTCAAGCCTGTTTACGGTTTCTCCGAAGACATCAAGAAGGCAGAACGATACGTCAGATTTTGTGAAGAAGTATGTTAAATATATTTTTTATACATTCTGTAATTTTGTAAACAATAATTGTATCAAGTTTTGTATACAAAACTCTTAGGGGGAATAATGTAGAACTTCTAATGTTTCTAAAATGACCTTTGAATAAATATTCTGTTACGGTTCGCATTTTATCGTTGCAATATTTAAATAAAAGTTAAATAATTTAATAATAAGCTTACCTGTCGAGAAAAGAAAACACAAGATTGTTCAAATTAACATAAATTGTCGGCCTTGACCTTTCCTCTTCTCTTTTATGAATCTAATTGCAATTGTTCAAATTCCAAATTACTTCTTGTTTGCTAAAATCTACTTTCATTTATTCAAATGTAAGTTCAAGGCCAAGGTCATCTAGTCCTAAAATATGGTAATTTAATGGCAACCCTATATTGTCATTCTGGCTGAAGAACTTCCTTTCTCTTTTGTCTTTTTTCAATTAGCTTTCTTTGGTCCATGTGGTACCTGAAATTTAACGAATTTTATTCGGATTATTTAACTATTAATAAAAGAGAAAGTTTACCTTTTAAGTGTATTTGTCATTATTGGCAGCACCTTGTTGTGGAAATATTACTTTTCTTCCAAAGGCCACCTACCATCTACGGTAAGTCCATATCAACCATGTTTTAGTTTATATGTATTTATGTATGTATATATATTTAGGCCTTCTTGTTTGTATCCATTCTGTAGAGCTTCTTGTGCCGCTCCTGTAGTATTTAGCTGTAGTATTTAGTAGCTATTATTTAATTTGGACACAATATTGTCAGTGCTTGGCTTAGCGGTTCCAGTAGAGGAAGTAATCCGTACTATAGATCACTGCTTCCTGCTTAGCTTGTTGGTCCAGCCCTCAGTAACCGATCGTTAACTTTGACGAGAACAACCTCTGGATGGTAGATCATCAGGAAACCGCAGAACAAGAAAGAACGTTCCATTGCCTACTTCATTGTCTGAGCTCTATTTTAGCCACGCCTAGCTTGCTTGTGTATATATTATTGCTAATAACATTACCTTGCATCACTTTTCTGTACATATAGTTAATAACATCACTGTCATAGTAGTATCTTGTAAATAAATCATAGCTTTTAGTATTATTACTTAATTACATTAAAAGCGGGATTGTTTAACCTTAAAAGTTGAATTTGTATTTACCTATTTCACAGTCTAACTATCGAATAGTTTTAGTTTAGAAAATCTAAGTAGGTATTGCATTTTGTCTACTCTTACTTTTGTTGGCTGTTTTGGCATAGCTTATTTAGTTTCTCGTAGAGCCTAAAATAAAATATAGATAAATAAATAAGATTAAGGTATATTTTCACTATTATTAAATGTATGCTCTTATGCATTTCGTAATTACCTACCTTGTGAACGATTGGTACTAAACGGACAACGAAGTCATTTTATTGCTATAATACATTTGCTGGATTTGTTTCACTTTGCCAATTAGACGGCCGACCAGCTGCTGGAGTATTAAAGGGTTAAACCATACTTTTGTTTATCTTTCCACGACCCCATAGTCACCCTTATGTCAAGTGAGAAGAGCTGCATTACAACCCCAAACCTTGGGACAACGTAGCAATTGATGTATGAGCACCTCACTTCTGACTTCTATCAGGGGTTTTTCGGTTTGTTATATTTATTCTGGTTTACTCGGCAAATTGTTACTCATTGAATAAATCGTTTTGAAACTTCTTATCTTCTTCTTTGGGACATATTGGTCGATATTCCTTTCTACAATGTTGAAAAATTAATTTATAATTTCATTGATGTCATGGTAACGTGTTGTAAATGACCAGTCAGTGTTAATATAGAAATTATTTAGTCCAGTAAAGTTGGTTTTGTGTAACTAATTTACATTAAGGTCCATTTGCACCGGTAGTCGTTAAAAAATAAGGCAAGCTTAAACTGACATTTTTTCATTATCAATGTCACTTTAAGCTTCGCTTAGTTCTTAACGACTAACGGTGCAAATGGCCCTCAGCAGTTTATTATCTCTAAGTAAATGAGGTTTTTTGTTTGTTAAGTTAACCGAAAGTGGGGATGTATAGAATAAATTTTCACTAGTAAAAAATCGCTACATTTGCATTCAATTGATTTAAACTTGTCCACAAATATGAGATCCAGTATCCGCTGGACCGAGAATTAAAACCATAGTTTATCTGATTGAGTTCATGGAAACACATTGTACCAATCAAAGTATTTGCGGTAGTAGGTTGAATTCTAGTTGGAACATCAAAATCATCTTCAATTTCTCATTGGACACGTAGAAGATTGAAGTCATCGCATATTATAATATTATGATTTTTAACTTTGTTTTTTAGAGATTCGCATAAATCACATAAAGATAAATGGCTTTCTAATTATTAGTCTGGAAGGATGTACACACATCCAATTATCCTGTCAATATTATATAGTTTAGCCTTACTCCAAATACCATCATAGTGCGTAGAAGCTGGAGTATCAATCTTATCGGTTTTGACATGATGTAAAGTTGCTATTAAAGTTCCACCTCCTCGATTGAAATTGAGTTGGGCATTATCTCTGTCTTTCCTGATTACAACATATATATTACAGAAAAATTGATAGCTGCAAAAGTCTTCGTTAAGCCAAGTTTCACTCAAAAAAATAATGTCATAATTACAAAAATAGACACTATTCAAAATATCAGCATTCTAAGTTTTTTTCTGTAGAGGGAAAACCCCTTGGCCCCAAACAGAGTTAATGTGTTTGGTGTTGTTGTGGGGGGCTTATAACATATACTAGTTATATTAACAGGTTAGTGCGCAACAAATCCGTGCATACCAGTCCGTTTTACAATAACAAAATTATATTTAAATTTAAAGTACACTAAATAATTGAATAATTCAAACATATCTCGCTTAGTAATAAAAGTAACACACGAAAAGTATTGTTTCAAAATTACACATTTATATAAATACTACAATTATTTGAAAAACATGAATTGATCAATTATTTGTACAATGTAAATCTGACTTTGGGATTGTCGCCCGATCAAACCGATACAATAACAAAACAATATGGTTATGGATGCTGATTAAAACATGGTAAGTACTTTTATTTAATTTTAGTTTTAGTTAGACATGTTAAATTTAAAATTAGGCAAAGATATTTTTTGATGTTTTAACATGTGCTTAGCAGGTCCTGTTCGTAATAAATTCATAATATCCAATTGTAATAGCGTTGTTTGTATAAAGTTAGAGAGTAAATTTTAGTGATCAATTTATGCTTTAAATTTTAAGAACAAACATTTTTTTGTTTCCTTCCCATATTAAGCAAGGAACAAAATCATTCCGCTTGCAAAAAATCATTTATAGGTTACAAGACTGTGTAAATTGGCCATGCCTTTGGAACCCTTTAAAGCTAAATTAACACTAAAAAGTAATTATCCTTCCTCCAATGAGTAATACTTAGTAATATTGTTGTCGTACCATCAAACAAATTACCTGTGAAAATAAAGTTATATTCGATCAAAATTTCATCCAATGAAATAGAATTATTACCTAAAAACCAACGATTAGATAATGGATTTTTGAATTAAACCGATGAATAGTTAACTCTAAGGAAGAAAAAACTTTATTTTATAATTAGAAATATAAGAAGGGCCTCAGAGCTTGATCCCGCAGGCATCTGTTTTTTTAAAAATACTACATCTAAATAAAAAATATAAAGGGACTACCATTATTAATTATAAAATATTATAATGATAGTATAAAAATGTGACAATGTCCAAAAGAAAAAAAGAGATTCAAAATGATATGAAGTTAAGGTACTGCTTTGAATTTTTTCTGTTTCAGATTATATGGTGGTTCTCATTCATGTGTTTTGTTACCTACCCAAGTTTACAGAAAATTAAGTTTTAGTTGTTTTATTAAAATATTGTTTATTTAGAAAATGTATTAATTAGTTTTAATGATATAATAGATAGTTCATACAATTATTTAATATTACATTATTTATTTTACTATTCCTAAAATTATGGGTCATAAAATTTTACATTTTGTTACATCTTGCATCTTGTCTGTGTTGTAAAAAAGGCCAATAAAAATGCAAAATTTAAGTTATACTATTAAAAGTAGAGCTACAAACAAAATCCCGCTAATTTTTAAATGAAATAAAATATGCAGGTATCTATATTACCGTCTGAGAAATAGTTGGACAAATCCCTCCCATATGGTGCTGCTAGCAAACGTATTGCCATATTTATACAAAGAAACGGCAACTCTCCAGTAGAATGGGCGCTGTGTCTGTTGTTATATCTATCTCCTCTCCCTCTGTCTGACACCGGCTTCCTTCTTACTTAGTACTATCATTTCAGTTGTTTTGGTTTACTAACATTTTGTTTACTATATTTTCCGGATTAACTTTCCCAATCTTGATTTCCAGCGTCGGCCTTTCATTGCTCCATCTTTGGCATTCAAAAAATGTGTGGTCTGATGTGTCTATTTTCCTACAGTAATGACATTCATTGCTCTCTATGACGTGGAACCTATATCGGTATGCCTGGAAACACCCGTGTCCGGAGATTAGCTGTGTAAGGTAGTATGAGACCTCATCATGATTTCTTGTGGCCCATGGTTCAATATTGGGAATTAGCCTTTTCGTCCAATGACTTTTATGGATTTCTCCTTGCCTTCTTGTTGCCAATTCTGAATTGTGTGGTCAGTAGCCACTCTTTTATTAATGCCATTTCGCATAGCGCAACTTTATTTCATTAATAGATGGATAGAAGGTGTTCTGGCGATGATCAATAATGCATCCGTTGAGGTTGTTCGGTATGCGCAGAAAATTCTGATTGCTACTTTTCTTTGAACTTTTAGAGTATTCCTATATATTTTAATAGTAAATCAAACAATTATTGGGGAATTCAGCAAATAATAAGTTAAAGAAAACTCTTTTAACTTCATCCAAGCTTTCGGAAATTTATTTAATCATTTCCATCATCAGCGTATACTACAAAATAATATTGGAGAATAGTTACAATGGACCAAATTAACCTAAAGTAACTACTTACAATAAGTTGAGATTGTTCGCTGCATGTTGCAATAAATTGATATATATTTTTCATAAAATAGTCAATTAAATTTATACATTATAAAATAAAATCACTAAAATTAAAGTTCTTTCCTTTTCAATTCCCATATACTCCGTTGTTAAATTTATAATGTATTTTTCAAAAATTTAACATTGTCAAAAATTTAACATTGTCAAAAAATGGCATTTTACTTATAAATACTGCAAAACATTTGAATAAGAAAAAAAAAGTGTTATTTTTAAAAATTCATTGATAAATAACTTATTACAAGGAGTCAAGAGATGACACAATATGTTAATTACATAACGGTTTCTCTTTTGATAAAATATTTTGGAAAATTTTACTAAGATGTTGTATGTCTGTTTTTTTGTTAATGTTTTTAGGGTTTTGAGCTATAAATGTCATTTCTAGAAACTTTCTTTTTGCAAGGTTAAATTCAGTAATTAAAACTGTCAATGATTCCCAAGACACACATATCAAAGTATGTGCCAAGACATGTTATGTCCTTCATTTAAGACATGTGTAGCTCATAGTAGCAAGTGCACATCTTTCCAGTCACTCTTGTGTGATTTAATTCGATCTTTTAATCGTCTGCCTGTTTCACCGAAATATTGCAAATCACAATTTGTACAAGAGATTCTGTAAACTGCATCCGATAGAAGAAGCTGAGGGGTTTTGTCTTCTTGTTTTTTGTATAAAGAGCCTAACGTTAAAACATTTTTATTTGCAATTTTGATGTTATCTCTAGTATTCAAAATGTTTATCAGTTTAGGAGTAAGATCCTATATGTACGATAACGAAATATATCTTACACAATTACTGGTAACCGACTGAGTATTTGTTGATGTTCCGGGAATTGCCTCATTTTGTAATATCGTTGTTACATTAGTAGCAATTACTATATTATTATTGATGTTATCGTTATTACCATGGATTCCAACATTAATAACAATACTACTAGAATTGAATTTTAGGTTTTTTTGATGAAAATTGATATATGAGATTTGTAATACTCTACTTTTCATTTGTTTCTCTAAGTTATTTTTTATTTGAAATGGGTGATGTGATTTGTAGTTAATATATCTACCTGAACTACATAGTTTTCTATACCAATCAACTTTTAGCCTATTACTAGAAGGATCTTTGACGATTCTTGTGTCAAGGAGAATGGAACTGAACCAGAACCATTCTCTTTTTCGATGGTAAACTGTATGTGTGGATCGAAGCTGTTAAAAGTAAACAAGATCTCATCAATACCTTCTGCGGGAAAGCTAACAAATATGTCATCGACATATTTTTTCAAAAAAATGTTCGTTGAAGGATAAGACAGGTATGACTGTATCTAGAATATTGTTCATCACGTATGTTGCAATAATTGGGGATATACTCGCCCCCATTGGAGTACTAAAAGTTTGTTTGTAAAATTTGATATCAAAAGAGAAATAAGTGCTGTTAAATAAAAAAGTTATTATTTTAATGAAAGTATCATAGTCAATATTACTGTATGATTCAATTTTTTGCCAACTAACTGTAATTGCACTTATGGTTGCATCAAGATAAACATTACTAACATTACCCAGGTGGTAATTATATATTATTGAATAATTTAGCTACTTCAAAAGAGTCTTTTATGTAGTTATCACTGTTATAATCATAATATTGAGTTAAAATGTCAGTCATATATTTAGCTAAAAATTCTGTAGGACCTCCAATACAGTAAGGGCATAAAATTTAGGAGAGACCATTATAGCGAGTAAGTAACTTTTTCGTTCTTTCAGCAATAAAACCTTTTTCTTTTAGACGTTTACTTAATGCATTATTATTTCTTTCAATAGTTTGAGTGGGATCTTTATTAATTTGTTGATATGATCTACTTTCTATGATGATTTTATTTGATAGTTTTAAATACTCTTGTTTTTCCATAACTACTGTTACATTGCCTTTGTCCGCAGTAGTTACGAACATATCAGGATGTTCTTTAAGAATTGATTTGGTTTTTTTGAAGAGATGTTCAATATTTGTTCTTTTAATATCATTATTTATTGTTCTGTTAACATGGTTAGTTATTATATTTGTTACTCGAACTATAACAATGTTTTTTTCATTTGGATGAGCAATAATTGATATGGCATAATCTACCTCTGCTAGAAAGTTTCTAATTGGTATATCTTTAAATAATTTGGCTCTAAGCTAAATTTAGGATCTAAGGCTAAACTGTCCATTATGTTATTAGGGATATTCACATTTGTAAGATTTTTAACCCAATCTTATCTTCTATTTGTTTATTAAATAAATTTATTAAATAAATTTCCGAAAGCTTGAATGAAGTGAAAAGGGTTTTCGTTAATTTATTATTTGCTGAATTCCCCAAAAATTGGTTGGTTTTCTAACTAGTCAGCAACGACTACCCTTCTAGTTTATTTTAATAGTATATATTAGTTTGGCCACCACTAGATAAAGGTTGTGAATTCTTTAATACGATGTGGTTTTGGTATATTGGATAGTCATGGTTTAAGGCATGTTCAATGAATTAAAAAAAAATTGTGTTGTTATCGGTATTTTGGTTTCTGTTAGAGGACAAAATGAGCAAGAGTATATTTTTCTTGAAGATTCTTTAGAGAAATAATTATTTTTATGAGTTCTCGCTTTTGATAACTCATGTTTTTGTAATAATTTTGTAGTGCATCTGTAAATTATTGAACAGACCTATTTCATTAAATCTGTTAAATACAACTTTTGATATCTGTTGTATGGATAAATACAAAAATTATTGCACTCGGAATGTTATCAAATGAAATTCACTAGTCGTTCGGATTCGTGAAATTAATTTTTTTCAACACGTTCCGTTCAATATCTTAAGAAATGAACGATATTATCGATACCCCTCGTTGTATTATATGATATTACGAGGGGTCCAAAGGGTGGAACATAAAAAAGCCTTAGTAACAAATAACATTTTACCTAGTGTTATTTAATAAAATACAAATATTTTGAGGTCCTGAATTTATGCTTTTCGTCCGTTCTTCATGAAACCCTGTAGAATAAACTTTTAGTAGGTAACCAAAGTTTCCCTTAATTCATTTATTTATATTTTACCTAATATATTTTAAATAATTTCGTACCATGACTATCAGAAAAACTGAAACTACTAAAAATACTTGGATCCCTGATGACTTTATGCAGTTCTGTCTTCTTTTAATCCAACGAGACATTCTTATAGTCTTATTTTCAACCATTACGTAATTTATTTTTTATCAGACGAATTTTTATAGGACAAACAAAGAAAGCGAAAAAAGAAAAAACTTACGTTCTGCCCGGTGTTTTCTATTTTACTGATAAACGTGATTACTTTCGGTTGATCGGTCAAAGGTCTCTTTAGCCTTCGTCTGATGGTATATTACCCAACGGTTTATTGATTCCAACAGGAAGTTGCAGGATATGGCAGGATACTCTGAAAGGATATCTGTCTCTATGTGTCTTTGTCTGTTTTTACGTCGGTTTCAAAGTAATGCACTTACAAAGATGCAACTGATCCTTTTTGAGTTTTATGAAATGCAGCACAGGCTTACTGAATTGCTAGAATAACTTTTAATATAAAGCATTTGTCCAAGCGAACGTAACATTGGCATTTGAAGAATTCTGTTTGATTCTTGGCTTGATTTTGAACTTTTAACTTAAAGGAAACTGAAAAAGTTTTATTTTGAAATGAACTGAAAAATAAAGGAAACTATTTGCCTCAAAAGCTAAAGACGAATAGAAAATATATGTTTTACGATCAGTATCGGTTTAGAAAAAAAAAACAAGAAAAACAATTTTTATTAGAGAGGTAGTTAAGGATTTCCAATATCAAATAATACTCTAAACAAAGTTGATTTAAAATACATTTGCTCCAGATGCATTTGATCTAAAACAAATTTGATTTAATTACAGCAGCTCCAAAATACATTTGTTCTGAAACATTAAAACATTAAAAAAATACAAAAATAATTCCAAACTGTTAAGTAAGTTATTGATTAGGTTTTGCTAAATCTTCAATAATCATATGAAACCAACTTAGCATAATTAAGGCAAAACAGTTTAATTAATAGACTCAGAATTAGGTTTCAAAGGAAAGAATGAGCCAATTTATTATTAATGGACAAATGGAATTACTCATCAAGACAATGACTCAATGACAGTTAGCCTAGGGATTTCAGATAAAGACAATTATAGGACATTCAAATTAACAGGCATTAAAAAGATTAAAGATTTAAACCTATCAGGACAAACTGTCGATACTAAAGAAATAATAAACATATATCCTGAAATGACACAATTTAAAAATGTAGCCAGTTATTTTGACACCCCAAGCTATTGTTGATGCAAGACAAATGTAACCTAATAGCTGGTAAAAAAATAATAAAATTAGTACCTAACAGACCATTTTTAACAAAGACGTTAATTGGATGGATGGTACACGAAAATTTAGGTATCAGTAAAAAAAATACAGAATTTTTGTATCACATTTGCGAAAACACAGCTCCAAGAGTTACATGATCTAATAAAACAAAGTTTTAATTTAGAATCCTTTGGAATTAAAATTTATGAGAATAATATTAAATCTAAATCCGATCAAAGATGTAAAGAAATTATGACAAACACCACAAAGAGGATTGGTGAGAGATTTGAGACCGGACTATATTGGAAAGCAGAAAATGCTTCATTTCCAGACAACAGGAAAGCGGCCCTAAGTAGACTGTAGTATACAGAAAGAAAAATGGACCGAGGTAATAATTTTGCTAACAAATATTGTTAGAAAGTTGAAGATTATATTAACAAGGGATATGCTAGAAAACTCACTAAAGATAATCTAGTGATAACAGTTACAAAATTATGGTACCTACCTCACTTTGGAGTTGTAAACCCGAACAATCCAGACACTGGTAATTGATGCTGCTGCCAAAGTCGACAAAGTAAGCATAAATAAAGAATTGTTACCTGGACCATACTTACTTCGCCCTTTAACAGCCGTTTTGATAACATTTAGATAAAATAAAAACGCTTTTACAGGAGACATAAAGGAAATTTTCTATCAGGTGAGAATTAGGGAAGAAGATAGATCGGTTTAAAGGTTATTGTGAAGGGGAAAAGACAGAGATAGGGAACCAGATGTCCTGGAATCGGTGGCTATGACATTTGGAGCTACCTGCTCACCTTGCTTAGCACAATATGTAAAGAATACAAACGCCAAGGAATGTGAACAAGAACTTTACAAAGCCAGTGGAGCTGTCATTGAAAATCACTATGATGATTATTTACTCAGCCAGTGCACCGAAGAAACTGCCCTAAAAATGATTCTGAAAGTGATTGAGGTTCACAGGAGAGGTGGATTTGAAAACTGTAATTTTATGTACAGTTCTAAAGATACAGATAACTTTATTTTTAATTTAAATTTAAGAAAGATTGTTGACAAAAACATTTTAACAGGAAAAAAGATTTCGACGAAAAGGGAAATGTTAAAATTCTGTATCTCCCTGTTTAACCCTTTAGACCTTCTTTGCAACATTATAGTGACTGCTAAAATTATATTGCAGAAAGTTTGGAAAATGAAAAAAGGATAGGATGACGAAATATCTACCCAACTAAACCAATATTGGAAGAAATGGGAGTTCAAGAATTAATACCCGAAATACAGATACCTCGATGTTACGGAATTAATTCTCTCCCTTCAAATCACCCGTAGAGGATGGCATTTTTACTGCCCTTTTACAAAAAGGACAGAAACTCCTGTTATCCCTCCTTGTGAGGCGAAAGTCGTGTATATACACAAGCCCGGTAGAGTAGATACCTCCCTACCAAACTCTTATCGTCCAATCTGCCTAACATCCTTTCTTCTAAAAACACTAGAGAGGACTCTAGATAGGCATATTAGAGACGGAGGCCCGTTAAACTCCTCTCAATATGCATACCAAGCAGGTAAATCCACAGATCATGCCCTGCACAATCTAATTGGCAAAATCGGCCATTCCCTAAATCACGGGGAGATTGCGCTAGGTGCCTTCCTAGATATAGAAGGCGCGTTCAACAACGCCCTTCCTCAGTCTCTGTTCTCTTCTATTGAAAGAAAAGGAATCGACAAACTAACTTGTAATTGGATCAAAAGCATGCTGGCAAACCGGAACATCACTTCATCACCGCAGGGAGAGACTATCACGTTTAGGCCTGCCAGAGGATGTAGACTATTCTAGTGGATAACCTGCTAGATGATCTCTCCCGACAGGGGGTGGATTTCCAATGCTACGCGGACGATCTGGTTATCATAATTAGGGAAAAGTTTAAAGAGGTGATCTCCAACATCCTTCTACAAGCCCTTAGTACGATAAACAGTTGGTGCGAGAGGAAGCAGATGTCTGTTAACCCCCGTAAAACTGTTATTATCCCCTTCACCAAGAGAAGAAAGCTCGACAAGTTTTGACAACCTACCTTGGCTAAGGAAACCATTCCTTTTGCGGAGGAGGTGAAATATCTGGTAATCACCCTAGATAAGAAACTCACCTAGAACCCCCAATTGGATAAAACCATCAACAAAGCCAGATTATCCATTTGGACCCTCAGAAGGATATGCGGCAAAGCATGGGGCATCAGTCCTCAACTGATCTACTGGATCTACCAAACAGTGGTAAAATCCATGGTTACGTACGGCTCTGTCGTCTGGTGGAACAAGGGACTTCAACGGATGGCCAGAGCAAAGCTGGCTGGAATACAGCACCTTGCGTGCCTCGCCATAACTGGAGCAGTGTCAACTACACCTACGGAAGCCACGGAGACCATGCTGGATCTAACCCCTCTCCACAAAGAAATATATTCGGATATCGGAACAAATTTTCATGGCGGTAATAAAGAACTTTCGAAAATATTAAAAATTTGAATACAGAAGAATTGTACCTAACTTCAAACAAAATTAAATGGAATTTTAATGCACCATCAGCATCACATTATGGGTGGGAGTTGGGAAAGAATAATTCGTTCTATAAAACGCTGTTTTAAAAGTTTTAAAAGATAACTTCTTGAAAGATAAAGTGTTACAAACAATTTTTGTCGAAATTGAACACCTTTGACCTTTGACATATATTCCTGAAGTTCCAGATTTCCCAGAATGTTTGACACCAAATCATTTCCTTTTTGGATGCTAACTGGTGAATTCCCTGATCCTTCAACAATTGATGACCGACCAAATGCAAGACAACAATGGAAGACTGTCCAGGGGATGTCGCAGCTATTTTGGAAGAAGTGGATAAAAGAGTACCTGTCAGAACTGAGGAAAAGGGCCAAATGGCACGAAAGATCAGAAAACTTTAAAAAAGGCGACGTGGTAGTGGTTGATATTCGACAACAACCTACCTCCAAAGACATGGCCAATAGGCAGAATAATGAATACGTTTCCTATCAGAGACAACGTAGATCGAGTTGTTGATGTGAAAACCAGAACCGGAATTTAGAAGAGGCATGCAGTGAAGATTTGCAAATTAGATGTGTGAAGAGTCTTCACAAAGGGGGACAATATGTTGAAGTTATCAACGACCTAGAGAACTAACTTTTAAAATAGATTTTGTTATCATAGTAGTTGGGATTACTTTTTGAAAGCTAATTTTTGAATTTGTCATTTTTTTTTTGGAAAGATAAAAAAAAATTATATAAACAGTCCACAATTTTATTCATTTTAAAGGGTTTGTCCTATCTTAATTTTGTTGTAGCTTTTCGTATAATTATGTTTCCAGAAAATAAAATAATCGATGATAACTACCAAATAAAATTTACTTTCTAAAGTATTTATGATAGTTGCGATAGATGGTAAACTTTATAGATTCAACATTTCTTAGAAAATACTGATACGGAAAGTACATATTCTTAGTAATAATGCGAAAAAACTGTCATTTATGGCAGACTTTCTAGAACGAAATTTAATCTAATATGATTATAAGTTCTCGAGACAAGAATAGCTATTTATGAAACAAGTTACAAAATCTCCTATTTTATCTAACGAGTTAATATTTGCTAGACGAGTAAAGCGAGGTCCCGTAATATGTTCTAAATAACGTGTTACATACAATATTTTTTCTAATTTTAACTAGATTATTTATAAAATTGTGTTTTGGTAAAAAATCCCCGACGCCTAGGCAACCTTTATTATTACTTTCTTGTACTGTTAGTTGCATATGATTAACTTCGTTCTTTTATTGACAAACAAAAAATATTAATAATTTATTTTTAACGACTTTTGTGGTGTGTTTACATTGTTTGTTAAAGTTATTTAGATTTCAAGAAAGTGAGTTATTTTGTCGTGTTTTGTATTTTAATTATTTTGTGCTGATTTAAAATGGCAAACAAGGACCAAAACAACATTATTAGTAGGTTGTAAATTTATTCGAATTCTAGTCAATCTTTAATATAAACTTTGAATAATAATGTATCTTATTGATTTAACACCAAAAATATTTTGTTTTCTTTTCGCAACTGGGGACATTCATTTTTTTCTAATTTTGACAAATAAAGTGACATTTTTTGTATTTGCAGCAGGTGTCAAAATGATATACTTTACGGAACCAGTTGCATAATGTTGAACATTATGAAAAAATTCAATGTCACCAGTTATGAAAAGAAAATAAATAATAATAAACTTTTTTTTGGTTTTATAATCAATATATAAAATGTTATTAAAAGTTTATATCAAAGATGAGTAGGTTGAATTATAAAAATACAATTTGTTGAATAGTATAATAATAATAATAATGTTTATCAATATAAAAATATAAAATGAAGTACAATATAAATAGCTACATAACTATATACAACATATACAATGATGTGATGTTTGTTTATTTTAAACAACAGTTTATTTATTAAGAATTTATTTTATAACACTACTATTATAATTTATTTATATTTCGAATGTCTTTAAACTGTTCATTATTTATCTTCACTGTCCATATAACGAGTATCTTATGATCTTCTGTTGATCCTCCACCAATATTTATACACAAATTTAAAATTATGGTGAAGGTTCCAGAATGTTCTTGCCAAAATTAGAAACATTATCACGTTATATTTGGAATACACTAGAAACATTATCCCGTTCTTTCTCGAATAGTCATCGAAAGCTCCTTCGCCATAGTCGTCACACATGTTTGGTCTTAAGGGGTTTAATTATATATGATAATCGGACAAGTTGAGCCTCAAAGGCCAAATAAGACAGAGAGAGACTTGGAGGATTAGGGCATGACTGAATAATGAAATGGCTCACATTACAATAATACTATATAAAAAAATAGAAAAAATAAATATTAAATTTAATAGCTCGTTATTAGACCCACGATTTATTTTTAAAACTTAATAAATAAGAGTTATTTTTTTATGTTTTAAATTTTTTTTTTCTATTTTTTTTGCCTTATTTTTCCTTTTTATTCCTAATTACAAATTATTATAAACTAGTTTCCATTATTTTTTGTAGGTATTTTCTAACTATTTGTTGGCAAAAAAGTTTGATTCGGTTTTTAAATATGGCAAAAGTAGTTTCATTTTTCAAAATAACAGGTAAGATACTAAAAATTTTTGGTGCTAGATGTGTAGTTTTTTTGTCCTATTGATTTTTTTTTAAATGTGTTGGTATCTTGTCGTATATTGGTGTTTTAAGGTTTTAACTTCAGCATTGTTAACAAATTGTCCTAAAGATAAAACTGTTTAATGTCCTGTGAGAGGGTTACTCTGGAATTGAGAAACTATTCTCACTTGTGGCGTTCGGATGGATTTGCTCCAGCGCCAGATTCTTTTAATGTGGTTTACTCCACTATCTTTTGAAGTCGTATCAAAAGAGTACTCAAGTAGCTACAGTGAAAAAATAATATTTCCAGGGGGCAACGTTATTATAGTCAGGTAATATAAGTGTACGCAACGGGCTTTAATCGTTACTTATACGATGTTCACTACTCTAGGTTCTGAAAGGTATATAAAAAAATAGGTAGGTGGGAAGCCTGTAACCATTGACAGATGTAATATTACTAGTATTAATAATAATAAGCCAGAAGAACATTTATTACATAAGTTTTCTTACAAAAACTAAACAATATTACAAAATCCCTGAACAAATTAATACCACAAGAAACGGTTGAAGTTGGAACTCTCAATCAGACGGTTAAGGGTAATTTAAGACGTTAAAGTCGTCGGTGATATGACAATGTTTAAAAATGTTAGAATATAAGAGCCCAATGGGAAATAGTAACATACGGCACAGGACACACGGTATACATCCAAAAATTACTTGGCTTTAATAAGAAGGAACATTTACTAATCGAATATTAATTAGTTACGGTCGGGAATATCAGAAAATTTATAAAGAAAGAAAGATGGCCCTAAAACAATTAACAGACTTAACCAGTATTTAGACAGGAGCGAGGTCGGGCCGGCTAAATGTCTAGTTCTTTGAGCTGAAATCTTGAACTGATGCCAAAACGTCTTCGTGAACTCCTAAGGGTTCCAGTCGAATCGACATACAATTCAGATACTGTCCAAAATGTCGGAAGAAAAGGCCCTAGAGAGAGAGAGAGTGTCTGAGAGTGTAGAGGAGTTTGGGAGCCAGACCGAACCAAACTTGAAATATAGGACAGACTCTACTCAATATGCCCGAAGAAACGAAATGAAGGCAAAAATCAAACTCTCAGGCAGTTTACGTGTTAAATCACAATCAAAAAAAAATTAAAAATATTCTTCGGTTATTGAATTCGGTTTCCTATTACAAGGCCAAGCAAAATCAGAGTCATATTTGAAAAATATTAATGTGTCTTAAAGTAATAAAATTATTTCGAAAAGAAATAATTTTCGTAAACAAAATATTATATCAGGTTCGAAAATATTTCGAACTACAACAAAATTAAAACGATTTATTTTAAACTGGCTTCAAAATTCGTTTTTACTTCGAACGGTGTGAAGAAAAAAACGAACAAAATAGATAAGGCGGCTTTTTACAATTTAACATGAAATCAAACAAAACAATAAATTTCGGAAACTAAATTACCTTCAATTGAAATACTATCTAAATTCGGAATTTAAATTACTAATATTATTTGGTTTACAATTTAGTTTAAAGCAAAATCAAAATTTAAAATCGATCGGCAAATTATCGGAGACGGTTAGTTAGTTCAAACAAAGTATTCGGCGGTCTTGATCGAATTCCCAAAAATCTTTTTCCCCTGCGGTCTGAGAAAGATGAATGCTCTTATCAGACCGTCCGGCGCGCGACTCTTGTACTAGAAAAGGGGACGATACACGGTTTGAAATATCACACAACGCTTGCATACCAGGTTCCTCAGAATTATGGAAATAAAATATATATTTTAGATTAAATCGGAAATCTCGGTGTTGCAAATCCTGAAATGATTTAAGATGAGTAATAAAATAGTAATAAAAACCAGGTTCATTACAGTCCAATATTTCTGATTCAACGTATAAGGAATCACTTGGGTATGATATATTTTTTTGTAGTAGAATACGTTAAAATATTTTTTGTGATACCCCTCCGCATCCAGTGATTCCATAGTTTAGATACGGTTCCATCAAACTTTGGTATAATATTTTTTTTTGCTTGTTATCTAAAAATTACAATATTTGCCGAAATTTGAACAAAACACATCACAGTTTTTTTGATAGATACTGAATATGATGATCCCATTCAAGGTGATTGTCTACGTACACATCCAAATATTTTATTTTACAAGCAGGTTTCATGACAAAATTATTTTGGATATTAATAGACCGTAAGATAGTGACCGATGTAGGTGTCCCATATTCGCATAAAACGATGTTTAGTAGAATAAAAGAAAATTTACGAGTGGCTCTTGGAGATAAAACATGGAAAATTCAACTTTCCTAATCAGAAAAATTTTCTGACCCCAAAATGCACTTATACATTTAGGTCATTCAAGAAAATATATTTTTCAGACTAGTGACGATGTACGTTTTCATACATTCGATGGGCTTGTGTTAAAAATTTTGGTAAAATCTTGATTTTTCCTTAGAAGATTACGCCCTTATTTCAACCCTTTAGCCACTTGCAACAATAAAGCCTTCGGTTTTCTGAAGCCTAGTTCTATTAATTAATTATATAGTGAAAACGGCTTGCTTATAAATATGGGCAACAAATAACCTTTCATTTTTGTTGGGGAAAATCGACTTTTCCATGTGTTATCCCCAGGAGCCACTCGTAAATTTACTTTTATTCTACTTTTCAATCCTCTTCGAGACCTAAACCTGTCACTATCTGACTGTCTATAAGGTTGAATTGAGGAAAGGAAGTTTCTTGGCTACTAAATGGTAAGTCCATTGTTTTTTCGAAATTAATTAATAGTAATTTGTTATCAAACAATTTTTATAACATTGTTAAATCCTTCTCTATTTTGTATTTTAAAGCTAGTTATTTTCCCTTCACATTCATGTAAAAATAAATTGTTTAAATATATTATAAAAAGTAACACCATTCCCTGAGGCTCTCCGCATGTAATTCTTTTATCTGATCTGATTTTCAATTTTAACTTTTCTGCTTTCTATTTTTTAGGTAGCTTTTAAACCACTCACTGTACCTCTAATACCTGCGTCTTCCAATGCATCTAATAATATAGAATGGTCTACGCTGTCAAAGGCTTTTCTTAGATTCATAAAAATAACTATTGATGAAACGTTTTTGTCTAAAGATTCGTAGATATCAGAGGTTAACACGTGAATGGCGTCTTGAGTGGATTTTTTCTCTCCAAAACCGTATTATTGTGATGTTGATAATAAATTATATTTATTAAAGAAATTATTCAAATGAGTTTTTACAATCTTTTCAAATATGTTATGATATATATATAGGTCTGTAATTGGACACATTTTCATTATCTCCGCTTTTAAATATAGGAATTACAATTGACAGTTTAAATGCTGATGGAAAGAAACCTGTCTTAAAAGATCTATTTATAATAACTGCTAAAGGTTTGCTTATAAAATCTGAGATATATTTTAGAGTATCTGTTTTTATACTATCGTAACCGGGTGCCTTTTTATTTTTCAGACTATGATAAATTGTATTTTTTTTTCTGCTTCTGAAGTGAAGAAAAAAAAAGATTGGTGATTAATATTTTTTTATTATTATAATTTGGATTTTGGTTGCTAATTTTTTTTCCTATATTAACAAAGCAATTATTAAAATATTTTGCAATATCTGCCGGATTTGTCGTAACGTCACGAGCATCATTTTTAATGTTGCTGCTTTTTTTGTAACATTAACTTTCAATATTTCATTAACGGTTTTTCAAAGTTTTTCAGAGGCATTTTGTTCCATTTCCACTCTTTTCTTATATGTTTTTTTTGCGTCTCTTATTGTATTTTCTGTTTCTTTTTTAAGTGTGATGTTATTATTTTTGAGAATTTGATTTTCTGGTTGTTTTTTCCAATTTAGATAATTTTTTTCTTTGTTGACTAATTTTATTAACGATTTTATTATCCATTGCTTTATTATACGTTCTTTTTTTAATTTTAATATATTTAGATGTTTTTGTTTGGTATACAGGTACTTATTATATTAATAAATTTGTTTGTTGTAGTTTCAAGATTTTGCGTAGGATAAAGTTCGTCTTTCCACCGTATTTTCGTCATGTTCTGGGCCAACATTTTTTTACTAACTTTTAAAAAATGATTTTTTGGGATATTTGGTTTTGGCTGACTATGCTTACTTAGTACAATTTCTAATAATGTTGTATAATGATCTGTAAATATTGTAGACGATATTGTTATAGGGCTGATTGTTTCATAATAATTGTTATATTTAGAATATAAAAAAAATGTGGTCCAGACATGTTTGAAAGTTATTTTTTACTATGGTTGCAGTATTTATTGTCTAATGGAAGCCCAATTTAGACATTATATTTAAATAATCATTGGACTCCAAGGTTTACGTCGATATTTATATCTCCTACAAATAAGGAATAATCGAAATGGTCGTTGGCTTTGCTCAGAATGTTATTTAATTGCTCTAAAAAAATTTCTACTGAACTTGCCGGAGATTTATAAAATGCATATACATATATTATTTTATCACCAATTTTTAACTTAACTTTTAGTAAATTACTTCCATTTAATTTTATTAAAGTATGGGATTGATACAGTTACGATTTTATGAAAACAATTGCTCCATTACTTTTATTATAATAATAATAATAATAATAATAATAATAATAATAATAATAATAATAATAATAATAATAATAATAATAATAATAATAATAATAATAATAATAATAATAATAATAATAATAATACTCTCCCTAATTCACCCCCTTACGAGTGAATTTCAACCCCTGAAGTCGACTGAACGACTTGTGTAGGGGAAGGGACGGCTATTATTATTATTTGCCGTGGCGCTCCGGGGCGACTTAAAGATGATTGATGGTGCCATTTGACTTACAGGTGAGGAAAACCCGGAAAACCTCACCCACCATCATCGAGACGGTAATGTAAGGCGAATTTTTTTAATCTGCATGTCATATCAACAGAAATTGAATTTCTATTAATACGCCACACATCAAATCCTAAACCGAACCATGCAATTTAATTAAAAATCCACATGGTCCGGTCTGGGATTCGAAACCGAGCAGTCTCAGACTCCTAAACTTGCCTATAAATGAATATGAGCGCGATAGACCGCTACACCACCGTCCCGATATAGGTGCCTTCATTATATAGCCTTACGTAGCTTATTATATTTAGAAAGGAGATATCATAAACTTGCCAGGTTTCAGTTAACACTATGTAGTCAAAAGAAATTTTAAGTCCTTCAATAAATATAAAAAATTCATCTCTGGTCTTTCTAATACTACATATGTTATTGAGTACCAGTTGGAAATTTTGTATGCTTTTATTTGTTGACAAAACTTCTTTTATTTCTAGCGAGTTACTTAGGGCATAGGTTACTATTTTTTCTACTACAAAATCTCTAACATAAGGACCCATGTTCAATAAAAATAAATAATTTAAATTTTAATACAGTTCAAATGTTACTTGGTTGATTGCAGACGTGTAGTTACTCTATTGTCGCCCCAGTAAGAGAAAAGTTGGAATTTGTTCTTGGTCTTTGAAAGGACTTTGTCAGTTATTCTCTCCTTTTCTCCTTTTTTCGTTCTTCTGTTTTCTTGTGTTCTGTTCCTTTGGAGTGTTCTTTTGCATTATAACTTTTTTTTACTTTCTGGTTAAACTTACAACCAAGTAATTATGTTGTTCTGGTCCTTATTTTCCATTCTTAATTAGCACAAAATAATTAAAACATAATACATAAATATTCAAATATTCAATTTTTTTAAAAAATAAATAACTAAAAGTCATTGAGAATAAATAATTAATATTAATATTTGTCAATAAAATAATGCATATGAAACTAGCATTACAAGAAAGTAATACTGGTTGCCTAGTAATCTTTTACCAAAACAAAATTTATACATATTATAGTCAAAATTAAAATAAATATATTGTATGTAACACGCTACCAAACGCCATTTAAAAAACATTATGCAACTGGTTACGTAAAGCAGAGTATTTTGACACTTGCGGCGATTACAAAAAGTGTCACTTTATATGTTAAAATTAAAAAAAAAAAACAATTTTCTCTCGTCTTACTAAGACGAGTGAGATCTTTCTTTGATTTCGTCTCATCCCGCGGCACTACAGTGGTCAAGTTTTCTAATTCTTACTACCACTAAAAATAGGTTTGACCAATATTTTAATTCACGTCGCGTCGGTAAAAATATAACACAAATTTTACGAAACAATTTTATTAAAACTAATGAATTTCAGTAAAAGTAAACCACATATAAAGTTTTTTATTAATACTGTAACTACTTCTAGGGCCAGAGGCATCAAAATGATGATCCGAAAATTAATTTATGTTTATAACAAACAAAAAAGCTTCCTCTTTGCCAAGTTTCAAAACGACCTATTATATCCGAGCTTAAATGTCTAAAATTATTATCCCCAGACGCCTTATGTGAAATACTACTCCAGAGATAACATAAGATGATTCCTCCCCACGACTTGCACAGTGGCGTATCACATACCAATCAATATTCCGTGTTTTGAAAAATAATTTTTATTACAATAATGTAAGTACACATTATTTCTTACAAATAAAAAATTATCGTCTTGATAAATATTTGTCCAATCATCAATTAAAAGAAGTTATAAAGAAAGAAATCATTTTTATTTTGATATAATGCAATCCTATTGCGGTATTATCCAACGAAGTAGTTGCTTTCAAGAGAAAAACGGTCTCTCAATGTTTCTGTGTTAGAGACTGTAAGTTATTACTTTTCTGGTTAATTTTTTTTGCTATTTCTAATAGAACCAAAATTATGGAATGAATCAAATATTATACAAAGTTTCTAATCATCACTTTACAATTTTCCTATTAGAAAGAAATATTAAATTTTAGTTCATCTTTTAGTTCGTAATTATAGCAACATTATTCATCTATTATTACGCAGCACCCTGCAGTAGCCTGCGGCTATTATAGGAAACGTACAGATAGAAAAATAGGTGGAATGTTACTCATCGCCCTACAGTGTGCTGCGGTCTTCATAAGTAAAACTACAAGTAAAAGAAGATGTAACACTCCAGAAATGTCCGGAAATGTAATTACCCGTCAAGAATATTCTAGATGACAGCTACAGAAGGTTCAAGCTATATAAGGATGATCCTGACGTCAATTTTCAGCTTTTATGATAGACGTTACATGTTAATGTTATCAGTTGTATCGTTATTGTAAAAGTTGAGTTAAAATAAATTGTAATACCAAAAACCTGCCTAACACTATTAAGATGGTATTTTAGAAACCAAAATAATAAATCTTTCAAAATTATTGCAAAATAAAAAAATTATTTACTTTTGAACATATTAATAATATCACCCAGTATACAAAACAAGCTGAAAAGGTACAAATTTCTTTTTATATGAACTTAGTATTTTTTTTGTTTTGAATTTTAATAAATGTTACCACTATGTCCATAAAGTGAGTATAAAATAATGAATGAATTATTATAGAGAATAATATTTGAAGTTCATTAGGAAGGGCCGAAAAAGTTAAAATTTTAATTTGCTATAGCGTTTAAAAGCTGCGTTTTATTATAGAAACCTGCTTATTATATTTTTACAATTTTATATTTTTAGGGTTCTACCAGACCCAAAATAGCTAAAAAAAAATTAAAATAAAATTTTAAATTTTAAATAGCTATACCCATTAAAAGATGTGTTCAAGCATATACACTGGTTGTTATTTTTTAGAAATTTAAAAAATACGTTTTTAGCCTTTTACCACCCTTATATGAACAAAGAAATTTACTTTCGCCATGACAAAATTGAAATCCCGATTTTTAGTAGAATTGTAACCCAACTATTTTCCACTATAAAAATGCCCTTTAATTTGCACTCTTCTTAACATCTTACTCCCATTGTTAAATAAAAATAGTACCTACTTTTTAAACATTATATCTTTTCAACGTCAAATCACCCAAAACTATAATCTAATTAAATAGGTAGAAACAAAACTAGACCTGTTAATGATTAGAATTGGCAATTTGCAATTGTCGATGCAACAATTGAACAAATGCTACGATGTTATTTATTCATAGGCTGTAAACTAAAATATCAAAAATATAGTGGAAAAAAACATGTTTTTTATAAGTTTGCAATGAACTTGTGCCTGAAACTGTAAACATTTGGAAAGGGACATCAGTACCAACTGTTTTAAAAGACAGAATTGTGCAATTAATACCGAAGTATTATGAAAATTATAAGAATTTTATAAGATATCCCAGAAGCAAGCGAAACAGCAGCTATGACAAAGGGGTAAATACATTTAAAATAGAGTGTCATAAAAAATTATTTGACATAGCTATTTGTAAATGCGATTTTTCTGTATACATGTGTGAAAAAACCCGGAAAGTACCTACTAAGGAACAAAGTTTTCTTTCTGAATAAAAGACTGTTAAAAAAATAAGCATAGGAAATGTAGATCATAAAGAAACAAAGAAAATGTTGTCGAGTAAACAAAGGCAATCGCAAAAGAAATCGAAAGACTATAAAAATATGAATCAGAAGCTTGCAATTTATTAAGCACGCAGCTGTTCCTCTCAAACTACTACATTATTGTCAGGGTCAGAAACTAACCTCTCAAAATATCAATTCTCTTCAGATGACGACTTATCAATCCAAATTTACCCTCTACCTCAAAAAACACTCAAATGAGATCAAAGTTACCTACGTTAAATCTTGTATGTTATAAATATGGTATATCTTATTGATCAGCTGCTACGATTGCTAATGCAGTATTAAAAGATGTAGAAATATTTACCACAGAAGATCCGTCGAAAATAGCTGACAAAAATAAAATGAAAAGAGAGCTAAAGAAATCTAGAAATACCGCAAGGAAGAAGTTTGAAAGTGATAACAGAAGAATAAGGAGTCTGTATTTTGAAAGAAGAAAGGACAAAACTTTACTTCAAGAGAAGAAAAATAATAGATTATACAATAAAAATGTTGTTGAAGAATACATATCGCTTATCGAAGAACCTGAACCTATCTATTTTGGCCACATAACTCCAAATACAGGGACGACATAGTCAATTGGAAAAGCAATATTGGACTTCTTTGCTAAAGTAATTTAAAGCTAGATGATTTGGCAACTGTGGGTTGCGGTGGTATTGTTGTTAACATCGGTAATAAAAATGGTGTTATTAGGTATATTGAGACTGAATTGAAACGTCTTTTACAATGGTATATTTACCAACTACACGCCAACAAATTGCCAATATGACATTTATTCCAACATTTAGATGGCAGCATAGTGGGACCTTGTGTGAAATCAAGAAGTTTCGAAAAATATGAACGCCTTAGAGTTAAAAATTCATCCCAATAAAATGTGAGTTGCCAAATATACCTGTAATGCCTAGAGATTTAAGTTCGATCAATCATATTTACATGACATTTGCAATGCGGAAAGGTTATAGCTCAGAATGGCAAATTGTGTTTTTCGGCTCTATGCTGGAATGGAAAAGCCAACATATGGCCGAATTCATAATTAAAGTGTATGGCCCAATGTGGTTTATTATTAAACTAAATTTCTGTTTCACTAGTTGTAGTTTGCATGAATTTAAAACGGTTGAACTGTAACGGTATTTAATAGATGATTTAAAAAGTATTGTAGATACGATAATTTAAAGAAGTGCGTATTTTATATACCCCGAAAACATTATTTTGTGTATGCTAAGAGACATTCGTGAATGGGTTCATAAACTATCTCTACAAAGAATGTTGTTCAGTTTGGAGCCAATCCTGTGGTCAGTTGCCAACCCTATAGTTATTTAACTTGTTTTAGTTGTTATTTTTTCATTACGTCAATTTAGACAAGTATTTGAATTTGTACCTTTTAAGAAAAAAATATATTTTCTACCCAGCAATTTTTAACCACAATTTTATTAATACGTTTTCTTGGTTAACGATCCAAAACTAAATTGTCCCAGGAATATCCACAAATATTAAAAGCTAGAGAAACCAGTGGAGAAACCGTTGAAGTAAGATACTTTGTGGAACCAAAAATTTATTTTAGTTAATTTACTGTAATGAGTACGATGTGACAGTGCCTCCTGTCTTAAGGGATTTTACTGATGAAAATCTTAGGGACCTTATAAATGAAACCGAAATTCCATACTTTGATTTTTCGAAGTTCCCTTGCTATACTCAATCCGTGGAGAGATGTGTAAAATTAGTTACAGTGTCATCTTTTTTAGTAATTGGGCCAGAATCAAGAGACTGCTATATTCGCTCAAGAATAAAATCAAAAGAAATTGAATTGGTGAGTCAAATAACAGTACTAGTCCAAAAATAAACATTTTGAGTTAAGATAGCCAAATCGATAATAACATGTGTCTCCGCCCATTGAGATCAAATACAATACAATACAATACAATACACACAATAGGTTCGGCAATATAAATTACGTTGAAACTGGATGAGTGGAAGAGCAGTATAAGTCCAGGAAATGTACCGTTTTTACACTCATTAATGTCACTTTTCTCTGTCAAACTATAGTCAGTTTGTATATGACACCAGCGGATATGTGAAAATATGAATATACAGGGTGTTACTGAAATACAGGTACATATTAAAACTGGGTATTGCGCAGATCCCCACTGAATGTAGAAAAATATTATTTTTTAAAAATACCCCTTATTAAGGGAGTTATTAATTTTTGAAAATTAATTCTAAAACAAACGTACTTCACTGATATGTTGAGGATGACCTATATAAATTAGGTTTATTTACCTATTTTAAACATCAACAGTAATTAATATGCAAGTTTTTGTCGGATGATAAGAAAACTAGTCTTGTAAGAAATAACCATGTTGCCAAGATTTTCGAATTAATTTCTATTTCCGAAGACTGGTTTTTACTACCCTCGTTATCAAAAAACTAGAATATTTGATAAATGATTGTTTTTAAACTATACATTTTTGAAACTATAGATTATTAAAATTTTAGTTGATTTACGAATCTGGCTAACACGAGCGCGTCATTTCCAAGTTGGTAAAAAGTGTTGTTACGATTACTTTTAAATATTTTTTTACGATGCCACTATTTACGAATATTGAACTAACGGATATATAATGCTGGTTTATGGGGCAGCTGGAGAAAATTCTCGGCAAGCACAAATCCTGTATCGCGAACGGTTTCCAAATCAGAGAATTCCGGACTGTCGTACGTTTATTTCAACTGTTCAGCATCTAAGAGACCATGGAAAATTTGAGAGTGTCAATGCAGATCGAAGGAGAACAAGAACACAAAGAACATCGGCGGCCGAAGAAGAAATATTGGAAGCTGTTGAAAACCGGCCTCAATTAAGTTGTAGAAGACTAGGTCTTGAAATTGGAGTGTCCTCATTTGTTGTGTGGCGGACACTTAAAGAACAAGGTTTACATCCTTATCACATCCAAAAAGTCCAGGCCTTATATCCAGGTGATGAAGAAAAGAGAGTGGAGTTTTGTGAATGGATGATTCAAAAATGTGTTGATATTCCTGATTTTCTAAAAATATTATTGTATACTGACGAGGCTTCATTCACTCGTGATGGCGTGTTCAATATGCACAATACGCATATTTGGAGTGATGAAAATCCTCACGCCATTAGGGAAACTGGGCATCAAAGAAAATTTTCAATAAATGTTTGGGCTGGCATAATATCAGTATTTAATCGGGCCTTATGTTCTCCCGAACAGATTAAATGGGCCAGGATATCTCCACTTTTTAGAAGATATTTTGCCAGTACTCCTAGAAGAGATACCGTTACAATTAAGGCAACGGATGTGGTACCTACTAGATGGCGCTCCTCCTCACTTTGATTTAAACGTACGGCAGTTTTTGAACATTAGATTTCCTCAAAAGTGGATAGGCAGAAATGGACCTACTAAGTGGCCTCCGAGATCTCCGGACTTAAATCCATGCGATTTCTTTTTGTGGGGTCACATGAAACAACTGGTTTATAATGAACCTATTAATAGTGTTGAACAATTAACCAATAAAGTTAATGCGGTAGCCGAAGAACTACGACAAAATCCAAGACTAATTTCTAATATTCAAAGTTCTTTGGAAAGACGATTGCAAGTTTGTGTAAATAATAATGGACGGCATTTTGAACAATTACTGTAATAAACTTTATTTTGAATTAATTGGTTTTGCTACGGCAACAGTGCAATTTCTATGGGTAAGTTCAATTTCGATTTATTTTACTTCTTTAAATATGGAAACTAGTAGGTCGGAAAAGGGGACTCTTCCCCAATATTTAAATTTTAGAATTTGAAGTTAAAATTGGTGCCAATCGTTTTTGGTCATTACATACTATTCCTCATTTTAATATGTACGTGTATTTCAATAACACCCTGTATAGTTGGTCTAGTATCTCATAGCTTTAAACTAATAAAGCAAAATAAAAATTGTCTACCCCTTCCTACCAAATACGCACACCAACATATTCCAATAAATGACAAAAAAGGTAATGCAATATATTACAGAAGTAGTGCTGGAATTTTACTATCACGTCCTCCTCGCCACATCTGTAACCGATGAAGCCAAAGGAGGGGATACTGAGTAAATATCAGAGGGGGCACCTCGGACCCCCCTAGCTACGTGCATGAGTTTTTAAAACATATGTTATCGTATATTATTTATAATAAAATAGTTTATTTGGCAACCTTGATTATTTCTAAAATAGAGACTAAAAATAAATAATAAACTATACAATTGACTTAAAAAACAGGACATGTCCACAATATCTTTTTTTTTATATTTTATATACAAACCCTTTTTAATAGTTATAACCTAATCTATACTTATCTTAAATAGCTTTACATTTGATATGTACATGTCAAATTTATATGTCAAATAACAAAATAGTTATTTATTTTTTTTTTTTACTTTACTCAGAATGCCATTTTTGGACTAGTACTGTTCTTTGCCTCATCGATTCAATTATACTAACATATAAAAGTAAAGAACAGTTTAAAATTCAGTAAATGTTTTTTTATTACTATGTTCTTTATATTTGATATGTAAGCTTTTATGTTTAATTTGTTAGCTTTTTATGTTTGATTCCTTTAAGTACTTTTTATCATTTTTTAAATAAATGTGTTGTTCAGTTTTAATTGTGTCATATTTATTTGTTGTTCGAGTAATTTTTACTTTATCCTTTAAAGACAAAAGGCATAAAAATTGGGGTTAAAAGGGGTAGTAGAGGGCTAAAGATGTTATTTAAAAACAATCAAAATAAAGAGTGAAAATACAACCACTAAAATGTAACTTTTAGTAGGAGTTGTACGTTAAATTTTGAAACTTTACCTTTTTAACCCTAGGTAGAGGGCTGAAAATGTAGACTATGAAATTTTAAAAAAATTACGAAAAGTAAGCACAGCAAAACGAAAATTTTTATAAGTATTGTAAACTTATTTTTTTATATTTTTTAAAAATATGCGTATTTCGGCCCAGCCTACTGTTTATGTATAAACTATGGAAACAAATGGATAAATAAATTCATAATACGAGGATCAGTGAATAAGTAATGAACACAACTAGGATAAAAGATTTCCTGAGGTTAATTCAACTAGGAAAATAGTCACAAAATTTTCATTTTACTGTAATTGAATATTTAGCTGGGTAATACTTATTATCTTTTTACACCCACATGGATAATAGCTTATCTACGCACCGACTACAAAACGAAAAAGTGTACTATTGCGTTCAACTGAACGAATATATTTCATATCCATTCTAGGTAATAATAACACTACAAAATAGTAGTTTTTGCAACAAGAGTGGATATGGATAATCCACTAAAGATTTACAGTAAGTATATTTTTTCTACGACCCACTAACGAAAATATTTTATCAATTTTATTCATTTATAAAATAAAATAAACTTGAAAACAAAATCTGTCCCGAGTCCAAATTCGAACCCGGGCTGTTCGCATGGAAGGTAGATGCTCTGTGGACAGCTCTACGGCCACTTTTATCAATTTATTTTTATGCTAAATTCAATTAGTTTCATATAGTTTAATTAATTTTTTTTTAATGTGGACCAAATAAAATTCAAAATTACATTACTTATCGAGTCTAATCAAAAAACACTCATTTTAATGTATATTTCTAAAACTGACAATTAGTTTGCGAAAATTTTAACTTAATTAAAATTTTAAAAATAATAGTAGTTGGGTGTCCAAAATATTAACTGTGATTGGTGCTTTTGGTGTTTTTTGTAGTGATCTCACTACCCAGAATGGATATGAACTATATTCGTCAGTTGAACGCAATAGCAGACTTTTCTTTTATTATATATTATTAATAATAATACTCTCCCTAATTCACCTTCTAAGTGATTTTAACCCCAAAAGCTGAGCTTGTCCGGGGAAAGGGACAGCTATTATTATTATTAGCCGTGGCGCTCCGGGGCGACTTAAAGATGATTGATGGTGCCATTTGACTTAAAGATGAGGAAAACCCCACTCACCATCTATGCGTAGATAAGCTAATATCCATGTGTTTGTAGAAAAAAATTAAATCCACCAATCACAGTTCATATTTTGGTCACACTAATAATATTTTTAAAATTTTAAGTGAGTGCAATTTTTAGTTTTTGAGATTAAATATACATTAAAATGTTTTATTTTTGTGTAGAATCGATAAATAATAGCATTTTTATTTTTGTTACGTCTACATTTCAAAATAAATTTAAAACTTTAATCAAAGTATATAAAACTTATTTAATTACGAGTATTAGAATAGAAATCATAAATCTGGCGGTGGAGGTTAGGAGACGGTGTTTGTCTTCCAAGCGAGAAACTGGATTTTGAATCTCGGCTGAGGACTAATAAAATTAAATGTCTGTTTTTATTTTATAAATTATTAAAAGTCATAATCATTTTAAAATTATTTATTTTATTTTAATAACCTAAAATAATTTTTAAATTTGTAGATTTTCGTAAGTGGGTCGTAGAAAAAATATACAGTATAACTCGAGTTAATTGCACATATCCACTCTTATTGCACTATTGTGTATCATAATAATTACAGAATTAGGTCTGTACATGACAATGATCTTGCGTAACTTATAATGAAAGTATAATAATATACAGGGTGTTTCAAAAAGGTATGTCATTAATTATACCACATATTCTTGGGTCAAAAATAGAACGATTAAACCGTACTTACCTATATACAAAAGTGCACTCAAAAATAAGATAAAAATTTAAATGAATTTTTTTAACATTGCTCTTAAACCGTTTGACATTTTTTCATGAAATTTTATATGACGTGTTGGAATACCATGACTAACAAAATCGAAGTAGAGGCAAAATATTTTTTTTTATTTTTGTAGGATTTTGGAGGGTGTCACCGCCCTTTTCTCTATTCAACTTTTTTGTAATATAAAATTTTATTAAAAATCGAACGCTACTGAAATGCAACATCTATTTGGAAACTTTTTTGTCTTTTAATATTTGTTTGTAAAATGTTTGGTTTGGACGATACAGCCACTTAAAATGACATATTCAATGTAAATTATACGTATGGAAAAATATCAAAATTCGATTTTCATTGTTAAAACTATGTAGTAAATGTATACAGGAGGAGAATGTAATTTTGAACACCTGTTAAATTAAATGTTTTTATTTTGATGAAATTAGTTTGTAATTTAAAAATAAACTTGATTTTGATGTTTTTCATACGTAGAATTTCCATGGAATATTTTTAAGTTGTCATTTCAAATGGCTGTATCGTCTAAACTAAACTTTTTACAAACAAATACTAGAAGACAAAAAAGTTTCCAAATGAACGTTGAATTCCAGTGGCGTTTCATTTGTAATTAAATTTTATACTACAAAAAAGTTGAATAGAGAAAGGGGCGGTGACACCCTTCAAAATCCTACAAAAATAAAAAAAAAATATTTTGCCTCTACTTTGATTTTGTTAGTCATGGTATTCCAACACGTCATATAAAATTTCATGAAAAAATATCAACCGGTTTAAGAGCAATGTTAAAAAAATTCATTTAAATTTTTATCTTATACACCCTGTAACTATTTTTGGGTGCACTTTCGTATATAGGTAAGTACGGTTTAATCGTTTTATTTTTGAATACGTGGTATAATTTATGACATACCTTTTTGAAACACCCTGTACAACAATTTAGTTTTAAAAAATATAAACCATCAAATGGTTTATATTTTCTTAAATTAAAGTATTTGTTTTTATTAAGAAATCATGACAATAACTTTAACCGTGAACTTTAATATGGCTTTAGTTCAAACGGGTTCAAAAATTATGGATATGATCACAAAATATATTAGATCCTAACTGATCTTAAAAGTTGCCATGCATGGATGGATTTTCCATAATATCAAAAATATAACCAATGACTCTAACGAGAGACTTCAAATTGTACCATGTCACCAATCTTTCAACACATTATTTCGATAATGAAAATACTTTTACTAGATCTAAATTAAAAGTGGTACCTTTACAATTGCGCTATATATCTAAAAGTTTCCCTTTTAAGTAGCGATTTAGTTCTAAGTACGCGTTTTATATTATAAGTAAAACGTTCATTTCCATAGCAACCACAACGTGAGGTGTCTGATTATTTTATATTTTCTATAATTGTTTAATATTAGTTAAAAATGAAAATTCATCAATTTTATATATATGCTAAACTATGTTTTTGGAAATTATGTACACTTTTTAATTTTATTAAGAAAATATTATTATTCGATATTTAAAAATGTAATTTTTAAGTAATTTTTTGATTTTTTCCTCTATGTAGTAATTATTTTTTTTTATTTTAGTAAGTTATTATATCATATAAAGCAAAGCACCTACTTTTATTTTTTTAGAAAATCAAAAAAAAATAGTTTCGTTGTATGCCTATCTATAATTTTTGTATTATGTTGGGAACGTGGTGTTAATACACTGCGACCTAAATATATATTGTGCCTCATTCTGTCGCTAATGTAGCAAGGAAATGTCTCGACGCCTACAACGACCCTTTTAAGCCTTCTTAGGGAAGAGTAGAATTTTAAAAAGGCTGCAAATCGCCATCTTCTATTTGATATGCCCGTAGGTATTGTGCCCTTTAGGAGTGCTAGGCCACACTTAGTCAGAATGTAAATAGAGATTTCCTCCTCCTTCCTTCTCACAAAATCTGGACTTACTATCTTACAATAAGGACCCTGTTACAATGCTTACCCTGTTCTTGCTCAAGCAGATACATCCTTTGATATTTTCTGGTTATATTCACCAAGAAGTATCTTAGCCTGACTTAGTCCCAAAGGATTGTTCCAATTATCGGTTCTTCTACTGCCGAATTCTTTTTTAATGCCACCTAATATTGTGTTACTACTGATACCGCAGAACAGCTGAGGTCCTACAAATGGCGTTTGAGCCCATTTTCTTGCAAAATTATCTGCAATCTCGTTACCCTTGACACCGTTATATCCCCAAACTCAAGTGAAGGTTACTGTATTTTTCTTGCCTAACACATTCAGTTTTTCCAGGCATCTCCAAACCATTTTTGAGCTGATAGCAATAAAACTGCTTGACAATCTCTTGTTTACGATACTTTCTCTTCAAGATGCTTGAGTACTTATTTTTCCAAACTTTAAGAGTGCCTGGTTCTAAGCTTATATACTCCTCTTCCAGTTCCTTCTGTGGTTGTGGAACTATCCGTATACCACTGAATAGCATGTCTGTTGGTTGCAATCACGATTAATTATTGGGTCCATTCTTTCTTGCCCATCTCTGTAAGTATCTTAAGTTCTGAAACTAATATTCGTGTAAATATCTAATATTACGCATAATAATATAGTTTGTTTTAAATTTTAGACAATTTTGAAATCCAACAACGCAGCACTGGAATTCTTTTTTGCTACATAGAGTAGCGGCTTGTGATCAAAATATTGGGGATTCACAATAACAGAATATAGATCTATCTTAGTACACAATTAGGTTAACAACTTTCAGTGTTTTAGAAAGGTGTGTTATAAACACACTAAAACAAAAACACCAAACAGGTTAATTAATAATCAGTAATTCATAATATAACCTTAGTTTTAAAGATTTATATTATTTAAAATTTAAAAAAAGTCCAAAATTACCTAAGCAATTACAAAATAAAAACAACTAAGAACATAAATATGTGATCTTTATAAACATCGGTTTTAATTATTTAAAAAAAAATAGATTTTTGTCAATGCGTATGATTTTTGAGAGAAATTACTTTTCTTTAGTCGTAGTTATAAAAGGTGTACCTATTCGATTCTGAAAGAAAAGTTCATCTAAATTATAAGAAGTTTTTCCAATTAAATAATAAAATTATTTTAAGTCCGGTCCTATTCTACTGCCTTATGGGAAGACTCATTATTTTCCCTGTTAAATAACGAAATCGAAAGAATTCGCAAATGGTTCATACAGCATTTTTGTAAAATTTTATTAGCTATCCATTTATTATGTTCAAATAAATAATGGTTAATATAAAATGATCGCACTTTTGGTCAGTCTAGTATAATTAAGGAGTTGTTTTAGTATTGTATTCGGTAATGGTATAATTATTTATGGGTATAATTTGTTTTCCCATAATTTTCCGTTTCCAAGAGATGCCACTGTTTAAGAAACGACGAATTCATTCCTTGCCTTTCGTTTACGAGACTTGGCGAAGGCTCAGTTTTTGTAATATAGCTCGGAAGTCATATTACATAAGAAATTGCCTCTGTATTGTATTTGGTTTTATGCTGTTTTTTTTTTGTTGCACGAAGAGGTTTATTAGATCTACGAGTTTTTTAATGATTCTTTTAATAGGGTCATTAAACTCACTTTCCAAAGCGATAAGAAAGGGTAGAAACTTTGTTTCGGTTTCCTCAATTGTATCCTCTCGCTTTTGTTTGGGGGTGTTTCGCTATGTTTCAAATTGAGAGTCGCGTTAAAAAATGTTTTGGTGCTTCTGCCATGAATAAAAAAATTCTTTTATCAAACTAATTAAATTATAATTTTCTACGATCACTATGTAAAGTGGGTTTTTGTTATACGAAATCTGACGTTTTTGTGAACTGATATTAAGTGAGAGCTTTGTCGTTCTAGAGTGATAAATTTTAATATACAACTGTATAGGTACATTTCAAAATTCTAAACAGCACATATAAAAACAGTTAAATCTGAATCCTACAATACTCACTTCAAATTTCTTATCCGAAATTATTTGAACTTAATACAATTGCATTGCACCTGTCTCAACTCGAAAAGCATATAAATTTAAAAATACATTGCAGGCAAATAAATAGTATTTACTCAACCAAATTATTGTTCCTATGATCATTCAAAAATGCCACTTTTCCACACATATTTCAGTTAAGAATGATATACTTTTACAAACGGGTGGAAAAATGTCACTAATTATGAAATTACTTTTTCCCCGTTCCCCGGGAAAAAATTGAGTACATTTCAAAACATGTAGATATTGATTAAAATAAAATTGAATTTTTCTACTAACGTTAGGTATGAACTTTTTAAATTTTTACTTGAATGGCATTAGGTTTTGATTTTTTATACAAGAATACTTTTTCTATAATATTCTAATAAATGTAACAAAACAAAAAATGTATACGAATCTACCATAAAAAATCAAAACCTAATACCATTCAAGTAACAATTTGAAAGGTACATTTTTGTATACCTAACGTTAGTAGGAAAATTCATTTTAATTTTAAACAATATCTACATGTTTTGAAATGTCAGCAGAGCACTTCATTTTTATTAACCCCAATTTCGTGGAAAAATCGCCAAATCCTCAATCAAAATAATAATACAGTATGACATTTCAGCTGGCAATGGCCACATCAGCCCTCAACCCTCAGACCATGAAAGGGCTAATGAAATGCCAATGACTGAAGCCTGAAACAATATTATTGCGAGTCCATTTGGAACATATGTAGGTTTCAATTGCTCTACTAATAAATATTCCATATTATTGCAATTGGATATTTTAAAATATTCAAAAATGTTCAAGGATGTTAATATTAGGAAAATACAGGGTATCTTATAAAAATGAGACACAAAAACAACTGAAGATTATCTAATTAAAATTAGGATGAGTAAACAAAGCATAAAATATAACTGGTTTCGGAAATGCTGGGTCAAAAATTATTAATGGCTATAATTTTATTATTTCCTAGTATAATTTTACTTAATTTGGTAAACATTTTGTTGTAACAAAATACACCAAATAACAAAACAATCAATGAAATAAACATTCCCGCTGGCATATGACATAAATAAATAACTCTTTTACGTCACTGTCCAAAAACATATTTAGACTATAATTTCAATTTTTTTATATTGTTTAAATAAATCATGTAAGTACTCCTGTTGGGAACTCATAAAGTGATTGGTTTTTGAGTTATTTACACTTAATGGTGGACAGTACTTATTTTATTAAATTTTTTAAATTGAAATCGACTTTCTATCAATATTATTAAATAAAATTCAGCAATAATGTAGATACTATTTCAATAAATAATCTTTTTACATACCAAAAATAATATTACACTATTACTAACACACTAAATAAATAAATAAATGTAAACGATAATACCTATTGTCGCCTGCGTACCAAGATTTGTTTACATCTGCTAGTTTGAAATAGATAAAGTAGGCAGATTTTAGTATTACACGCTATTAAGGTTAGGAAAAAATCCTCTAAAACGAATATCTTTATTTGGATAGTGGTAAATCAGATTTGATGTTTCAAAATATAACAAATATAAGACACATTTAAAAAAAATTGGTAAAGAGTACTTCAAAACAGATAAATCCTTAAATAACTTTAAAACAAAACCAATGAATAGATTTCAAAGATACATTTTGTAATTAATGTCACAAAATGGTTTTAATGTATCTCTTTATTTTCTTTGTATCACCTAAATTTATAATATTATAAACAAAACAATTTAAAATAACAATTAGAATAATTTAATGTTTAAATATACATTCAAAAAATATGTAATTCCAATTTCGACCTCGTTCAATGTTTTGAAAATAGTTTTTAAATTCAGTCAGCATTTTTATTATTATAATTTACACATCAAACTTAAGGCGAACTTGGAATGCTGCATATGAAATTAAACATTTTAATTAAATAAATAAATAATTAATTTTATATATATAGGATGTTGATTTATTATGTTCAAATCTGAACATACTGGTGACTCTTAATATAATGGATTTTGTTTTAATCGTTCTCTGTTATCTAAGTGCAACATGGTATGAGGATCACGTTGGCAGATGTTGCATTTGAATGAACTTCTGCATTTGGATTCATGAGCCAAACAGTTGTAGCATAATCTTTTATTTTTTATGGCATTGTTTCTATCGTTGACATTCCATTACTGAAGCAAGATCTGGAACTTCATGCGGCTTGGTTAAGTTTTGTTCAAAAAGTTTGTTGTAGGATCCCATTTTGTCATTATTATTCTGGTTACAATGGGTCCCCAAGACATTTGTTTCAATACCTATATTTTTGATTGCATTAAGGCATTCCATGGTAACGTCATGAAGTTGTTTAAGTTTTTCAACTGACTCATCGTGACAAACAGGCAAATCTAGTATTTTATCTACTAATGTTGATACAAGCAATCTTTTATTTTCGTACCTTTTTTTCAATAGTTACTATGCTGATACGTAATTGTATTTAATTATTTCTAGGTGTTCTATAATTTAACTCGCTTCTGCTCGGATATTTGTTTTTAGATATTGCATTTTCTCAATGGTTGTTAAGAAGCTACTTTGGTAAATAACATTTTGGAAAATGTCATGAAAGGAGAACCATCTATCGTAACTTCCGTCAAACAATGGTAATTAAATTTTTGGGAGTTGTATGTTTGATTTATTATTCTCTCGAATATTTTGACTGTCTTCATTTACCATTTGTTCTTCCAATAATTTCATGGTATTACTACCCTTTATTTTAGTTTTTAGAAATAAATAATTTTTGAAATACTGGGTAATTGGTTTATAGATCATGATATTTTCAAGTAATTCCTAAATACTTTCCAATAATTTATCGATCTTTGTTATAAGCACTCCTGGATGTCAGTTTAGCTTTTAATATTTTTTGATCTGCTTGTTGGCTGAGTCGATCTAATTGTTTTATTTTTATTAATTGCTTTTTTAATCTTATTTCTTGTTCTTTGTTTTCCTGATTACAATGTAGAGGCGTTAAATGGCTTTTACTCTTGTCTGTAGCTTTTAGACGTATTGTTAAGTAGTGCTTGGTTTCATCATATTTTAATTTTATTTGGTCATAGTATAGGCACTTAAAATAATTATGGTTTGGTATGTCTAAATCTTCTAGTAATTCATGATTTAATTTTACTGCTTGCCATAATTCCTCTAGCTCACTAAACCGATTTTCAATGTTTTCTTCCGTTTTTCTTAACCTGGAATTCTTTTTTGAATTTGTTAATAGCTGTTTTATTTGTTTGCCCAATTTTTCTTGTTTCTGGGATAATTTAGTTGCTTCTTCATTTTTATTTTATATTTTTTAACGTAGACTTTTCTTGACAATTTTTTTTTGTGTAATATTTTTTAAAATTTTCTAAACTTTTGCTTTTAAAATATTTTTAACCCCCAACAAATATTAAAACTTTTTTTAAAAAATATTAAATGTTCAGTTCGCCCTTATTCCTTCAAGATTGTAATCCAGTAGTTTTATCCCTAGTAGATAAGAGATTATTATGAGTTTTTTGTGTTTTTTATTATACTTTATAGTCATTTCTTTATCTTTTACCATTTTGGTGTTGATGGTTTGTTCCAACATATTTTTTTCAATATTTGTTAAACAATTTTTCCCTTTTTTCTTTTCGCCTTTTACTCTTTTTTGACTTTTTCAGCCAGTACAATAATTTCATTATTAATTTTTTGTTAATGTGAATAAGTAAATATTAGTAGTATTAGTAGATAAGTTTTGTTAATTTTACTTAAACTAAATCAATATTCCATTATTTTTAAATTTTAATCTTTTGTTAACAACTTAAAACTCAACAATTCCCTCTTTTTTCTTGCCCACTAGTTGTGCCTGATGATGAAGTGAACAAACTTTGAAATCGGCCGCCGTTCAAATAAAAATTTCTTTGTGGAAATAAAGGACCTGTTTTCTTTCTTTTTCCTACCTTTAATACATTAACTCACACATGGCTACTCCAAGTTTAAATTGTAATTATTACTTATTGTTACTTTGTTTATTTTTTAACTCCCATTAATGTAGCCTACATAAAGTTTCATTTTTATTAGAAGACCTTTTTTATTGAATAATTTCAGGTAGATAGTAATTGGTCCAACTATTCCTTGTGAGTGTTCTATCTAACCCGAATACTATCGGAATAGATAGTTAATATTTTTAAGTAGTCTATAGTGAAATTTTGAAACGTTTGCGATGCAGCATTTTTAATAAATGTAACTTTAAATAAATATGGTTCATCTATCCTAGTCTGTAGGTTTTTCTTATGGCTTCTAAACTAAATCAGTTTCTTGCAATCTTTTTTTTTTTAGCTCATACTAAACTTTAAACCCATATACCTAAAAACTAATCTGTGGTCAAAAGGTAAAAGGGCATAAGTCAAGTTTTGGTGATAATAGCCCGGTTGTTTGTTAAACTCCACTCCCTCTTTAGAATTCAAACGATCCTTTCAGCATTCGTTTATTCCGATTAGTCACTGTTCAACACGCTTAAGTGACAGTTAAAATTTCAAAAAACTCTGCTTCTGTCACGCTTCAACTCCTGAAAACCCGAACTCATCTAATCGTAAATTGACTTATGCCTTTCGACCACAGTAATAATCTGGAAAAGAAATTTTTTGCAGAACACCCTTCAATTATTATTCTTGTTTCATTTCCTTCACCATTTTTTATATCAATGACTCTTTAGATCCTCCACCATATTTTTAAAAATCAAAGTTTTTTCATTCGCCACATTTTACTACTTGTAAGCAAACAACTCCAAATAGACCTGGATCACAATAATGCACATAACTTTATGCGAGATAAAAGACGTGCACAACTAAATAAGTTTTATTGTCATCGTTAATGAGTTTGGTTACAATCGAACATTGTCCGCAACAACTTTGTACTAAAATTTCTATTTTGAATAGAATAAATAATATACGGGAGCGCAGAGAACCCCCACGCGCTATTTAAGCTCTGAATAGCACCCTCGCAAATTCTAATTTAATGCAAATAAAGCGTCCAATACACAAATTCAAATTAAATCTGGTCCCATCGACTTCTTTGTTTCGACCCAATACCTAGGCGACTGTAAACAGGAATCACGAGAATGGAAAATCTCCTGGGCTGATGATGAAATTCACTTTCCCATGTTGGGGTATTGTCATAAATGGAGTTACGCCCCATTCAGTAATAAATATATGTCCGAAGGACGTCGCCCCATTCGCTATAATGAATATCAAATGCACATACCTTCACAAATTTGATTCATACAATGTACGATTGCCGTGTCCCTTTAGTCTACAAGCAATAATTTATAAACAACATGTTTGGAATATTGATTTACGGCGGTATATATACAGGTTGATCAATTGGCTGAAAACCGATGGCTACATGGCGCAGTTGGTAGGATATCCGGATATATTTTAATAAATATTTAATTTTCTTCAATTGAATTCAAAATTGCCATACGTATTTCGAATCTTGAATTACATAAAAACAAACTATTCATTGAAAAATGATTCTTAGATTTCATGTTAATGTACGGTACCTACACTTTTTCTATTAAACTAAACATCTTGTATATTTTTATGTCTGAATGGTTTGAGGTTGGGGATTATTAATTTATTCATGTAGTGCATTATTTTTAATAAATGTTCGCATTGAATTTTCAATAACATTAGGTTTTTGGATTATTTCACTGTTTGCAATTAGCATTGCTGCCCACCTATTCCAAGGTATTGTAGGTACTATGTCATTACTCCATCTACTATTATTAATAAATCTTAGAATTTTTTATTAGATTGTAATGTTTCTATTGTTGGGAATATATGGGGAATTTTGTATCAAATAAAAAACATATATCAATAAAATTATATTAATGTGGAACTGATTTTGAGTCGGAATCTGCCTTTCTACCATTGTAGTATTAGCCTGGGATCTTGAGTCTTTAGTAAGTTTCTCAATTCTGGTATGTTTTGGAAACCTAGGTTGTTCTTTTTTGTCTCTATGGAGCAAGGTATAATGGAAGATACCACAGGTACAACATTGGAGTGCACTAAGATGCTTTTTCGTGTAGCATGTATCGTATAAGTGTAATATGAATTAATTTCTATCAAATACGCATAAGTTTTTAAAATTGATGCATTGGTATATGCTGTGTAACTGCTTACAATAGACTTACTATTGGTTTTTTGGTTTTGAATTAGTTTGGGCTAACTCATTTGACATTTTACCCAGGTAGCAATGAATTTTGGCTGTGGCTTGGCAAAATGTTGGTCTCATATTTGAAACTTTGACCAATATTAATGACCTGCAGTCAATATTGGCAAAAGAACTTTATTTTATGACTAAATGATATTGCTTTTTTATTAGCCCAACATATGGTTTTAACGTTTATATTGGCAACACCTATTTTCACAATATTGATCCAATATAATTTAGCATTTTTTTTCCCAATGTGGGTGAGATATAGCAAATAACGGCAGTTTATTGGATTTTTATTGATTTTATATTTAGGTTTAATATTTATTTTTGTAGATAGGGCCAATCTTGAAGAATTATGTTCTCTAAATGATGAAACAATAGCAGTTACCAATATTGGTAACAGAATTCAATTTTATATTAAAAAAATATTTATTCAAAACATATTATTATTATCAACCCAACATATTTTTCTCTAGTTCAGAGTGACAATGCCTATTTTTCCAATATTAATCCAATATACAGTATCACTTTTGTACCAATGTGGATTCAATATATCATATATTGGTAGTTTATTGAATTTTCTATGTAGGTTTAATCTTTGTTTAGTAGATAGTGCCAATGTTGGAGAGCTATGTTCTGTCTATAATATAAATATTAAAGTAGGCCAAAAAATTTAATATTATAATAAAAAAATATTAATTCTAAACATAGGATTAATAACAGTTCAACATATTTTTTTAATGTTAATATCGGCAACGCCTATTTTTTTCTACATTAATCCAATATAATTTATTATTTTTGTTCCAATGTGGGACCTATATGGCAAATGATGGTAGTTTATTGGATTTTTATTGATTTTCTATTTAGGTCTTGTTGATATTGCCAATGTTAGAGAGCTATGTTCACTTAATGATGACAAAATAGCAGTAGCCTATATTGGCAACAAAATTCAGTCTGATATCAAAAATATATTGATTTAAAACATATAAACAATATAAGCCCAACATATTTTTTTAATGTTCGTATTGGCAGCGCCTATTTTTCTAATATTAATCCAATATAATTTACCATTTTTTTGCAATGTGGGTGCAATATAGCAAATAATGGTAGTTCAGTGGATTTTTATTGATTTTCTATCAAGGTTTTAAACTTTATTTTTTAGATAGCACCAATGTTGGAGAACTAGTTTCTCATATTGGGCAAATAATTCAATCTTATACCGAAATCTAGGATTAATATTAGCCGAACATGTATTTCTTATGTTCTTATTAGCAACGTTTTTACAATATGAATCCAGTATAAGTTTTATTCTAATGTATATAGTAAATAATGTTATTTAATGGGATTTTTATTGATTTTTTCCTACAACTACGTGCATATTATATATTTTCTACATAATTTACATTTGTATTCCATATCAGTATGCTGATGGAATTAATCGATTATTTTCCAAATTAAACAAAGACTTTATTACAAAACAAGTCGGTTAAAGCTAAGTGGTAATTGTTTACTAAAAAAAGATTTTGTTTCATTCCATTAAAAAATGCGTTGTGGGACTTGTGGATTAAGACTAAACGTCAAATTTTGCATTTTTTAAATAGAACAACTAAAGAGTTAAATATTCAAATTATAAAAATATAAAGATAATAATTTAATATTGAAATAGCTGATTTTTAGTTTATGAAATTTTTCATAAATACTAAATATTAGAAAAGTAATAATTTTGGAAATAAATCCTAATATAAGTACCTACCTACGAATTTGACCACTATATCACAATATGTTATTTAAACCAAATGAATGTTCTAGACAATTATTATTGTATTAAAATTATTAGGTTTCGAACATTTTACTAAGCAAAAATGTATAAAAACAAGCTAGCAGCTATTTCCAGTTTACCGATTAAGATATTAGCTCTAGCTACGCCCTAGCTCTCGGGATACAGCAGTCACAATCACCAGAGCTGTTATGAAACCACCTTATCCACCCCTCCGACCTAAGTCACGTGAGAGATCACCAGAACGCGCCACCCTGCCTCACTGCTCACTGCCTCAGTCTTGTAACAGCAATTAACAGATGTGTATGAAATACGTCTAGCAGCAGTACGCTGCCCGGATAATATGAGCTATGAATTTTGTTTTTAGTGAAACTGTGCTTTTGAGTGAGGAATTTTTATTCATAAAATGTAAGTACAATATTTTTTTGCTAATTAACAAATAAGAATTCAATGCTGTGTATTTTGAAATGTATGCCAATATTAGGCCAATTGTATGCCAATCTCAAACCAATATTGAATTAAATCGTTTATTATTTTAGACATGTGGCAATCGGTAGTTTCAGTTTATGTTGTTAAGGGTTGCGCACACCTATTAAACCTGTTATGCTGATTAAAAAAAATGTTATAGTTTGAAATTATTGCCAATATAAGGCCAATTGCACCTATCTCAAGCCCATATTGATTCTAATCGGTGATTACTTTAACCAAATGGCAATCCGGCAAATTCAGTTTACAACAGGTCTGTTCCAATACACTTAAAAACCATAATATTACGATAAGGTACAAAAAAATACCATGCACTCTACGCATAAAGTTCATACCGCGCATGATTTGTACTATAATATTTTGGTATATACCTACCTAATATTGTGGTTTTCGCGTGTGTAGTGTGTTAGTGTTGCCAGTATAGTACATTCTTAAAGAATCTGGTATTTAGTATGCTCGAGGCAAAAGCTAGTACTTTTATCTCCAGCGTGTGCGTATGCCTTCATTTGGATGGGTGTCTATTAGTGTACCTATTAGCTACACTGTTTTGTTTTATTTTTATTGCTCTTTTGTGAATATAATCAGACTGTCACTAATAAAATACTTACATACCAGAAAAATATTCTGGTAACACTGTAGTGTGTAGAAATAGACTATTGTGTCGGATTGTGCAAGCGCCTCCATGACCGTGAATAACTGGTACATACATATTTTTATTGAATAATTGTTTAAAGAAATAATATTTTCTATAACTAGGATAAAAAAGTTATTTTGTTAAAACATTTTTAAGAACCTCTCACACAACAACTGATGTAGTCTTTTTCCTATTAATTGAAATATGTTACTTGCCATGATGAAAAATGCCGGATTACCATTAAAGCTTTATATTTCCACACATTTTCTTTTTAATTTAAGGGTAGCTAATTTTTTGTTTTTTTGTTAAAAGAGTTTTCTGAATTATTGAGAAGTGCCTCTGGATTTTGGATTTAAAGAAAAATTGTAAGTAGAAATCAATGTTTTTTGTTTATTAACAAACCGAATTAATCGACTGCATTTCGAAATGATTACCAATATTAGGCCAATGTCATGATTGTCTTAGAACAATATTGATTCGAACCGTCAACCTTAAAAAACGTATAAAGATTAAAATAGGTATTATCATAAAATACATACCTAGGTACCCTATAGTAATATTTAGTACAGTGATGCCACTTTCGGATTTTTCCATGAATCTCTGGATTTCCATAATCATCTAGGATTCTTAACAAAAATATTTTCCAATTTTTATAAAATTACTATAGGTATTTTTTAATTCTTTTTTTATCTGTTTCTAAACCTAAAATGTAATTCTAAAAATCTGATATATGTATGCTTGTCTTTTTAGACTTTTTCTCAAATTTCTCGAGTACAGTCCATTATAGGAAAACCATGTATAAACAAAAATTATAGAAAATGACGTCACAACAACTTTTTTTTAAAAAATTTTCTTAAAAATTCGAATTTTACACTTTTTGTCAAATTTCTCGAATACGGTCCATTTTAGATAAATTATATATAGAATAAAAATTATGAAGAATGACATTTTATGTAAATAATTTCCTATACAGAAAGTAAAAAACAATTTGTATTTTTTTGTATCTTTAAAAATACACAAAGCAGAGCTTAAACCTCACATAAATAATGTTATACTCAAATAACTTTTATGTCAGTGAATAATAAAATATCAATTTCAGAACTCAGAAATTCCAGACAATGATGGCATCGCATCGTGCAGTTAAGTGCCGAAGAATGAACAGGGCGGTCAAACAGCACTTAGCGGATCTTTCTGAAATATCCAGTGATACCCCTCTCACTTCGCCTAAAATTTTCAATGCAAGTACATCAATATGTATCAGTGAACAAGGTACAGATCAACAGGAATATCAGTATGTCATAAAGAACAGAAATATCACACCTCTGTTATTACAAATATATCCACCATATGAAATGTATCAATATTTTCTAATGAACATATTATGACTGACAACTCTGTTAATTCATATATTCTTTCCAATAATAATTGTTCTAAAAACGGAACATTGATAACATTGTTCTAAAAAATAAAAAAATGATAAATTACCCAAGCCATACAAACTGAAAGTAATGTTTTTCTAGAAGGCCATTGCTATAAAAATCTGATAAACTATTTCCCTGATGACTTAGCAATTGACTTAAGAGATTTGGGTATTTTAAAGTTCATGTCATCATATACAAACATTGGAAAGGGTTTCTGTTAAAGAAATTATTATAAAATAATTGATATTTAATCTTGAAAATAATAAGTTCATTGTGGTGTTTCTACTGCATCCTGAACTATAATTAAAGTAAATTTTCTAAATTTTAAGTTCATTTGATCTTTCATCACATCCATTTTGCATAAAAAAAATTTAATTTTTAATTTTAACTCCTTGTTTTGCCTAATGTTATTGTAATATTAATATGTACCTATTGGTCCTTTTTTTTAAGTAATATTAAACTTTTTTATAAAGTTTTATAATTGTTTTATTATTATAACCCTTATAATATTCACGTCCAGATGCAATAATTGAAATCTTTAAAAATGGCATTTAGAAACTGTATAGTCCAGTAAAATAAAGAAAAAAGGGCTTCTGGGATCAACATAAACAAACATACATGTAAAAATAGCGTTTTTCATTAAATGAGTATTTGGCCAGAAAAAATAAGTATAAAATGCATATTTGGCTCATACATAGCGTTATCCTACAAACAAATATGTAATGACTTTATACGCTCAGTGAAAAAATAGTATTTTACTTTTTTGTTCATATCGATCCCAGGAATATTTGTGGAAAGGTTGGATAATTAATATTGAATGCCAATATTGGTAATAAACTTAATGGCAAAATGGGTCTTACATATATAGGAGCTCCTAGTGAAAAGGTATCATCATATTTAAAAAACCAAAATATTAACGTAGCTTTTAAAACCAATAATACGCTTGGGAAGTATATTAAAAACAATAAGGGTAAAATTAATCCTAATAATAAATCGGGGGTATATAAATTAAATTGTGGTAGTTGTCCAAAATTGTATATTGGTCAAACAGGCCGTACTTTCAAAAAACGCTATTCCGAACATTATAATAGCTATACAAAAAACAAAAATAATTCTACTTACTCAAATCATATTTTAGCTGAAAATCATTCTTTTACAGACAACTTTGAAATTTTACATGTAGAAAATAAGAGCCTTAAATTAAACCATTTAGAAACACTTGAAATAAATAGATTTAAAAATTCAGATAACTTACTAAATGATCAATTAGATATTAATAATTCACCCTTATTAAATCTCTTTCCCAGTTTTCTGTGAGATAATCCCGGTAATAGGCTTATTGTTATCTGATGGATATTATAATTACCTAAGTACCCTTATTTACTTTAAATAGTTAGTTTATTTTGTAATGTTATTGATGTTTTCTTAAGTACTTTGTTTTGTTAAATTATTTCGTATATATATTGGATACCGAATTGTAAATAGTCACATTTGAAAAAGAAGTTGTACTTCGAAACATATGTCATGTTAGTGTTTTTAAAAAAAAAAAAATTTTTATTTTTAAAATAAAAGTGTGAAAATCTACTAAATTTGGTTTTACTCTTTTAAAAATAGTTTTGAGTAGTGTGACCTCCCTCCCCCTGGTCTTGTAGATAATTATTAAAAGCCCGTATTTTAATTTAACTACCTCCCTCCCCTGGTGAAATTAAAAGAAATTCATACTTACTGTATAATATGGTCTTTTCCTCTAGTAGTGTAGTAATCGTCTAGTTAATTAATTGATAATTTATATACCCACGTTGTGAAAATGTTAAATAAATAAACCAGGATTCGATGTAAAGTTTGGTACAAATGTTGAATGAAATAATGCTCAAAGTATATTTAACTTAATTTATTTTTCTTTTGATTTCCAATAAATAAATATCTACAGATTATTTAATATAAGGTAGACCTCACATGAGTCTCGCCCAAACAACAGGCCACATGCCACTTGCCATCAAATATTTGTAATTAAACAATTCTTGAGAATAGACAGCAGACGTCCTCAGAATTGCACTATCTTTAATAATTCTTTGTTTCGTTGTTTTCTTTTTTATATAGGTGCGCTTACTGAGATACCGTCGTTGCAATAACAGGCGGATATCCCTTATGTTTTAGCCTCACCTAGGGGGGTTTTATGTAGATAGAATAGAGCCAGAGCAATACTAGCGAACTACCCCTTATGTTCAGATCTACCTACGGTGTGAAGATTGAAAGATAATTATCTAAGATAGTCCAACCTTGTAGTAACATCAAGCATATTTGGATAAATGTGAGTCTAGTCGTCCGATGTGTCATTTACCCTAATCAGCTGAGCTGTTATTTGCGAGGGTTCATTGACAGTTCGGTAACCAGACTCTTATTATCTTTTACGGTGATATATTAATTTGAAGGCAATATGGCCCATAGCATACACATCTGGACGAGCTAAATGCGACGTCGGCTAGCAATAAATTTCTCAAAGGTAAAGATTTACCATTATTGAATAATAATGAGTTACACAATAATACTCATTATTATTCAACAATAAATTCCCATTTTTACAAATTTAATTTGGTTGTTATTAACTCACCATCGGATAAACTGTTTCTATTTCAGACATTTTATATTTTTTATTCTGGATAATTAGTAGGGACGTTAAGCGACGGATGGGGACGTCGGATAAAGAGATGACGTAGTGACGTCGAGCGTCGAGACGTTGGGCGTCGGGATGAATATAATGGTAGGAAATACTAAGTGGTGTTAGAAGTGATATCGTTGGGAGGTCGAAAGGTAGGAAAGTAGAACGTCGAGACGTTGACACCTTTGTGAAATAGGAGGTATTGTGGGATAGACGTCGTTTAGCAAGAGCGTTTAGGAAAGGTACAGACTGTATAACTGGGTACTGACAGTAAGGTGATTGCTTTGAATGTAAAATAACTAATGTATGCTTGCACATCAAATGACAAAAACTGAATGAATCTGAGCTCATTTAACTCTGGTTTTTATACACAGTTTAATCGTTTTTGTGACGTCTCTATCGTTTTGTTTCTCATATAAAATACGAATTTAGGTGGATAGGGGGTGGCTGATTTATTACTTGCCTTGGAAAGTTTGTGTATCGAAAACAACGTTCCTATTCAAAACTGACTTATGATAAGTGCGTTAAGAGTTTTAATGATTATTACTTCGTGGTAACTTATGTTGTATGGTGGTTTTAGATTGCGTTCCCAGACACTTTTATAGATATTATTTATTAGGTGTCGTAAATAAGATTTAATTATCTGGAAGATTTTTGTTAAATGAAGAATTTGGTATTTAATAAGAATGCAACTTTTTTAATAAAATGGAATTATTAAATGATTATGGTACCTGGGTGCGGTAGTCTACAGTAGTAATATTTAGTTTTGTGTAGTCAGCAAAGTCTACTAAATTGCTGAAGCAATACTAGTTGTTTCTATTGTTAAAAGTGAAATTATAGGCCTTTTTGACTGACCCTAAATTCCACTCTTAGCGGTAACCACGGGTTATATAGAGGGGCCCAATTTGTATTTAGATTGGCCTCTAGATAACACACGGCTAGGGGGTTAAGTTCAGAAGTGACCCTAACTTCCTTACGATGATTCAGAGGACGGGGAAATGGTTTGCCTTACGGGGACTCTTCCCTTTGGCAGTATCTCCCTCTCTCAAAGATCTGACTAAGCCAATACCGCCTTTGAATGATCGCGAGTTTTCCTAAACCAAAGAAAATTGAAACAAGCGTAAAACAAATAACTGTGGTTTATTTAACAAATAAAAACAACTAATATTGCTTCCGCAACCACGTAGTCTTTACCGACTACACAATAACTACATATAATTACTTAAAACTATTTACTTACATAAGCATTGTTATGCTGCAAGGCCAATAGTTATTTGTTTAACGCTTGTTGTTTCAATTTTTTTTGGTTTATGAAAACTCACGATCATTCAAAGGCGGGGTATTGGCTTAGTCAGATATCTGAGAGAGAGAAAGAGAGAGAGAAAGAGAGAGAATCATCGTCAGGAAGTTAGGGTTCCTTAGGCCCATCCCGTCTGAACTTAACCCCATAGCGGTGTGTTATCTAGAGGGTAATTTAAATACAAATTGGGCCGCTCTATATAACCCGTGGTTACCGCTAAGAGTGGACATTAGGGTCAATCAAAAGGGCCTATATTCTCACTCTTAACAATATATATGATTTACTTATGATTAAACACTTTTTAGTTTATTTACATCATTTCCCTGGGACATTTGTTACTTTAAGCCATGTTACTTAAGAAATAATTTAGGTTACATAATGGCGGACAGAGCGTCCATTCTTATCGCGGAAAATGCGTGCGGTCTCGATTACTATTTCAGTAGCAGTATAGAGAATGAAGCAGGCCAGCGAGATTGAGGCTTATGTTTGACCTTCACCAATGGCGAGTGAATGACGCTTGTGACGTATTTACTTGTTGAAGAACTACCTTATCGGTCAGTAAAGTGCAGATGATAGAGACGTCTCTAGGAGTGAATGTATTTATTATTGAATGCCATGCGGAGTGTAATGATGAATGTAATTTGTTGAATGTAAACCAACTTAAATTAATAACACAGTTTTGAAAATTAATTAAATACTGAACTACATATTCTACATTGTTGACTAGAATCGGTCTGTTTTCGTTTTCGTGTATATTTTATTATTAAATAAATTATACTTGATATACAGGGTGATATTTTTATAAATGTTATGATTGAACAAAAAGAGACAAGGCTGTTGAAATTACTAAATATCAGTTGAGTTCTGAGAATTATATACCAAATTGATTATATTTTATAAAATTTTAAGGGCAGATTTATTTATAATAAATTTATGCCAAATATTGTAACTTATGTTATGTTATGTTGGGAATGGGGTGTTAATACACTGCGACCTAAAATATATATTGTGTCCTCTTCTGTCGCCGATGCACTTAGGAAATGTCTCAATGCCTATAACGACCCTTCCAATCCTATTTTCTCAAGGAGGTATAGGATTTGAAGTGGTTTCTAGTTAGGTAAATCTCCCTCTTCTATTTAATATCTTCCTAGATATAGTGCCCTTGGATTCTGGAGTGCTACACATTCAGTTAGGATGTGAATGGAGGTTTTGTCCTCCTCACAGAATCAGCACTCACTCTTCTCTACTACTCTCAGTTTACTTACGTGTCCCTTTAGTCGGGGCAATGCCCAATAAGGATCCCTGTTACAATACGAAGCCTGTTCTTGCTCAGGCAGATACAGGCTTCTGATCTTTTCTGGTTATATTCACCTTAAAGTATCTTGGCCTGTCTCAGCCCCAAGAGATTGTTCCAATTATCGGTTCTTCTACTGCCCAATTATTTTTTAATCTCTCCTAATATTATGTTACTGCTGATATCGCAGAACGGCTCAGGTCCTACAAGGAGTGTTTGAGCCCCTTTCCTTGCAAAACTATCTGCAATCTCGTTATACTGTACCGCGTTATGTCCCAGGACCCAAGTGACAGTTTCTCTATTTTTCTCGCCTAGCTCATTCAATTGTTCTAGGCATCTTCAGACCATTTTTGAGCTGATAACGTAAGAGCTCAGCACTTTGATGGCTGCTTGACTATCGGACATGATGATAATCTTTTGTCTATGATAGTTTTTCTCGATGTTAAACTGGATACACTTCTCGATGGCGTGAATTTTCGCCTGGAAGATGCTTGGGTATTTTCCCAAGCTTTTGGAGTGCTTGGTTTTAGGCCCCTATACTACTATTCCAGTTCCTTCTATGGTTTTGAAACCGTCCGTACTAAATAGCATGTTTTTCGGTTGCCAGCGCAATGTATTTGTGGCTCCATTCTTTCTTGCAGCCTAGCTCTGTGGTTTTGAAGTTTTTCACAAAACTGTACTTCTTTAGCATTTCATCCTGGGGCATGTCCTAGGTATCTTCAGTTCGGAAGCAAGTAGACTTTTGTCTGATTACTTATTTCCTGATCATTCTATATCGTGTCCTTTTAGCCACATTATCTATCATCAAATGTAGATGGGTGAGATTTAAGATCATCTCTATTGCGGCCGTAGGACAGGTTCTCATTGCACCAGTAATGCAAACACAGGCTAGTCTATGTACTTTTAAGAGATTAGCTCTCGTAGTAGCTAAACTAGTTCTGTTACTCCAGGCTATAGCCCCGTAAGTGATGATTGTTCTCACTATTGCAGTATACATCCATCGCAGTAAGTTTGGGTTACATCCCCATCGTTTACCTGCAATGTTTATGCATACTATTGGGGCTTTTGTGGCCTTATTTACTGCTTCCTTCTCATGTTTTTTTAGAGAAATTTGTTGTCCAGGGTTAGGTCTAGATATTTGACTTCATTTCTCCATTCTATATCTATCCCGTCTAATTTAACGGTTTTGACATTAAGTTTTCTTTTCCTTGAAAAGGCTACCAGTGTTTGCTTTGTAGGGTTTATTATAAGTCTCACTTCACGGCACCATCTTTTGGTATGTTCTAGTCCTCGTTGGACTATATCACACAGGATATTACTAAACTTGCCACTAGCAAATATGACTATGTTGTCGGCATAACCTTGACAGGGTATGCCGAGGTCAGTCAATCTGCATAAAAGTTCGTCTACGGTTAGGCTCCACATTAGTGAGGACAGAACTCCTCCTTGTGAACATCCTCTGGTTGTGCAAATGGAGATGGTTTTCTGCCTTATCTGTATCTGCAGTTTTCGTAGAAAAATGAGCCATCCATCTAAATGTGATGTTATCTACTCCTCTGTATGCAAGTGCTCTTTTTACAGATTCCTGTGGCGTGTTGTCAAAAGCTCCTTCTATGTCTGGGAAGGCACATACGACCGTTTCTTTGTTTGTCAGTGCATCCTGGATTACATCAGTCAACTGTACCAGGGCAGTTTCTGTAGATCTGTCTGCTCGGTACGCGTGTTGGCTGTGGTGGAGTGGCACCCTCTCTAGGACTTCCGTTCTGATATAATTATCAACAGCCTTCTCCACTGTTTTTATTACAGAGAATGTGAGGCTGATTGTTCGGAAGGATTTAGGAGGTGTGGTATCCTTTTCCCCTACTTTTTAAATAAAAGTGACTCTGGCCCTTCTCCATGCTTCTAGTATATATCCCAGCTCCAGACTGCTCCGAGATAGCGGACTATGTGTGGTAGTAATTCCTCCTGCGCCTGCTGAAGCAGGGCAGGAAATATTCTAGTCACACCTGGAGTATTGTATACTTAGATAAAGTTATAGTTTTATTAATATAACTACAGAATATGTAAATGGGGATATTGATTAGGTAGTTATTCAAATAAAGTTCAGATTATAACTAAATTTATTTTCTTCATACAGAACAAAAGAAGCCACGGAGTGCCTTTTATAGAAATAACACAAAAATCTAATTCCAATAAATTTATCTATCGGTAGCATACCAAGGGCATACCGAAAGGGTTTTATTAAATATATTACACCAAATAAAGACAAATCGTCATACAATTAGAAATACTTGTAAAATTTAAGTACGTAAATACCTTATTTTGTAGTTCCACAAAATTTCGCTGATTGTGTTTCCGTTAAGAGAAGTTTGTATACAATTCTTTAGGGTATCCAGTCAATTCGTCGCGCGACAATTTATCGCGCGACCTTTCAGAGCCGACAATTCATCGCCACGACTTTTCATCGCTACGACAGTTTATCGCTACGACAATTCATCGCCACAAAAATATACTAAGAAAAATATATTAAATATCAATAATGTATTATTGATAAGCCAATTTAAAGTGTATAAGCGGCAGTCGCAGGTTCTCAACAGTCCTTTACCTACTATTTAAAAAGGATTATCTTCATTAGTCAATTCGGGTAAGTTACCACATTAGTTAATAATAATAGAGAATTATAATTATCCTTTATTAATCCTTTCAAGGAGAAATTCATAGTGCAATCAATATTTAATTCTAAAAAGGATTATCTTCAATAGCTTGTTTGTGTAAGTTAGTATTTTAGATACCCTGTTTATAATATATGTATATAAGGTTAAAATAAGAAATACCAACGAACTGTAATCATTCTTATTTTGTCTTTGTACGAGTTTACATCATTGTAAAATTTGAAAATGCCGTTACAATTTGTTGACAGTGAAAGAGGTCACAAAATGCTTTTATACAATGGCCATACACATTCTAGAGAAAAAATTTCTGGAGAAAAAGGTATTTGCAAATGTTTTCTATATCATAAATGGAGATGTACCGGTCGCATTCATACCATAGGCAATGAAATTGTGAAGAGTACCGAACATAATCATGTGTCAGATAGTGCTGATGCCGAAGTAAGAAGAGCTGTTAAAAAAATGAAAGTTTTAGCTGAACAAAGTGGCTCCACTACTTAACAAATCATTGCAAAGGTTTCCGAGGGTTTATCATCATCGGCTGCAGCCAGATTACCACAAGTGAGTGCAATGAAAAGAACTATTCAACGAAAAAAGGAAAAGACAGAAGGAATTCCTGCGATTCCAAATTCTCTGCTTCAATTAGTTATTCCACAGGAATATACACTGACAAGCAGTGGTCAGTTATTTTTAATGTACGACAGCGGCCCATCAGAAGATCGAATATTAGTGTTTACAACAGCAAGAAATCTTGACCACATGTTGGAGTGTGAACACTGGTACGGAGATGGAACTTTTTCAACAGCCACTAATATGTTTTCCCAAATATATACAATCCATGGCGTCAAATATTCAAATACCATTCCAACAGTATATGCAATTCTGCCGAATAAAAGAGAAGAAAGCTATAGACGTTTATATGCAGCATTAAAAAATTTGAAACCTGAACTTTGCCCTACATCTTTTTTAATGGATTTTGAAAAAGCAGCGATAAATGCGGTACGAAGTGAATTCCCTAATACTCAAATTCGTGGATGCTTTTTTCATTTTTCTCAGTGTATATGGAGACAAATCCAGACTACCGGATTTCAGAGGCGATATGTGGATGAAGAAATGTTTTCATCAAATTTGCGACTTCTGGCTGCACTTGCTTATGTTCCTGAAGACGATGTAGAGAGTGCTTTTGATTTATTATTGGAAAGTGAATTCTATGCAGAAAACGAGGACATATTTAATAAACTATTTTGAAGACACGTGGATTGGTAGATTAGACAGAAGAGGAAGAAGACGGTTACCAAAATTTCCTATATCTTCTTGGAATTGTTACAATGCAGCCAGAGGGGGAATTGCTAGAACCAATAATGCAGTTGAAGGATGGCATAACAGTTTCAGTTCAATTGTTTCCATTGCACATCCCAACATTTGGAGGCTAATTAAGGCTTTACAAAAGGAGGAAAGCCTTAACAAATTGAAAATAGAGCAAATTGTGGCAGGTAATGAAATTACTCAAAAAAAAATTTACAAAAATATTCTGCACGTCGTTTAAAACTACTTACAGAATCCTACGACGCTCGTAATACCATGGAATATCTTCGAGGAATTGCGCATAATTTTCGAATGCAAGTCCAAATGATTTATTATTATTATATTATATTAATTCAATTTAAAATGTAATAACTAGCAACTACAATGTTTTATAATATATTTTTTTTTCAATATACCTACTTGTTTTTTATTACCTATACTAAAAAATATATAAAATAAAATTTTGATTGTAATAAAAAAAATAAAATAAACCATAAAATGAATTCTAAAAAATGGCTGGCGACAAATTGTCGTGGCGGTGAATTGTCATAGCGGTGAATCGTCTTACGATGAAATGTCGGCTCTGAATTTTCGCGCGATGAATTGTCGGGCGATGAATTGACGTAGATCCATTCTTTAGATGTTATGTGATTCCTGTTTGAAAAGCTCACAGGCTGCTATATTCTAAGTAACTTATTCTCCAGTCCAGAGTATTTTAACACAGTCCAGTCTCACAGCAATTGGAATGGGTTTGGTTAACACTATTAAACTTAATTTTGCTCACCGTTTGGATAAAATAAACAATATTTTTGCAAAATTTTTAACAGCACACTTGATGTGGTTTATACCATAACGTTGCTGGGCTCGACTCTCTTTATTTCTTTTGTTGAGGTTTTATTCTAGAAAAATTTTCAAGCAAAGTGATTTTTCATATAATTTATTAATAAATAATAATATTAATATTTCGAAAATTTGAATAAATTTAAAAAAGTGAAATTGTTTTCTAAATAGCTGAAATTCAAATTTACATAACTCAAGCTATTATGTTTAATTTCCCGTTGTCAATTTTTTATAATTTAAATTTACTATCGAAATTATTTTATTAATTCCTTTTCCACTATTAAAAATTATAATTGGCAGAAATAATAATGTACCCTGGGGTGGGTCAAAATTTTATCTTTTCCTTTCTACTTTTTAATTTTGCCTATATGTTGTAGATATACAATTTTTAATGAAATAATTATTACATTACAAATATAACTATTTTTTCAATCTATTGTTTAGTATTCAGGGTAACTCGTTAAATATTTAAATGTTATCAAAATTAGATAATCCATCTGTTAAAATCATAACACTATATACAAAAAAATCTCATGATATTGATCTCTAACTGAAGATAATTGTGTCAACCCCTGTATCAATAATTCAGTACGAAGTCGAGCATTCCTCGTCCATCCACCTGGCTTCTCTCAATACTAACAAAAGTCGGAAAATTATTATTGACTGCATTAATCCAGCCGTGTCCGCTTTCCATAGAAAACTCCAGATTCAAGATAAGCATTTCCTTTCATCCTGGAATATCCTGAAATCTTCCTGAAATGCGAGTACCCTTAACATCCGAACTTATTGAGGTTATTAGATCAAACCAAAGATCTTGCCATCTGCATTACTTATGTGATCAAAGGATTTCAAGGAATATTCCTTGAAATCGAGGAACAAGTCTAGACGATTATGGTCAGGACCGTATTAAGAGCTGTTTTCTAGTGGAAAATATTAAAAAATACTTCATTTAACGTTTAAATCTCGCTGTATAGGCTTTGAGATGTAGCTGTATTAAAAATCATTCTTGATTTGTTTCATTGTTTAACAATTTAAAAAATAAATAATATTTAAATGTATCCAAAGCCTTGTAAAATTAAGATTTGTATGTGTGGTGTCTCAGATGCACTATTAGTCCAAGAGCTAGTAACACAAATTTCATTAAGTGTTTGATGTACTTCGAAATTTTGTAATTTGAAATCATTTGGATGAAATAGCAGATATACCTGTGTTGGCTAGATCCGCCCCAGGACACCAGGTACTGCGCATAATAGAAAGGCGTCGTAAAATATGACCCAAAAAAAAGTGTTTGATTCAGAGGCCAACAAACAACAATTGAAAGTTTAGGTAATTCTAAAAATATTAGTAATTTAGGCAGACACTTTTGAGAGGGTTTATAATTAATAAGTCAACCCCAAAGTTGATTTTTTTTTTTGATTTGAAATGTTTGATTCACTTTGAAATTTTATTAGCGTCTTAATTAAATATAAAAAAAATAATTCCAAAAAAGCAGACACTTTTTTCGGGGTTTAATTGCCGGCCAATATAAAAATGAATGAACCTCATTATGCGCCACTATGCATTGAATAAGTATATACTTTTTAAAAACATTTTAAATTACCAAAAATGTGAAATAATAAAATAATAATATTTTTCCTTTTTTTTTTTAAGAAAAAAAAAAACTAAAAAAAAAACTAAAAAGTTTCGGGGCTCGAACCACACTATCCAAATTTTGACGACTGTACGCTCTGCGCCACTGAGCACACATTGATAAAAGTTTGGAATCGCTTATATAACAATTTATTACAAATATTTACGAAAAATTTTATCATGTCAAATGATACCTACATTGTAATTTAATAGAATCACATAAATATATGATTTAAAAACACCACACCATTTGACATAAAAAAGAACGATTTCCTCTAAGCTTTCTGGTAATCTTCTTGTTAATAACTTAATAAATAAAAGAGGGTAAAATCTAAAATTTATTTTACTACAAAGATATTTAATAAAAAAGGAAATAATCCAAATAAATCGTGTTAAAAATACCCTTAACATATTACAAATTCAGAAAAGTAAATTAAAGAATAGTTTCATGCCGTCTTTGTTGAATTTACTTAAAGAATTTATTTAAAGCAATGTGTACAAAACAGAAATAACTAGTGCGGTTATAATACTTAATGACATAAACTTTATCCAATAGACACACAAAATTTAAAAATGCTTAACGGTTATTAGTCAAAACAATTGCAGTTAGCAATGTGTAGGCGCGATTCAATTGCATCAGCCCTCTAACAAGTAAAAAAATCTTATGTGTCCAACACATCACTTTCCTATCTAGTTATTACAAGCTTTTTCCGGTTATTTTGTACAACCTATTGCATCACCTCTGTAAATGTTTAGAGGATAAACTAAATATATACATTTTCCACTTACATAAACTCGAAACATTTTTCTATAGATATTCATTGAAAACGAATATACTGAAAAATTTTAATTTAGCATTTTTCCTCCAATTTTTCTGTTACGGTCCATTTTAGAAAAATCATGTAAAAAACAAAACTAATAGAGATCGATATGGCAAACAACTTTTAGTTTAACAATTTTCATAAAATCAGAATTTCACACATTTTGTTAAATTTCTAGAATACGGGCCATTTTGGGAAAATTTGGTACAGAACAAAAATTATAGATAATAATATTGTAAGTAACGTTTTTTCAAATAATTTTCTTCTTTAAACGAAAATAACAGATATATTCCATAAAATATAAAAATGGCCACCTAGATGTTCCGACTCTGCCCAAAATCTAATCAGGTCATTGGAGGTCGAAATATAGCTTAAGTTTAAAATTTGGTGTTTTTATTTGTATCAGTTCATGAGTTATGGTGGACACACACACACACACACACACACACACACACACACACACACACACACACACACACACACACACACACACACACACACTCACGCACACACACACACACACACACTCACGCACACGCACACCCACACACACGCACACCCCACACACACACACACACACACACACACACACACACACACACACACACACACAGGAAAGTAAAAAGAGTGGGAACGAGCCGACTTTCCAACTATCTAGCGACAGTCACAAATCAATGGCTAACAAAACAACTTTACACATGATAGAGTGCCTAACCCAAGCCATTATGGCGGCTTCGCTACTATAACACCCGTATGCATAGTCAATCTCCAGCGATTCACCAGAGATTCATCTCGGCGTATCACCAGCGATCCGCTGGCGAAAGTCCGAAAAGGTGGCGACTTGCTGGAGACATTTTTCCCTATGAAAGAAAATGAAATCTTGCGAGAGATGACATGCCGGTGACAATCTCCAGCAAGTCGCCACCTTTTGGAGCTTTCGCCAGCGGATCGCTGCTGATACCATCGAGATGAATCTCTGGCGAATCGCTGGCGAATCGCTGGCGATCGACTATCCATACGGCTAAATGTTCTATGCAAACGAGCAAGATGTATACAGAGTGGCCCAAAAGTCTGGAAACGGCCAATTATCTCGTAAATTACTAGCCCTTATTTTACAAAATTTAAGGTACACCTATTTTGGGATACGGTGATTCCAGATTTTATATTTGCAATGTTGCCAGATTTGCCGTTTCTCTTAAATTATTAGTCATTTTGGTTTTTCAAATTCATTACCCTGTATATTCAGTCATTATTGGAATCTCCTATACAATACGAGTTTTACCATATGCAACACTTATGATTTTATCTAGTCTGGAAGGTCTTAAATAAATAAAATAAGTCTGGCAACGCCTAATTGTCTCAATACATTTTTTAATACAAACTATTTTCAACTAGATTAAAACGTAACAATTGAAAGATTATAACATTTTTAACATAATTTTCAATTCCAAAAGATAGGTTGCAACTAAAACTTCAGGAGGTTTATTAACACTTATAGACAGATTTGTATTGCCTCAGTTGTATTACATACCTTCCTACCTTAGAACGCACACACTTGTCACTCTTCAGGCAATCTTCATTATATGGCAGCATTGGTAATAAAAAAGTTTAAATTCACTTCATTGGCAACTTCTGTTACCACGGATTTACTATTATTTATTGATAATTATTATGACTTTTATGACTTCTCATGCTTTTGCTAAAAATATACTCATACATTATCCACCAATAATTATTTTATATTTGGTTGGAAAAATACAATATAAGGATTCCACATTACAATGTATTTTTTTAAGGAATAAAACTGTAGTCACGAATTAAGATCGATTTATAAACTTGCAGTTTCGTCGCCGTTACCGTTTGTTTGACGTTGAAGTCACCGTTGAACTTAAAACTTTGTTATGTTTGAATGTGCAGCAGCGAACGATGACAGCAACAGAGAATATAAGTGCGCAAAAGTAAAAGTAGCTTTTTAACTTCCAACGGGAACTGCAACTAAAAGTTTATAAATCGGCCTTTATTACCAACCTGATTACAAACCTGTCAAAAATTGTCAAAAAATTAATTAAAAAACATTAACAAGGATGATCTGTTTTCAATAAGGCAATATGGTTTTAAAGGAAATACTTCTACTAAAGCTGCCGTATTAGCTGTTACAGATAAATTACCCCATCCGTTAAAAAAAGAAAACCGTCGTCTTTGTATTTTTATTGATTTTCCGAAGGCGTTTGACATGGTAAGCCATCAGCAAGTCCGGAATACTCTTGAATCCATTGGTCTTTGAGGAAAATGTTTACCTTTGATAGAAAACTATAGTCGATCCCAAGCCCTAAAAGGTAATGGTACAATATGGACTAAAAAACCTATCGACTATGGGGCACCGCAAGGCACGGTTCTAGGGATAATCCTCTTTAACTTGTACATAAATCGTATACTTTGGCTTTTTTGCAACATGATATATAATGGGTAATGCTGGGAAACTTTGGTTTTTTATGAGGCTGAGACCTGGAATGAATAAAAACATAAAGAAGAAAGGGATTTTCTATATGTAAACAAACAGTTCGGACATAAACTACGAACCATGAAAAGGGATAATACACATTTTCTATCCTTTAGCTGCAAAAACATAAATATATTCCAATATTAGCAGCTCATTTAAAAAATGGCACTGTCTTTATAGTTAATGCTATAAAAAAATACCATATATCTAGGAGTGATCATCGATACTCATCTTGAATGAGATATTCCTATAAAATTTGTAATAAACAAATTACAATTAATTTACATACCTTAGTCAATACCTTTCAGTAAAAGCAATGAAAATACTATATTTTGCTTTGGTTGGAAGTCATCTGCGGTAAGAAATAGTGGTCTGGAAAAGTGAACTTAGAGTACATATTTACTTAGAAGAACAGAAGGCATAACAGACCCTGTAGTAAAAATGGTCCAGTAATATATTTCTTATTACTTTTAGCGCTATCTTCCAGTAAAATGGGCAAACAGAATCAGTTTGACCTCGTAAACTTCATGCATTCGATTAGTGGTCTGTAATGGTGATGCGTGGCTTGGCTGCTGCAAGGTGTGTTATTTTTAGTATAAATTAATGTAAAATTGAATATATTTGTGAATGAAATGCTTTTATTTTGTTTATTATTGTCAGTAGCTACTACTATGCGTTTTATGTGTAGTATTTAAGCATCCAAAAGACCATACTGTCGTTTTATGTAGTTATAATAATAATAATAATAATACTCTCCCTAATTCACCCCCTTACGAGTGAATTTTAACCCCAAAAGCTGAGCTTGTCCGGGGAAAGGGACGGCTATTATTATTATTTGCCGTGGCGCTTTGGGGCGACTTAAAGATGATTGATGGTGCCATTTGACTTACAGGTGAGGAAAACCCGGAAAACCTCACCCACCATCATCGAGACGGTAATGTATGGCGAATTTTTTTAATCTGCATGTCATATCAACAGAAATTGAATTTCTATTAATACGCCACACATCAAATCCTAAACCGAACCATGCAATTTAATTAAAAATCCACATGGTCTGGTCTGGGATTCGAAACCCAGCAGTCTCAGACTCATAAACTTGCCTATAAATGAATATAAGCGCGGTAGACCGCTACACCACCGTGCCCGATTAACCGATATAACCTTCAAAAAGGCAAAACGAACAAAGCAAAATGGACAACTTGGACCATTTTGCCTTCAACCGGTCAATTTTACCTTATTCGAATAAAAATTACCTTTACTCCTGTAAAAGGTTTTCGTTTACTTTTGCAAAAGAAAGTCAGACAGACAGAAATGGGAAGAATCTATGAAACAGGCGATTCAAATGGTTCCTACTAGAGTGATGGGGCTCAGAAAAGCTGCTAAAAGTTCCAAAGTCCCAAAAACAACATTAAAATGGTAGCTACATATTTATACAACAAAAAAATCAAAATATTGATGAAGCAGTAGTCAAGAAGATGGGGAGGTTTGCTACAATTTTTAATAAGCAATAGGATAAATAACTTGCAATTTATGTGAAAAATATGGAGTCTCGCTTTTTAGCTTGACGACGAAAGATTTGAGATTTTTAGCATAGTACCTAGCTGAAAAAAATAATATCACAACTTTGACCACGATACAAAGATAGCTGGTAGATATTGACTTCAAAACTTTATAAACCAGAATCCAGATCTTAGCCTACGTAAACCAGAAGCCACTTCGGTCGAAAGAGCTAGTGGATTTAATCGGGTTTCAGTCAGCAATTTTTTTCTTTACTAACGGAAGTTGTGGACAAATACAAATTAACTCCCTATAAAATATTTAACATCGACAAAACAGGCATGACCATTGTGCCCAAGAGTTTGCCAAAAAATAATGAAAAAGGGAAAAAGAGGTCGGTTTATTAACATCAGCAGAACGATGCAGCTAGTAACTATTGTTTGCTGTGTCGATGCTGTTGGGTCATATATGCCACCACTATTTGTATTCTCACGTAAACGGTTTAGGCCAGGATCTTTTGTGGAGTGTCATGAGAGTGGCTGGAGACAGATAGATATTTATACCAAGTGGTTTGAGAAATTTATTACGTTTTTCAGTACATCCAAAGATAGCCCAGTGTGGCTCTTGCTTGAGGACCACTCAAGTCACCCTAAAAATTTGAATACAATAAACTTAGCCTGTAAACATGTTGTCCATATAATTTCATTTCCACCACAATGAACCCATAGGCTTCAGCCTCTTGATGTTGGGTTTATGAAACCATTGTCTGCATACTACACAAAGGTTGCAAAGCAATGGCAAAGAACAAACCCGGCAAGAGTCAATACTCACTTTCAAATTGCAGAACTAGTTGGTAAGGCATTTGTGAAGGTAGCTATAATTCCCACTGTACATAACGCATTTCGCGCGACTGGAATATGGCCGTTAGATCCAGGCATCTTCACTGACGCAGATTTTTGACAGCAGCTTTAACTGATATCGTTGACAATGACCAGACTGGAGAAGAAACCGATGAATCTCAGTCACGGTGCTCTAAGTCACAACCTAAAGATGATACGAGCGTTTCAAAGGCAGAAAATACAACTGATATCGTTAAAAATAGTCAGACTGGAGAAGAAACCATTGAATAGCAGCCATGTTGCTCGAAGCCACTACCTCCAGCAGATGCTATCGTTTCAAAGAGTCTACATGATAAAGACACCGATTCTGACAACGAACCACTTTTCCGCCTTCATATAAAAGTTCAAAAACGGTACAAGCCAGAAAAGCTAAAAGAATGAGATGCAAAACTGCTATTATTACAACATCACCGTGTTGTACAGAATTGGAAAACTCACAAGCAAATGCCAGCCAAGTAAAACGAAAAGTTCGATTCGATGAAGGAAGATAAAACTCTCCTTTTTTGTCTTTGCAAAAAGAAAAATATCCGCAAAATTATAGAAAAAGATGACTATTTTATCGAAGATGATTATTATTTGTACTTTGTCTCTACATTAGGGTGAATCCACTACACTAAGTGACTCTAATGGGCACATTGTTCCTACGCTGGTGTTGAAGATGATGATAATGAAGTTGTTTATGAATGAGAAAAGTGCCTTCAGTAGATTTTTTGTACATTGGTCTTTTTTGCCTTCATGACCGTGTCATTTTACCTTCATGATGCTGCCATTTTACTTTCAAATGAAAGCAAGATGATCCAAAAGTAGATTTTTTATTTATTTGTTGTAAAAGTGTTGTTTATTTTTTTTTTATTTAACTTTTGTTTATTTATGCGAGAAAAGGTGCTTTCTTTCAGAAATATATAATGATTTCGACAATAACCTTTTATATTACTTTTCAGTTCGATATTTTTCTTAAAAGTATCGCTATGCCTTCTGTTCTCCTACTTGAAATCATACAAATGAGATTTTTAATATTAATTTTATCCAAAAGTCGAAGGTACTGTCCTCAGTGTTCTCAACTGTTATTTATAAAAAGCCAAATTTGGGATCTACGCCAACTATTCTGCTTATGTTGGAAATATTTGAAAAAAAAATGTTAGTGTCCGTTATAAATTATAGTTTTTTGCAATAAAAAGTTGAAAATGTCATATAAAAATATAGTTTTTGAGTTTTCTTCAAAATTCGAAATTTACACATTTTCTCAAATATCTCGAATACGGTCCATTTTAGAGTAATTATGTATAGAATAAAAATTATAGAGAATTATATCACAAACAACTTTTATTTAAACAATTTGTATAAAAAATTATTTTTTTTACATGTTGTAAAATTTCTCGAATACGGACCATTTTAGGAAAATTTTGTATTGAACAAAAATTATAGATAATTATATTAGAAGTAACTTTTATTTAAAGAATTTTCTTCTCCAAACGTAAATAACAGTATTTCATAAAATATAAAAATGACCACCCCCCAGATGTTCCGACTCTGCCCAAAATCTAATCAGTTCATAAGACGCTGGAATAAAGCTTAATTTTAAAATTTGGTGGTTTTTTGTGTATCGGTTCATGAGTTATGCGACATACAGACACACACACACACACACACACACACACACACACACACACACACACACACACACACACACACACACACACACACACACACACACACACACACACACACACACACACACACACACACACACACACACACACACACACACACACACACACACACACACACACACACACACACACACACACACACACACAGACATCATCGCGCAAATAGTCAAAACGGATTCAGGGGACCTCAAAACGTAAAAATCCGTTGAGAACTCGAGGTCGAAAAAAATCATGATTCCTATACTTTCCTTATATCGGTATACAGATGTTTCGAGTTAGATGTATGTGGAAAATGTATATAATAAGTTAACCTCTAAATATTTACAGAGGTGCTACAATAGGTTGTACAAAATAACCGAAAAAAGCCTGTAATAACTAGGTAGGAAAGTCATGTGTTGGAGACAACACATCAGATTTTTTTATATTATTTATGATAAATAAAGTTTCTTGATATTTATTATTATCTACTATTTCACGTTAACAGCGGTCCATACTCGAAAACTTAACACTGCTAAACGAGGAAAGATCTTAGATATTTATTTTAGTACAATCTGAGATAGGCATATATCTGTACGATGTTACAAGGATGACTACAAGGAGAATTCAAAGAGTTAGGAGGGGAGGGGAATGTACTGCCGACGAGAGTCGGAATTTGATTGACTTCGAATTATACAAATTCGACTACCCACTTCGTAGAGGCGCCGACGGCTTTAGTTTGATGGTTTTAGTTTGGGTGCATTAATTTTTAGGGTTTCGTACCCGAAGGGTAACCAACGGGACCCTATTACTAAGCCTCGGCTGTCCGTCTGTCTATCAGCAGGCTGTATCTCATGATTCGTAATGGGTAGACAGTTAAAATTTTCACAGAATGTGTATTTGTATTGCCGTTATAACAGCAAATAATATTAATAATAACAAAAATAAATTAAAAATTAAAGGGAGCTTCCCTACTAGAAACGTGTTGTTTTGGCTTCTTGTGGTCGATCTTAATAAAGTATTTAAAAAGTACCTACATATTAAATCTTGTACGATGGAACCCTTTATGAGCGAGTTCGACTCACACTTGGCTGGTTTTATTAATTAGTTATTTTCATTATTTTTCAGTGTTGCCAATTTTTCTTTGGTTTGTTTGCCCTTTGGGAATAGGGGGTGTATTTATTGTAATTTCATAGGGAAAATTTGGGATTATATACAGTGTATTTCATAAAACTGGAACCATATGGGAATTATTTTAATATTACGATTGGAAAGCAACGTCGTAAGACATTTAAATCTTCTATTTAAAAAACTTAAAACTGCCTTTAATAAAGTTGGCTATTGTTACGTGAAATAAATTTTAAATTAATTTCAAATTTATTTTTAACAACAACTTCTCCATAACCCCTCGTGAATGACCAAAATTTAATCGAATCTGAATTGCAAAAGCACGGCTTGCGCGCTGATCCTTCATTTTTCTTCTATATTCACGCTAGTAAGATATAAAACCTGCTGCTGTCGCCCAGATCATCCTTTTTATCTTATCGAACTACGTGTAGTGGTAGTGTGTGCCGACAAATAATTAACTATTAGTAGTTTTGCATAATTGTCTTGTCTTTTATGTGTTTATTGTGTGTTAACGTTGGCATAATTGTCAGGTAATGTTTCTTCTACCTTATATTGTAACATTTTGCTGAATTTCGTTGGAAAACCGAAAGAATCGGCCATTTGCTTTTTTTATTATCATCATGCCGGTTAGTTGTGTTTTGTTTTATTTAATATTGATTATAGCTACCCTACCTAATAATATTTTTAAGCTTTCTTTGATACTTGGATATATACGCGGGGAGGTAACTAAATAATTGAATTACAAGTCAGTCTGGAAATAAAGTTTAAACGAAAATCTATGGCTCTTAGTTTGGCCTTATAAATAGCTTATATTTTGTTCAAATGATGTAAAACTGATTGTCATAACTTATTTTGGCCTTATAAATATTTTATATTCTGTTCAGATGATGTAACTTTAATATTTGTCGGGATATTTTATATTCTGTTCAGACGTTGTAACTTTAATATTTATCCCATTTATACATAGGTTCGTTAGATTTCCAAACTGGCATGTTTACATACTTTAACTGTTACTGAGGTTCTTTTTATTTCTAAACCTGTAGTGGCTCCAAGAAGCTTCAAGAAGCTCCAAGAAGCTCCAAGAAGCTCCAAAAAGCTCTAAGAAGCTCCAGGAAGCTCTAAGAAGTCAAGAAGTCCCGATCTACGTAGTTGCTCCCAGAAGTTTTAGGAAACAAGAAGTCCGAGTTACGTAGTTGCTCCTAGATGTTAAGAGATGTTACGAGTTTCTCCAAGTTCCGAGTTCCAAGCTCCAAGAATCTAAGTACCAAAAGGCGGATTGTCCACGACACGACATACAAAAGGGAAGTACCGTACCAAAATGCCACATGGTCGGGACAATTAATAATTATCTATCAATAAATTTTATTTATTCATTTATTTACATTTTCACATGTAATCACTAACTATTAATTTATTATATACAAATTTATTCTTCTTACTTTTTCTATTAAATATATTATTTTATTTGCCAGAATTCATACAGATAACTTTAAGTACCAGAGATTGACTCAATTAAACAGGACATATCAAATAAGTTTCTAAGTTACTTAAAAACTTGGTGGCGCTCAATATTTTTGTCGTTATCGTTATAATATCTTTCATTTTATCGTAAAGTAAACTTTGGCCCGCGAACCGTTCAAATTACTCTGATTTCATTTATCCTGGTCAATTTATGAACATACGCACCTCTTAAGTACAATTTACATCGTAGAAATCAAAAGAAGATAACACATTGACACCCAACGTGTAATAGCCTAGGAAAAGTTGGCAACTTTTTCTACAACTATTAGGGAGAATTGATAAAAAATGTTCAAAATGCGAATTTGACCGAAAATTAATGTCAGTAGCCATTTTTGATATGGGTTATTTTAAGTTTTTATTAAGACAGAGGTGATTGCTCTAGGATGTGTTTACTAATCGTAATATTAAAAAAAAACTTTATGTAAAACACTGTATTTTCATTTTCCCAAAATTCAATAATAATTATATTGGAGTATAGTAAAAGAAAAACATAAATTTGTGGACAACTTTTAAAAATAGGTTAATGTTGTTTTTAAATTCTGTACCTTTTGAAACAATATTCATACAAAGTGTTTATAAATAAGTGCGACAGATTGTAAGGGGTGGTTGCCGAAGTTATTTTGTTAAATAAGTTCCTATAAACATATGCTTCATTTTAGAGATTATTTTACAGTTTTAAAGATATTGACAAGACATTTGCAAAATGCTTTTGGAGGGATAAATGTGCATTTTTGGGGTGGTCCAAGTATTTTTACTTGCTCCAGAGACGTTCGTGCAAAGATGTCACAACTTTTTTAATAAAAAATTCACCACTGACTTTTTCCGTTTGGATGTTTTTTAACAAAATAACTTCGGTAACCACTCACTAAATGTAGTGAAGATCTAATTAAAGATCTGAAGCAATATTTTCTACTACTGAGAATCCTAAATTTTTTTAAAAAATTACAATAATCTGTCGAGGAATTGCATACCCAAATATTTTACAAATGTGTTTGATATCGTAAATGGTCTATATTAATTATTAATTTTTTGTAAAAATGTTTGAAAGTCTATCATGTACAAAAGATTTATTTGACAAAAAACTAATGGAAGATATAATTAAAACAATGACTCTTTTTATTATATTTATAAAATTCAAATTCTAATTGAAGGAGTGTGAAATAGAAAATCCTTGCAAGTTTCAATAGTAAGTACTTAAGGTATATTTTCTACTATTTTATCTGGCTTCTCAGAAAAAAAATACTTAAATTGCTTTTCAACATCTTCAATAGCATCTATAACACCACCGTTTCCTCTAAATAATTAATTTTTTAGTTTGTTTTATTTGATTGGAAAGTTTCTGGACTAAATTCTAGAAAGCTCGGCATATTACATAAATTTAAATGATTTTTAATAAAAAAGATCTTTTGTAATTAAGTAAATGTTTATTCCTCTTGTTTGACATGATTGTAAGTAAGTTTATACTTAGTTATCTTTGTACTTTGTTTACTTCTTGCCCGTGCTATGAAGACTAGTGCTGGCTATATAGAGACCAACGCACCGATTCGAGATGCTACCCGAGTGATCGCTTTGCAGCGTATGAGTCATAAAAAAGCAGTTATCGATCGTTCTGAAAAGTTGAAAGTGTTCTGGTGCAGAGCTTGCTTTATATAAATAGCGCGAGTTTGTCGACGAAAAAGAAGTTTCTATTTAAGTGTTGGACAGAAAAATAAATTGTAATAAATACATTAGAATTGTGAGTTATAATACTGCCTAAGTATTATATAAATTAATTAGTAGGTTATAAATAAATTATGAATAAAGTGTTTTAAATAAACTATAAATAAAATAAACAAACCTTACAGTATGTACCAAATTAAAAACTATAAAACACGAAAATAAGTAAAGACTATTTAATTAACACTACTTAATCTTCCATTACATTATCAGCTTTCCGTCAGCACGTTTATTAAATCTTTAGATAAAGTTACCGCATCCTATGGTTTTTTTACTTCCTAATCCACTACGTAGAGCTTCTTTGATATTTTTCCTATCAAACTTTTCAATTAACAGATGTACCGAACAAAATTCGCTGTATTTGTTTGATGGAGCTCTTCTAATTTCTTAACATCTGTTTTAGAGTTGAAACTCCTCGACTATTTATGGCGGAAACCCCGCTTCGAGACTCGTCTATCTATACTGATTCCGTTTTCTTCTTCCTCCCTCATCCCACTGTTAGAGTTTTCGGACTTTTTCACTACTTGTTCAAAGGCGATTTAATCAACCAGAAACCTTTTAATTTCATTAGGTTAACTTTATAATACGTTTTATCTATATTTATTTTTTTTTAATATGGTGAGAAGATTAAGCATGTCTAAGTTATTAATAAATCTATGTTCAGAGTGTCTGAACATTTCGAGTACTTACTCGTCGGCCTAATGTGAAAATTGCACAAGTCCTAAAACCTAAATTTTACAGGAGAGCAAAAAAACTATTTTATTTCTTTAAAAATAATGTAATTTGGGTAAAAGTGGAATTTGGATTAAAAAAACATTAGGGAACTGCTATCAAGTATTGATTTTTTTTATAATAGTTACTTGTTGAAAAATAAAGGAGTTATGCAAAATTCATTCTTATATCCAGTACAAAGATGGACTTATGCAAATTTCACATAATAAAACAACGCTAGTATTTACCTATCTAAGGCATTATTTTTATTAAATCGAAAATAACTACTAATAAAACAACATTTAAGAACTTGGAAGATAATAGTACATAACTTATAATATTAAAAAATAATCAAATGGTTAAGTCTTATGGTTAATAAGTTATTCATGATATAGTGCTATTTGCGTACGTCCCATTTGCGTACACGGTCAATTTTGTCACATTTGCGTACACGGGTTAGATCATCTCTTGAGTCAGGTAAAAGTATTACGATATATAGTCCTACTTGCGTACATATACAGTTATACTTAATTTTATTTTTAAAACTTTCCTTCACACTTTTTCCAGGCTTAGGACTGGCAGCGATTTGCTGGCGTGTTTAAAAGTTTTTTCTTATATTTATTTTAGTTTTTAATTTTTTTTTTAGTTTTTCTTGTATTTTTTTTTTTTAGTTTTTTATTTTTTGAGTTTTTTGTTTTTTAAGAATTTACAAAAAGAATGGTATTTACAGAATATTTACAAAATGCAGAGCCCTACAGTCGGTTACTCCAACTTAGCGACGTAAGCTAGGTTAGGCATTTTTTAACGTCTTTTGTTTCTGTATATGTTGCTATTATTTTATTAATTCTAATGTCCAACTTAACGTATTTTGTTTTTTTCTTTTTCCCTCCAAATTCAATTCTTTTCGTTTATAAAGAAAATCACTATTTTCTGCTTCTTCTTTTAAGTGTTTAATCAACTGTAAGACAGGCAGATGGTTTCTTTTGACCAGATGATGTAACTTGTTGTTCCATCCCTCTACGACGTTATTTGTACGATGGGGCTTGTTGCTGAATTTTCTTGAATGGTTAGCCAACTGATATCCAAATCCTCAAGTGGAATATACGCTAAGCAGCACACATCTGAATATGTAGTCGCAGTTCATCATCGTGCCGGTATTCTACAACTAGGCCCAACTGTTGTACTTTTAGCCATATAGGTACATTGATTGTAGTGGAAATGACAGCCATGTATTACAACATTAGGAAACACATTCCTTATAGCTATAATCACTGCTTCCTCGAAGTCTACAGTCACTAATATTAGTTTCCAGTTTGTGAATCTTTTTATTATCGTAAATAATCTCTCATATGTAGAGCGAGTTTTGTTCTTGAGTAGTGCCACAGCTTATTAAGCTGTGGTAGTGCATAGACTACAGGAATTAGGTTTCGCTCGTCTGTATTGCTTTCAATGTCCGCATGTATTTTATAAAGTTGAGTAAACTGTTTACTGCAACACTTAAAAGTGCTGTCCATAAAGAAAGTATTCTGGTTTGACATAATCTCCTTTCCAATCGATGACAAAAATATTAAAATTCTGTCTTCGTAACTATCATCAGCGACCAGGAAGGAAGATCCATCGTTCAAAAGAAGAGACCTTTCAGGTATTTCGACATCCGATGCACATTTTGGCTCTTTCGACAGTCCGTTTGCCTTTTGTCTGTGTCGATATAAAGTGGTCTTTACTGAAGACAACATTGGAATATCGCAGACAAAGTCAATTCCACGATCAAAAAGTGGCCTCATTTCTTCACGGTAAATGTTTGGAATGTCCTGATCAGTTTCTCGTGCTCGCTTTTTGGCATATTCATTATGAACTTTCACTTATAGTTGTGCCAAATTTTGTATACAGTTATGCTCAGATACTGACAGAACTTGGGATTTATTTGTTTTTAATGTTCCCCGGCATTTTTCACTTTTTTCTTTGACGCACAACCATGTCACAACCTCTTGTTTGTTTTTTCTATGTTGTCAATACTGTTGATCCTTAAAAATAGCTGATGGCTTCCCTTTGGTCGTATTAACTATTTGAAGTTGATCCATTTCGGAAATAAAAACGGTTATAAGACGACTGAACTAAATAATATGGCAGTAGTACACTTACTAACGATTTTACTCGTTAAGAAATTCAAAAATCAATTATCAAATAATGAATAATGTTAAATTTCCCTAATGCCCTGATATTATCAATTACTTATTAAGAGTATATAAAATTATTTTCATTTATTTAAAACGTAAATAACATTTTTGGACTACTTAAAAATAATAGTAATTTTGTTAGTCCTTAGTTCGTAAATAGGCATCAACTTAACATACATGAAATCAACTTTTATTTTGCAATATTTTGTGGCCATTAGAAAGGAAAATTATAACACTTTTAAACTGTTCAGTAATATAATAGGCCCTATTTTATGTGTGTACGAAAGTAGGACTATGCATCATAATATTTTTACCTGCCACAAGGCATGACCTCACGGTGTACGCAAGTGGGACAAAATTAAACGTGTACGCAAATGGGACGTAGGCAAGTAGGAGGATACCGTTATTCATGACTTAGATTGTCATAAAAATCATGATAATCTTTGGCAAGAGATTTTTTCAAAAACATAAGATGTTCAAACTTTTCTTTTTTAATTTTCAATTGTTCTTTGTACAATAAGGGAAGAAAGTCAATTGATATATAATTTAAATTTGGTTTTAATCTCATAGGCATATCTTAAAACTCCTCGGAATGTTTAATATTAAACTTTAAATCCAGGTCTAATTGATTTTATTAAATTAAGTTTACTAAAGTCTTTAAAAAAAGTATAATCAAAATAGCTCACCTCATACGGTCTATGATTTTTTCGAGCCAATTTACATAGGGAGACATAATCAGCTGGTAAATTAATGGTTCTCCCTTTTAATTGCCTCTCTATGGTAGAGTGCATCTAGTCACACTCCATTTGGGTGTGACCCTTTTCTAAATATTTCTGGATGATACAAACATGTTTTTTGAGAGCAATTACGATTCTGAGCGCTACAACCGTCGCTATATAATATTATTTGTTGCATTGGCTTGAGCTGGGGAATTACATTATTAATCAAGAAGTTACAAATTATTGATGAAAAACAGTTTGCACTGAGCTTCCCTTGACCTTCGTGCCAAAGAAAACAATACCCATCTTTAGAATGCAAATCAAAGACTGTAAAATTGTGTACAATAAGCTTCGTGCGATAGTACAGAGCTGATACGTTCGATTTCGGGCACAACAGTAATGACTGGAGGTCCATCGTAAATACCCTATTTTTGAAATTTTTGTCTTCTACTTTTGCTTTCCGTGCTTCTTCTTTCTTGATAATGTGTTCCCTGTAGACAGAGATTCCTCTACATTTTTGGTCTTGTAGGCTACGCAGACATCGCATTCGTCTTTCTTTGGCAAAAACAATGCCAGATTCAGATCTTCAAACATGTTTGAGAATGTGGCAATGGATAAGGGAGCTACATTATGTTCTACACACCAATTATCTTTATAAAGTAAATAAAGCTCCGATTTGGTTTTAAACATTGGCTCTACATAAAATTTTGTTGACGATTTGCGACAATAGTGTGAGTCAAGTTTAGACAGTTCTTCAAAAATGTTTTCAAATTTATCCTTTCTTCATCAAAACGTAAAGTTTTTTTTTAATATGTTTGTCACTATTCTATTCTTCACTTTTGGCTGAGCTAGACATTTCATCTTTTATCCACGCTGATATGGTCCTCATAGAAAGTCCTAACGTATTGCAAAACATCAGCTTAAAAACCCTAATTTCTTCGCTTTTCTTTTTAAGAAGTTGTCCTTTGGCTATCTTCCGGATTCTTTCTATGCCTTGACCTTTCCGTTTTATTCGTCAAGACTTTTGCAGAAATGTAGATCTTCTTTTTAGGCCACGACAGGGACCAAAACTTTGCAAAAATTAACTTTCGCTCTTCATTTGTCAACTTGTAACACTAAATTGCTATTTCTTTACCGGTTTTCAATGGTTTATTTGAACACAGACATCTCGTTTTCATTACTCTCTTTTTTTTTCTATCGAATTTGTTATTTTTTCTACCCATAAAGGGGTTGACTTTCTCTCTATTTATTTTATTAGTATTATATTTCCATTCTGCAGGATTAGAAAATCTTTTCTTTTTTCTTTTTTGTGTGACTTCTTCACTGGAATCATTATTTTCTTCATCAGAATGTTGTTCCCCATCATCGCCGATTTGATATGTAGGGTCATTGTTTTCATTATCTACTTCTTCTGGATGATTTGTTGCATCTTCTTCATCATTATCTTTATTTCTAATATATTGGTTTTTAATTGAAATCCAAAGAAATTTTTGTTTGCGTGGCAATATCGTTTGTTGTATTGGCATTGAGCATCTCAATCTCTTTGGAAAAAATAAAACTATCATAGTTTGTAATAATATCCTAAGAAATGAACTTGGTGATTCCACCAAAATTTTTAAACTTAAAAAAAAAATTATTAAAGTATTAACTACAATTAAAAATGTTGTCTACTACGGTTACACAAGTTTCGGTTGTTCCGGTGTCAACCTTCGGGCCTTCGACGTCGCTCAGACGGCAGCTAGGGGGTGGATAGCTTACAATAATTCCGGAAATAGTAGACAAATGAGTAGGCGCCAACTGGGTCTATATAGTGGCCAAACTATGATCCTATTTCCCCAAAAACCCAGTAAATGAGGAAAGAAATAAAAGACAAACCTCAACTTATGTTCCTTTATAAAGAAAAAAATATTTACTAAGTATACAGACTAATTACTTAATGACTTAGGTAATAAAAAAAAAATTGAAGGAAATTAAAAGGAAAATTTACATTGTATATGTATATGCAAAACCCAAAATAAATTATTAAATCAAAATATGACACGGTTCGTCGTTAGCTTGGTACCAGGCATGACGCTTGCGCAAAATAATAATTTCCACCTTACACAAAAAATAAAATATAAAATAATAGTTAACTTAAATATTGTGCATAACTGCACCTATACTACATCATATATTATAAACACTTATAATCCTTATAAGCTTAAAACCCTCTCCAAATTGGAAGGTGATATCTACTTAACTTTTAGTTAAGACCAAACTACCCAAAAGAAAATTATTAAACCATGAAATTTTATAATTAAGTATAATTTATACAACTAAATAAAAATATAAAAAAAGAAAATAAAAATACAACATATAAAGGACTTTAGACACAGAGGTTATTTACTTAAACTCCCAGGTTGGAAGAGGTTACTTAATCTCTGCCCCCACACGGGTCTTCTGAGATTGCTTAACTTATATGTTAAGTCTGGTCCATTTAATAATGAATAAATTGAATAAAGTAAAATTATGGCAGTAGCCCTTAATAACTGAAGAATTACAACTTAAACGTGGAAGCAGTCCAAGTGTTCTGCGACCCGAAGGATTACTACATCAGCATTAAGTGCTTAAATTAAGTAAAACTTTAAAATATTAATCAATTAAACGATGTAACATTTGATAATACTTAAGTTATGAGTGAAATAACCCTAGAACATTCTGTGCTCAAAAGTATAAATAGTGTTGAGAATACCTTGACAACATTCGGTTGAAAGTGAATGTATAGTTTAACAATGCACGCATGAAACCTTCAATATAACGTATAAGAAAAACCTGATAGTAGGGTGTCTTCTTTCACAGCATTCCCATCTTCCTATCCAGAACGAGAATCATCATTGTAAATCTAACTACAAGTAAGCTAGGCGGCTAGTATACCAATGTTCTGTGTTCCCTCGATGAAACCGTTGAACTCCGGACGATATAACCCTCTGTGTACAACTGTTGAAATCCTGGGTCAACAACCCCCTTGGTGAAACTGTCGTCTAATCCTGGGCTAACAACCCCCTGTGTGAAACTGTCGACGAATCTTGGGCTAACAAGCCCCTGGGTGAAAATTGTCGACGAATCTTGGGCTAACAGGCCCCTGGGTGAAACCCTTAAAATATTACAAAGAAAAATGTCAATACACATTGACTCAAGTATCCCGAACTATAGGATTACCCAAAAATGTACATAAACTAGAAACTATTCAGCATATAGGATGAAGAAAAAATTACATTGGCTCAACATTGAGTCATAAACAGTATTATGAGCTCAAATAATTAAAATTCTGTTACACAATGCCATAACATAAAAGAAATTGCCAGCCACATGGTGCGTAACATAACCAAATATATACAAAACATACCTTTTTCGTAAAGGGTTAACTTGGTAGCCTTCCAAGGATGAGAAACACGTGAGATGATCCACAGCAACAATATTCCACACTCCAAATGCTGTGAACTCCCAATTATTGCGTTAAAATCCTATAATAGATATGGGCTGGACCAATGACCATAGGAATTTACCAATACACTAAAATTCCTCTCAAAATACGAAATGTCCATTTACCCACAATTAACCATGAAGTAGAATCTAAAATCCCCTTTAACTAGGGTAAGCCGATGGGGCTAAATATTAAGAAAATTCTACTTCGACGCAAAAATCGTCTCTCGTGACTCAACACCCACTGCCAGAAAAACAATACGTCAGCCGTCCAAAATGGCCGAAATCCCTTTCCGATAAATGTCAAGTGGGTTCAGAAATTCATCCTCAAGAATTCCCCACTATATAACTTAACAGACCATTTACGAAAGGTGCCCTAAAAACTATATTTATATACAGTATAACAACATTTGGGAAACTGTTCCCGACACAAAAATTAATAAACAGCGATCGCAAAAAAATCCCTCAAGACTTAAAATCGCTCATTGTGAAACTACCTTACTTCGGGTTCTGAGCCCGATATTGGAACGTACTACAAACATGACACTTGTCGGTGTTCTGTCGTCAAATGACGTTTATGTCATTCACTGTCATAATTAATAAACATTAATCCAATTCTGACAGCTATAAACAAAGAAAATCTTAAAGAATGGTATCGTAAATAATTAATTACCCAAAGGTGAGACTATAATACATAATATGTATAAATTTACAACGAAACTTGGTCTATTTTTAGGAGAATCTGGCAAATTAAAACAGTGAACACTACACCGCAAATATGACCAATGTACAAAGTATTATACTAGTGGTGAGATGGAATAAATTGTAATAATGATGTCCAAAAGTTAGAATACAGGTGAAATTAGTTAATGACAAAAATAATAGTGATATATCAGTACGATTTTACCCTTTTTTTTTCGTATGATTAACCAGGTAAGCCAAAACAATTTTATTAATTCGTGGGGCCAAAAATGAACGTTACACTATGCCGGATATTATTGCATTATTGAGAAATCTGGATGATAAATAATTGTTTCCCCCCATGTCTAAAATGTTTTGTGTCATATGAATTTCTTTTTGTAATTCTGTTAGAGCTGACTGCAGTTCCTCGTTCTCTTCTGCAAAACACTTTTCATTTTATGCGCTCTTTGTATCAGTATGATTGTCTTAATCTTTTTCTTTAAACATTTTTATTGTCTTGTTTAATTCTACAGAATCACTAGTTAATGTTCCAGAGCTTATCGTTAGTTATGTCCTTCAAAGCGTTGGCCGGATGTTTTGTTAAACAGTTTGAAACCCCTGCTTCTACGATCCATAGCTGAAACAAAATACTTGTTTATGCCTACCTTTAGCCACAAAGCCTCCGGTAAAAACGACCCCGGTATTGTTCGGATGTTTGACTTACAAAAAAATATATGTTTTTATTACCAGAGGGCTTTTTTTGGAATGAATTTTTTCACTGGGGGCTTTTAACGGGGGCTTTTTCACTGAAACGTTTTTAATAACGGCTTTTAAACCTGGTACCAATATTTCTAGCCAAATTTGTTTCTTTTTTATACCAAAAGGAGGGTTTACTAATACCTCAAGATTTGACAAGAATTTCCATCTACGCGAACTGCTCAAAACTTGTAGGTAAGGCAAAAAAATGTGAATTTCTCATCATTATTTGCGGTAATTGGTATTCAAAATGCTTTGAATCATGCATAACTCCCGTGAGTTCTAAATATATCAACAGTGTGAAAAATGCACAACTTCTTAAGTTTTCAAAAATGGCATTAATCCAGTCTAATGTATGATAAAACATTTAAAAATCCTAAATTTACATAGTATGTACTTACCTAAATGATATTGAAGCTCGGTCTAATAAAATAATGGACAATTTAAAGCCTGACAAACTAAAAAGCATGACACCAAACATAGACAGAACACCAACGTACACTTGCTAGGACTTATGCAACTTTCTTACTAATGTAGAATGAGTTAGACTTACGCGCATTTCATACTGTTGTTTCTAGCGTTATCTAACTACTTTTTGCATGGTTTTTTTATTTGGATTTAGATACGCTGCTTTTCTAACAGATGGAGCTAAAAACCAATTTTGTGAAAAATTGGACTTATGCAATTTTCACATTAGGCCGACTATATGGGCTTTCCAGTCCATCTTAAAGCAAATAAAGCAACATATATGGGCTTTTTAACTCCCTTCAAACGACCCTAAAATAGTCACAAAAACATGTTCAGTATATTTGGCTATTCAAATAAAAAAAAACGAATCCCTGTGCATTAAGTATTAATTTGTTGCAAAATTACGCCAAAAAAAGCTCGGTATGACCTAGTTCTAGTCTTCAAATACATCTTATTACAACAATTAATCAACTGCTTACCAATAAAAAGAAAGATATACCAGCCACCAGCATGGCGATAAAAAAGTTTTACTTTTTTATGGAAAATATCAGAATACACCAACCAAAACTCGTCAAACAATAGGCAAAAATAAATGCCATGATGTTCCGCAATAAGCTTACAATCCCATTAAATCCGGCCGAGGCCGTAAGGGAACAATGGCTACTCCAACAAGTCTAGTTCCCAAAAAACTCAACTAGTCATGAAATATCCCTCTGTACCAAACACCTTAAACAAAAATTCCTGCTACAAAGGATGGCAAAATATACCAAAAAAATATTCTAGAGGTATATACGGAACGGTCTAGGACGTTTCGACGCGGCCATTTTGACGCAGCCGTTTCGACGCGGCCGTTTCGACGCGAGGATATTTCGGCGCCGGCCGTTTCGACGCTGGGCCGTTTCGACGCCAACTGTACTTTTTTAGGTAGGTATTAATTCATATAAAATAATATATTTGAAATGTCTCTTTTAATTTTATTATTAAGAATGCATAATATAATTATGTGATATTGCTTTTAAATATTCGTTTATATTTCTCTTTTTATAATCGATTTTTAAAATCCTCTCGTCACAATTTTTTTTATTTAGCTGGCGTCTGCTGGCCCAACAGTAATTGTTCATGAAACAAGTCCCTTCCTGTTTGTAACTTTTTAAGTGCATCAATAAATTTCCATATCGTTGGATGATCTTTGGACATTTCGTTTTGAAGTCGTCTGTGTGCAGCTTCAGCGTGGTTGTTCTTTCTGTCTGTACCCTCCAAAACGAAGTTATAGACAGACCACAATGTGATCGGAAAGAGTGGATTGCGCCTTTTTCGACCCTGTCATTGAGGACGTCCTACGTATGAGTCCTCGAACCATTCTATTAGAGGATGCAAGTCGTTAGACAATTCTCCAAATAAATGATCGATTGCAATATCCATGTCTTCTTCAGGAACAAATGCAAAACATTTCAATATTCGTGCATGAAGACTGAAATCAGCGTCGATATTAAAACGACCCAGCAAATTCATTTGGGCCAAATGGTTTTTTCATATTTTTCACCAAATTAAAAAAAACAGTCTAGTAGCTCTGCATTTGGAAACTCTTCTTTGAAAGCATTTATGACAACCAGTTCAAAATCGCATGAAATCTTCTCCGGATTTGCAGCTGGCTGTAAATGTCCCATCATACCAATCATTCGGGCATATGTAGTTTGACGTTTGTTGGGCAGGAGAGCATAAAGAACAGGATGAACTCCCTCAAATTATTTAGCCATAATTATGTAGGTAAAAAATTGAGGCAGTTGACTTAAATGTCCCATCAACAAACCTATGTTTTAAGTTCTTCAAAATCTGTAAAAACAGGGTGGGTCTTTCCTATAACAAAATTTCCTTAGCCCACGTCTTCTCGAGATATCACCCTTAAAAGGTGGTGACTAAAATTGTGATTTTATATTTTTTCTAAAATTTCAGTAAAGCTAGAAACTTGAAATTCTGTAATATTCGTACACTCGCTAAGGACTTACCACGGGTATTTTTTGAATATTCCTGTTACAGTATAGGGGGGTGAAATTAACAACCCTTACTTTATTTCATATCAAAACTTTTTTTCGAGATGAAGTTTTATGAAATAAAATTATAACTCGAAATCCTTGTTTTTTTTTTTTAAATTTTTATTCTTAAATTTTTTTTTCAAAACCAATAGCTTCAAAGAAAAAAAATAAACACCATAATTTATAATTTTTTTAATAAATTGAGTGGAAAACAGTAAAGACGTAAAAATTTAATACGGTTCATAATATTAAAAAGTTTCTAGCTTTACTGAAATTTTAGAAAAAAAATAAGAACTCAATTTTAGTCATTACCTTTTAAGGCTGATATCTCAGAAAGGGGTGGGCTGAGGAAATTGTGTTATAGGAAAGATACATCTTAATTTCATCACCTCCTGAATTTTGTCGCATGAATTTAGAAACAGCCTGTATATATATTGTAATGGAAATAAATTATCAACATTTAAGATCAAAAATTAGTTAACTGTTTAATCTAACTAGGATCAGGTACCTAAAATGGGATAATGAACTACTTAATATAACATGATGTATCAATATTAATATTTAGGTAATTCATTAAAAATCTTTTTAGGTACCTAATTTTCAGAGATTAATTGTTTATGCCTTTCATAGAAATGATAACATAATATGATAATGGTTACATATTTACTGCAGCTATCTATCAATGCTTACTGCGAATATTTAAGGAACAAGATAAATTACCCAATTTTATACAAAGAATAGATCTGCAAAAAAATAGACATTTCAAATATTTTTTTTTGAATAATTTATTACCTACTTAACAAAATTTACATTTGGCGTCGTAACGGCCTAGCGTCGAATCGGCCGGCGTCGAAATGTCCTCGCGTCGAAACAGCCGCTTCGAAACGGTCGCGTCGAAACGGCTGCGTCGAAACGTCCCATTCCGATACGGAATGTGCTTTAAAAATGTATTTTTGTCGCCGGCTCTAACATACAAAACACCGCCTTTTCTGATATTTCTCTATAATGATCTGACGCCTCCTTGCCCATAATTTGATTTCCGATACTTCCTGAACGGTCTATTTTTACGTCAACCATTCAGAAAGACGCCTCGATACCAGCTGATAGCTTCGAACCACTCAGAAGATGAGTTCCTACCACCCTGACATGCATTCTGTCAATAACACCAATAACCACGTGCTGCCAACTGTGTTTTTCCAAAATTCCGATCAAGATCCAGAAAGTCCTCGAAAAGAAACTAGACGTTTTTTCATCACCAGACTTATCTGCATTCATGGCAGGGTCCCTGTTTATCGAACGGAACCACAACCAGAAATGCAAAGACTTGTAATGGATGTTGCCTACCCACTGGTATCACGAAATCCAGATATATTGGTCTGTCAATTCGATGTAACCTCAGAAGATGACAATTTAGAAAAACGAAACCGATTCCTTAAAAATAGTCTAATATAACGTTTTAGTTTTATCGTTATCTTAACGCTCCAAAAAACATATTAGGCCTACCTGGAACAAGAAAGACTTTCGTGTTTAAAGTAGAAAAAAAAAAAAACAATATGGCCCATTCACACATTAGTTAGATTCTTTTTTTCGGTAAATATATTTTTTTTAATCTTAAATTGTTTTCTATACTAAAAGTTTTATTATCTAATTGATGGACTTAAAAATAATTACATTGCCGTTAAAATCCCCGCTGCTAGTTTAAAATATACTCCACCTTATGGTGTTCTTTATGATGAACCAGATTACCATCACCATCTTTCCCCACCTCTCTGTTTGAAATGAAAGAGAAAAATGCTTCTATTCCTTAATGTATTTTATAATTAAAAAAAAAAAATCTTTTAAACCCCTTTATGCGATAGCCACCCCTCTCCATTTTTGTTAAGTAACAATGAAGTTTTATGAAACTTTATAACAAAGGGGTTGAAAAAGCGGTTTAAAAAACGTATCGTACCTAACTGTCTTTGTGTCATTTTGAGCGATTTTTATCAGGGATAAAACAAAAAATACACTATTTCTTGCCAGGAAATAAATATGCGAGTAGAACATTAAAACCACCTTCTTCATATTAAAATAAAAGTTTTATTATGTTTAAACTTTTACTTAATTTGTTTGCAAGCTTCAATTAGTCTCTTCATTTTATTTGCAATGTAAATATATCGAACTTCTGCAATTCATTCTCAGTGAACGTCATATCATTATCTGGTTGTCTCTCGCATACGCCCAGACGAAAAGAAAAAACCAAATTACAATAATCCTCTATTAATCCCCAGACCCCCATCCTCATCGGTCAGATCCCGAGAAAAAGAAAAATCCATCTAGACATCTCAAACTGAATTTGTCCCCGGGCAAAAACACTTATGGCCGACTTTTTCGCTTTTCTCGCAAGAGACGTACGTCTCGGGGCCATCTCCAACAAGGAGATGCCCTTGTTCGTGTCCCAAAAAGGAGGAGATCCTCGGCGATAAGCACGTTCTGGATAGCGCAATCCATCACGGGGTTCAACACCGATCAAGAATTGAGATGCTTACATTCCATGTAGAATGTGAGCACTTTTTGTTGGGGGATTAGTAGATGTTGAGCAGTTCTTGTGGGCTTGGCCTTCAAAGTATAGACCGGGAAATGTTGAGCAGAAATTAGTTCATGACTACCTAATGGCCGTCAAAGAAACATATTTGAGTCGTAAAATTGTAACTGATGAAGTCTTAATTCCTACTGGTATTATTATTGTTAATAGAGATAGAGGTATTGATAGTGGTTATCTTAATGATAATTTTTTAAAAATATGTCAATTTAACAATTTTTGAAATTAAGAACTTTGCTGCATAGTGATTTAAAGGAGACCTGAGAGAGCTAAGAAGAAAATACAGTTTTCTATCGGTTGACTAGATTGGGAATCTGATGTCTGCAAAATGCTAATTAGGTCATTGTAGTTATAAGTTTCGATGGTCTTATTGATAAGGTAGCAAGAGAGAAGTAAACTCGAGAATCCAGATTTGATCCCTGGTTGTGACCATTTTTTACCGTTTAGCTTTTATAAATTTTCTTTGGTTTCTTTTCATCTTAGGGTTGTAAAGTTGGATTTCTTAATTTAGTAGAGGGAATTGAGCTGTTTATTTTTTTATTTTTATAAATTGTCATATCTTCGGTTTCGGATAGAAAACAATTTCTTCTCCCTTCTTTTTTTTGTTAATTTCTTTATATTTATTTATCTTTTTAGTAACGACAAGGACGTAAAGTCTAGAATAAATTCAGTATTTGCTGAAATATAAAATATATAAAAAAACGACTGTAATAACTTATAATTTAAGAATCAGTAATATAAATAAAAAACGCAATAGGCCGACAAAGAGCATTGTTTTCGAGCCATCATTATGAAAAATTAATATTATTCATGACTTCGTTATCTATGTTTACATATAAAAAGACACCCATATCCCTTAAAAACATTTTATCTTCGTTCTTGGTAATTTCGTTAATACTTACATTCGTATTAGTTAGACAGACAAAAAAGTCCTTTCGTGTGTGGATCACATACGAGAGTTAAAAACATCAAATCAGTTCAAATCATTTTTAACTCCATTAGAGAGTAAAATGTTGTAAGATGATAGCCTTATATTGGGAGGCTATGACAAATGGATGTGTTTCAAGTAAATAAACAACAGACGGGTTACGGGTCGAATATTGTTAGCACACGCAAAAAGAAAAAGTAAGGTTTGTATGGCTTTATCAAAATTATATCAAGAGGAGAAGATTAGTGGTAAAAAACCATTTTAAACATTCTTTGGGGGGAAAGTCATACTGGCGCCGGTTTCGTCCTTATCACAGAAGATAGAACAATACAGAAAAGAAAGTAATGGTCGGAACTTTGAAGTTGAAGGGATATAAATATATGAACTTGAGTTCCATCACAGAGATACTCTAAGAAAACGTAACTATTCACAGTACACGCGAACGTAGCTATTCACTGAACCTACACGGCGAAAACTACATTTCTCTTTTACAGAATTATGTGTCATATTTTATGAAAATTTGCAAGAATGAATTTTAAACTATTCTTGATTTAAGTAAAATATTTTTCAATTTGTAGCACTTCTGACAGAGGTTTCAAAAATGAAAATTATAAAGTTTTAAACAATATTTTATTTTACCCTGTCAAAATGAACTATTAATATTGTGCCACAAATCTCACTAGTCATTTATGATCCATAAGTATAAATCAAATGGGATAATTGTTAAATCATTATCTAAAGCGTATTTTAGGGATTTTATAAATAAAAAAAAAGAAAAATAAAAAACGTGTATTTATGCAATTAATAAGTTTACAATTTATGCATGTATTTTATTAAAATAGAATTTTTGAATGGAATTATTTTAAGATTCTTTTTTATTACATATGTAATAAGAATACTTATTATTAATAATAATTTATAATACCAATAAAACTAAAAATGAAATTAAAAACAATAGTGAAACAAATATATATACCTGATAATAGTACATAAATATATTATAAAAAACGGTAAAAAAACAGTTGAGAAACTATGTACTCAAATTACGTACATGTTTAATTAGACTTATATTATCTAAAAAAAGGATCACACACCTATGACATATTTTGTTAAAGCTATTACATAGTATTCATAACATAACAAAATCGTGTTAAGTGTATGAAAATTAAAATAATTAAAATTGTTTACACATATTTATAGAGCAAGCCTAATTTATAATACATAGATAAGTAGCTTTATTAAAATAGCTACATCCTAATATACAACTATGTAATAAGCTCTGCGAAATTACAATATCTGCTAAGGTTTTTTTTAAAAATTGCTTGCAAATAGCATGAAAATATTTCAATGTATATTCGGAGGCTGGATTTTTCTTCTTTATTGCAACAAACAAACGTTTCCTTAACGTTGCTATCTTCAGTTGCAGTCTCTGCTTTCTTTGAGTGTTTGATGATAATACACTACTTGCTGTTGGACAAGATAGAGGAACAGATGGTTCACTATGAACTTGTTCAACAGATTCTACTTCTGCTGAAGTTGAGGGTAGGCACAAGTTGTCTTTGCCTTTTTCGTCATGAACAACAAATTCCTCTAAAAAAAAAAGAAAGAAAAAACAAATTTTTATCAGATCAACTAGTTTTAAGAAGGTGCATCATTTGTCAGAATTAAATATTTAAGTCACACTTTTTAGCCAGATTAAATTTAAAATAATTTCATAAAATGTGAATATATTTCTGTGTCTAGGAGGTAAACTGCACTATGTGATTCTAGTCAACTGTTTAGTATAGCAAATTGAATGTTGTTAAATTATTAAATTTCAAACTAGATATGCATTAAGACACACCATTTATTGTCACAATATTTGTATTTTTTACTAACCTAACTGATAAAACTACTTTATTTTAATTTGCATAAGTTGTTGTATGTCGACATAGTGCAGTTTACCTCCAAAGCAGTTCTATAAAATGGAATGTATGGGTTGATATTCTAAGATTATTAGTGCTTATTATTTTATTTTTTAAACTACTAAATGTAATGTAAAAAAATAACAAGCGAGACAAGTAGCAAACTTTTTGTAACATTTAACTATAAATTTTATTTATTTACCTTGCAGAACTGTGACTCTTTTCATAGGTTCTGAGTGAGGAAATACTAATGGGAATGCATTTGCAAATAATCGTTTTCTTGCTCCTGGCTAATAAAACGAATTTTTCCTGAAAGTGCAGTTCATAAATTTTGTAATGTTTACTTAAGTATTCAACACTCTTTCCCAATAAGTCCTCTCAATTTGCTGCCACAATTCAAGTCTAAAAAATACATACAATCATTATACTACCATGTTATGGAAAGGTCAATTCCTATTTCACACTCAATGTTTCATACATACCTCACTGGATATTTCACAAGAGTAAACAATCCTTCTTTGTCACCTGTTCTTGAGGTACATCTACGATAAATACAAGTATACCCTCCTCCTCTTTGACGCGGCATTGTTTACAAATCTAATTTTATTACGTATAATAAAGTCCTAAATAAACACTCCACAATTAAAAACAGCAACAAAAACTAAAGTTAACCACTAACAAAACGTAAAAGTTATTAGAATATTCGGTAAAACCAACCAAAAATCAATGCAAAAAAAATATTGACAGCGAAAGCAGTGACAGCTTCGTTCATCTGCTACAAAAGTGTGCACTGTTGCACTTTGAACAAGTAACAAATTTACGATTCACTTTTGACAATGCTCCACCATAAAGAAGGTGTGGCTTCGGTTGCTAGGTTCCTGTTTTAGCCCTATGTTTCTTTTCTGTATCGTTCTTTATCCTGTGTCCTTATTATGACTCATCAGCAAGCATTAAACAATCTTGACTTCAGTCTCTAATGAAGTCTGCATATGTGTTACCTGCACTCGTATGCGTTAAAGATGGTTGAGAAAAAGTAGGTAATAAACAAGTAAAAAATGGTAACGCCATCTGCACTTCGGAAGCAAAATCAAAGCTTGCTGTACACCTATAGTTCTCTTGAACAAGGCGGAATAATAGCCAGTCGGGCATATGTTATAAGTAAAATGTCAGTTTCTCAATTGTGACCGATTTAAAATAAAATAGAAGGAATAGAGAACAAATTTCAGAGACCGTGTCACAGCAGAGCAGAGCATAATAGTGCAGGTAACAGATCAGACAAACTTGATTAGAGGCTTAAGTTAAGACCGTCCAATGCTTGCTGATGAGTCCCAAAAAGGACGAAACTGGTCCAAGTCTAACTTTCTCTTTAGCAAGCAAAATCAAAGAAATAGTTTTTAAAATGATTTTCTATATCTGCTGTTTTCCTACTAATACAATGTGACATCCGTTGTGGTATTAACCAAGTGAGTAGTTGTTTTCGGGAGGGAAAGGATCACTCGACAGTCAACTTTAATATTTTTTTCTCTCTTCCTTCTATTTTAGTTTAAATTGGTCGTATTTGGGAAATAGAATTTTTCATTACATTTTTTTAATAAGTATTCTTTCTGATATAGTTATTTCTTGTTTGTGCCTTACAAAATTGTTTTTAAAATTAACGAATTTTATTGCAAATTAATCACAGACAAATTAGTCTACGATAACTGAAATAAAAAATCATCTGTATAGTCCGCAAAAAGTGAAAATTTCTTTTTGTTTGGTATTTGTAGTTGGGTACAGGGAAGGGCTGTGAACAACATGTATTATGTCCCGTAAGGAGGAATTTGTTGTGTGACCTATCATTTTCAGAATAAAGCTGCATCTTGATGGATTTTTCCTTTTTTATTGGCAATGAAATATATGCCTCTAAACATCAATGACAACAAAAAAATTCATTGTAAGAATTTTCTGACGTTCAGTTTTTTAACTTCTGGTGTAGGCATTTCAGCCGCATTAACGGATATTTATAGTTCTTGACAAAATTCGGGAAATAGCTTTTTTCTAAATCTAGGATAATATTGAAAGCATTTTTTTGTGCCAGTGAATTGGTGGATATGCAAAAAAATTGTAACCTGGCAAAATTTGCCTCTTTTTATAATAGGTTTAAAACCGCCCATGTTTTTTATTTACTTACCTTTGAAACGACGTGGAACCCAAAATATATGTTAAGGCAAACAGACATTGAATAGTAATTTTTAGACTTGCAACTAACAAAATTTGTTAAAAAACCTTCTACAAAAATTGTTAAGCATTTTTCAAAAAGCATGAGTATGGAAATCGGGTCACCGAGCTGTTTAACCAACGGCATCTCTTTAGGAAAATTGTTCGCAAATTAGTGGAAAAATTTCGCAAAACAGGTTCGGTTCACAAAAAAAAGAGGAACCTTGAAAATTTAGTGTTAAATGAACCTACGGAGATAGCAGTAAAGGAGCAAGTTACAGTGGATAGTACGTCGAGTACAAGACAATTGGCCATTGCAACGGGTGTGTCTCGTACAAGTGTCCAACGGGTATTAAAAAAATACAAATACCTTTATGAAAATCGCTTAGTTGAAAGTTGAACAATTATTTACAATTTCCTATTTATTGTGTGTTTTTCGGATGAGCGTTCTTCCTTCCTACATGGTTTAGTGAATCGCCACAATTGCCGTTACTGGGCTGACAGCAATCCAAGGATTTTCCACGAGACACACAGAACCCCGAGAAGTTAAATGTATGGGCACGTATTTTTGGAAATTCCATTGTAGGCCCTTTTTTCCTTCCTGGAAATTTAACAGGCGATATGTACTTGGATTTACTACAAAATGCAATCGACCCTGCTTTAATAAATTTCATAGAGAACGACCCCGCATACAACGAACAGAAAATGATTTTCCAACAAGACGGAGCTTATGGCACATTTGCAGGACGATGGATAGGACGAAGGGGCGCAACATCCAACTTAATTCCTTTAGATTTTTTCTTGTGAGGTTACGAAAAATAATCATGAATGCATGTCGCAAAGTAGCACCGCAAATGCTTCAAAATGTACGAAAATGATTTGAAGATTACTTGTATGACTGCCTACAAGTTGGCGAGCAGCACTTCGAGCATTTACTTGACTAATACGGTAAGCATTGAATCGCATTTTGAATTTTCCGTCACACATTCTTGTTTTGCTTCCTAGTGTACATTAAAAACTTAACTCACGCAGACAAAGAATAAGTTTAGTATGTATTTAAATGCATTTCTAATTACACCAATGCTGCATTGGAGGTATTTGTAGATTTTAGAATAAACCTGAACGTTGTCTGGCTAGAACTACCATCTACGTTAGAAATCTCGACAGTCAATGTTTTGATAGCCTCGCGGTAAGAGCACACGTCCGGAAAACGTGATGATGTGTGTTCGACTCCCGTCAATGACATATTTTTTTTTTCACATTTAGGGTCCGGGGATAGTCTTAATAATTCGTAAGAGAATTTTCGAGATTTGTTTCCGAATTTTCAAATTTATTTAAAAACATTATTGTTTAACTTTCAAGGCTCCATAATGTTCTTAACGAGTGGCTGGATTTTCAAAAACTCAACAGCGTTGTATCGGGAATGACAAGACCCTTTAAGTGAGGTAACACTTGACCCCCTTTCTCTTTTAAAAAATTTGGAGAATGATACTAAGGGATTTGAAGGTTTTACCACAGTTTATAGCTAAAGAATCAGTTCGCTTACTCTGCGTCGGCACTTTTGATCTCAATGTTCCAGTTTATACACTGCTCAACTCGGATTTGTATCCCTGGCGCATACAGAATCAAATTATAACCAATACAATATATGACAACCTCCTACTATATTCAAATAACAGTCTTCTGTGCATCCTAAATTTGTATCCCTGGGGTGGATTTTATTTTGGAACACTCAACTAGTCCAAGTGAGCTAACTAATTCTTTAGCAATAAACTGTGGTTTTACTATACTTTTTGCGTCAAAAGGTGTCCCCACTACATGTTTTTGTATTTTGTTGAAAAGTCCTTTTCCATCCTGTAATGCTTTGAGGTACGTTTTCTATGGGCCACCATATATATCACAATTTTATTGAAGAGTAACAAAATGCACATGTATTAAAAAGTAAAAGAAATATCATCCTATAACCTGTAATATGTACGTCAAAGTTATCATTATAAAATTCAATACAAATTTGTATATATAAAATAAGCGACAATAAAGTTTTTTATGCACGACCGGGCGACAAAGTCTAGATTATAAATACGTTGCGAGCGTAAAGTATCTTTTCATCGCCCGCAAACTACTTCACCACCCGCCGGGCGGTTAAGTAAATTTATTTCATAATAACCTGCCCACAAAAGGCGAAAAAGAGAGAATAATAGTTATTTATTAATAAACAATCATTAAAACGATCGTATATAAAATGTTATATATTTGCTAATAAATTGGGCTATATCCCTGTACAGACCATTACCGACCGCGCCCAAAAACTACCTGCGCGAGTGCCACTACCGCCCGCGCAGGGTTTACTTATTTTTTGTATATCCCACTACTGACCACGAGATTCTGTCACATAATAAATATGTTGTAGTTCTAAAAAGAACTGATTTTGTTTTAGTAATTTACATTTTAATAATTATTGATAAGGAATATTTTTATTTCACTTTCAGTTAGAAACTATATTAAACGCTCACCGTAATATTATACATTAAATTCTTATTTTATTTAATTAATATTATTATTTAATTTATAATTGAACAATAAGAAAATCAATTGACCCAGTTATTTTCGGAAATAAAATTTAAAAAAGTTAATAAATACGAAGATTGACAATCATAAATAATATGTGTTATGAATTGACTGACATCAAAACATTCATAAGTATCTGGTTCAGAAGTTAAGTGAATATTACCATACATTTGCAATCAAAAATAACTTTGAATACTTACTAATCATAGGCGTCACAGATACATCTAGAAATCAATCATCTTAATAAATATGTTGTAGTTCTGAAAAGAACTGATTTTGTTTTAGTAATTTTATATTCTCCTTATGTGACTCAAATGGTAATTATATTTGACAGCATATGGAGTTCTGCCCCTATATTGTTATTAATAGACAATTCTGTAACAATCCTATTTATGCGCCTATCAACTTGCACGTATTTTGGAGGTCGTTTCTTCGGAGATATGTTATTTTCGATCTTATGTTGAACAACATCGTAGTAATCTGAATCATTTCTCAACGAATTTAGTAGTTTAATTGTATTTGGATTTGATTTTCCAATTAATCTATTTAAACGACTGTGCCAGGATTCACAAACGTTGGTCGTCCTGTGTCGCTCGCCGTGACAAATCCACATATCCTTAATTGTTGCGTTTTCTAACCATTAGGACACAAAATAATCATTATAATCATTGATTTCTTGAATAGTGGGCATAGATTCCATTATATACAACCATCCAGCATGAGAAGGAAGTAGTAAATAAGGCCACAAAAGCCCTAATGGTATGCAGAAACATGGCGGGTAAACGATTGGGATGTAACCCAAACATACTGCGATGGATGTATACTGCAATAGTGAGACCAATCATCACTTACGGGGCTATAGCCTGGAGTAACAGAACTAGTTTAGTTACTACGAGAGCTAATATCTCAAAAGTACAAAGACTATCCTGTGTTTGCATTACTGGTGCAATGAGAACCTGTCCTACGGCCGCAATGGAGGTGATCTTAAACCTCACCCCTCTACATTTGATGATAGAGAATGTGGCAAAAAGGACACGATATAGAATGATCAGGAGCGGAGTAATCAGACGAAAGTCTACTTGCTTCAGGACTAAAGATACCTGGGACATGCCCCAGGATGAAATGCAAAAGAAGTACAGTTTTGTGAAAAACTTCAAAACCACAGAGCTGGGCTGCAAGAAAGAATGGAGCCAAGAATCCATCGCGCTTGCAACCGAAAGACGTGCCATTCAGTGGTACACGGACGGTTCCAAAACCATAGAAGGAACTGGAATAGGAGTATATGGGCCGAGAACCAAGCACTCCGAAAGCTTGGGAAAATACCCATGCATCTTCCAGGCGGAAATTCACGCCATCGAGAAGTGTATCCAGTTTAACATCGAGAGAAACTATCATAGACAAGAGATTATCATCATGTCCCATAGTCAAGCAGCCATCAAAGCGCTGAGTTCTTACGTAATCAGCTCAAAAATGGTATGGAGATGCCTAGAACAATTGAATGAGCTAGGCGAGAAAAATAGAGTTACTCTCACTTGGGTCCCGGGACATGACGGGGTACAGGGTAACGAGATTGCAGATAGTCTTGCAAGAAAAGGGGCTCAAACACCCTTTGTAGGACCTGAGCCGTTCTGCGGTATCAGCAGTAACATAATATTAGAAGAGATTAAAAAAGAATTGGGTAGTAGAAGAACCGATAGTTGGAACAATCTCTTGGGGCTGAGACAGGCCAAGATACTTCTGGGTGAATATAACCAAAAAAGATCGGAAGCCTGCATCTGCCTGAGCAAGAACAGGCTACGTATTGTAACAGGGATCCTTACCGGGCACTGCCGACTAAAAGGACACCTAAGTAAACTGAGAGTAGTAAAGGATAGTGAGTGCAGATTCTGTGAGGAGGAGTACGAAACCTCCATTCACATCCTAACTGAATGTGTAGCACTCCAGAATCCAAGGGCACTATATCTAGGAGGATATTAAATAGAATAGGGAGACTTACCTAACTTGAAGCCACTTCAAATCCTACACTTCCTTGAGAAAATAGGATTGCAAGGGTCGGTATAGGCATTGAGACATTTCCTTAGTGCAGTGGCGACAGAAGGGGGCACAATAGATCTTTTAGGTCGCAGTGTATTAACACCCCATTATCAACATAACATAACCATCCAGCATCAATGAATTCTGGAGGTAAATGGGCTAGAGCCGCCGTAAATTTTACATACCTTCTGATATCGGGATTGACTTTGTATTTATTAGCAAGCCCTAAATTTTGGACTTCATAGACTTTGGTTAAAATGAAAATTGCATCCTTTGAGCTTACAGTCTGGAAAAACTTCCCTACAAGCACTTATTGTTGAAGTTTCGAAATCTATTTTCAACTGTTTGGGTATAAAATTTGGAATGCGGTATTTTACCAGTTTAAATAACCTCATATAAGTTTGTTTCTTCCTGTCTGGCAACAAAGTATACAATACTGGTCAGTACATGTGACTTCTTCGGTGCTTTTTTAATCCACATAAAAAGTATACAAGTAATTAAATAAAGAATTGCAACTTTTGAATATACCATCTCCAAAAATAGTGCTGCTTGATGCTAACGTATTAATGCCCATTTTACTTGCAAATCCAATCATTCTGTCAGTAGCACCATCATCAAATACTAGGAATTCTTCATATATCTGACTAGGAATCACAAGATCTTCACGCGTTTTTGGTAGTTGTGGTATTCCCAAAGATTTATTTTGTTGTCGGTATAAGGATGATTTTATACTTTCATACTGTGGTATTTTTGTTACGAACTCTAAGCCTTTGTCTTTTGCTTCCTTAAACACCTCTTGATGTATTTTTGGTATTGGTGTCATTTCTTCTGAAGCACGTTTTCTGCATATTGCAATGCATTTTTCAGTATCTGTGTATGCCTCATTAGGAGCTTTTAGACAGTTGTGTGTAAATGTTTTTATTTAATTTTTTTGATTTGTTGTGATTCGTCCACTGCAATCTCCGTTTACACATTTCCAGTTCTTACTCTGGTTTTTGTTGATCCTTTTTAAAAAATACTTGAATCCTCCACTAATAACTTGGACATTACCTTTGGAACTTTTAAAATTCTACCTTATCCATGATTACTATTCAAGGTTGAAACTAAATTCTCCCTTTTTTTTTAGTTTATTATCGATTTTTTTATAGGTATTTTACATTTTCTAGGACATTTTATTTTTCTGTTTCCCTGCTATAGGAGTTATCCTCCTTTTCAGGGTGGTTCATGCTCCATTTACTTTTACGTCCTTAAGTACTAATTATACTCATCGTTAAGTAATAAAATACCAATTGTGAGCGGAGCTTTCAAATGAAGTACCTAGTATTAAGATGAATGATTTATAGATGTATCTGTGACGCCTATGATTAGTAAGTATTCAAAGTTATTTTTGATTGCAAATGAGGATGAGTGATTTTCGGTCAGCAGGTACGTGTATAGGTATCGTAATCCGCACTTAACATCTGAACCAGATACTTATGAATGTTTGAATGTCATTAGTCAATTCATAACACATATTATTTATGATTATTAATCTTCGTATTTATTAATTTATTTTTAATTTTATTTCCGAAAATAACCGGGTTAATTAATTTTCTTATTGTTCAATTATAAATTAACTAATAATAATAATAATAATAATAATTAAATAAAATAAGAATTCAATGTATAATATAACGGGGAGCGTTTAATATAGTTTCTAACTGAAAGCGAAATAAAAATATTCTTTATCAATAATTATTAAAATGTAAATTACTAAAACAAAATCAGTTCTTTTCAGAACTACAACATATTTTTATTATATGATATAATCTCGTGGTCGGTAGTGGGATATACAAAAAAAATCTGATGTGTCCAACACATGACTTTCCTATCTAGTTATTATGGGCTTTTTCCGGTTATTTTGTACAACTTATTGCAGCACCTCTATAAATATTTAGAGGATAAACTAAATATATACATTTTCCACATACATTTTTCTATAGATATTCATTGAATACGAAAATATTGAAAAATTTAAATTTAACACTTTTCCTCCAATTTTTTCATTACGGCCCATTTTAGAAAAATCATGTTAAAACAAAAATTATAGCGATCGATATCGCACACAACGTTTAGTTTAACAATTTTCTTAAAAATCAGAATTTTGCACATTTTGTCAAATTTCTCGAATACGGACCATTTCAGGAAAATTTGACATAAAGCAAAAATTATAGATAATAATATTAGAAGTAACTTTTATTTGAATAATTTTCTTCTCCGAATATGAATAACAGATACATTCCATAAAATATAAAAACGACCTCCCATAAAGTACCCCTCAGATGTTTCGATTTTGGCTGAAATAAAACTTAAGTTTAAAATTTAATGTTTTTTCCTTTATCCGTTTTGGAGATTTCTTCAAAAATCGAAATTTACACATTTTCTCAAATATCTCGAATACGGTTTATTTTAGAGAAATTATGTATATAATAAAAATTATAGAGAATTATATAACAAACCACTTTTATTGGAACAATTTTAATAAAAAATTATTTTTTTTACATTTTGTCAAATTTCTCGAATACGGACCATTTCAGGAAAATTTGACATAAAGCAAGAATTATAGATAATAACATTAGAAGTAACTTTTATTTGAATAATTTTCTTCTCCGAATATGAATAACAGATATATTCAATAAAATATAAAAACGACCTCCTATAAAGTACCCCTCAGATGTTCCGACTCTGCCCAAAATCTAATCAGTTCATTGGACGCCGGAATAAAGCTTAAGTATAAAATTTGGTGTTTTTCTTTGTATCGGTTCATGAGTTATGGGGGATACAGACACACAGACATCATCCTAAAAATAGTCAAAACGGATTCAGGGGACCCCAAAACGTAAAAATCCGCCGAAAACTGGAGGTCAGAAAAAATCATGATTCCTATACTTTCCTTATCTGTATACAGATAGGAAAGTAATAAGTAAACCCCGCGTTGGCGGTAAATGCCCTGTAGTTTTTGGTCGCGGTCGGTAATGGGACGGTCTGTAAAGACACTACACCAATAAATTGTCATTAAAAGGGTCGTGCATAAAATTTTGTATGTATTTCGGGCGTAAACAGCGTTTATGACGTAAGGTCCACAAACGCCTAATGGCTTGGTCTCTTACTTACACGTTGCGGTCGGTAAACGCCTGTTTATTCCCTTGATACATAAATAACTCTTAAAGATTTTTAAAATAGTAAAATAATAAACAAACTTTTTAATATTTATCAAATATTGTAATGGAATATTCTATAAAGATACTTCTCGAAAGAAAATAATTTTCTTCTTCTTTTTTCTACAGTTTTGTGTTCGGTTTAGACTGATAGAGGGAATACAAATAATTTTTAATTCTACTAGTTATTATTATTTCTAGGTTAAAAATATGTCCTAATTATTCTATTTGTTATTATATCTAATTTAGTTACAAGTATTTCTTAATTATTCTATTAGTTGTTATCTCTACTTTAGATGTAAATTTTTATAAATTTTTCTATTACTGCTTTAGTTATAAATATTTCTTGTTGTTCTATTAATTCTTGTTCTATTATTAAGTTATAAAGATTTTACAGTTATTTTATTAGTTCTTGTCATCTCTAATGTTACAAAATAAAAAAAATATTTTGTAGGATTTTTTTACTTTTCAACACATGTACTTTTCATTACATGTGTTGATATATCTTTCAACACATGTGTGATATACTTTTACATACATGTGTGACATTGTTTAACTGACTTTCTGGTTTAAAAAAGATATTTTTTATGGAGGAATTTTTGAATGGCCCTAGGAAAAATAGTGTACAAAACTCGTTGGAAAGCAAATTTCTCGCACTCGTTCAGTTGCCGCACTCGCTGCTACGCGGCTCGTGTTAAACTTTGTCTCGTGCGAAGTGTGTTACACTTTCCACACTTGTTAAGTAATGTACTATTACCTTACATTTTAAATAAAGTGGATTTTATATAAATTTTTGTTCTATTTCATGTACGTATTATTTTAACTTTTTACTAAACACAATCACATTATTTAAAGAAAACAATTTTCACATTTTTTCAAAGAAATTTATTTTGGTGTACTGGGTAATATATAATGTAGGAGAAACCGGGGTTAGTTGTTATGATTTTTACATATCCATTTTTAATATTTTTCCCATTAATAAGACCAATTTTATTCTAACGCATATTTATTTGCCAACATTTAGTGCAATAAAAAAATATAAGTTTTAATTATTTAAACTACCACAAACAAAGTTATAAATAATTTAAGTAAGTAAAGCACAATGTCACAACTTACTCCGATCCGGGGTTGGTTGTTACACTGATGGGGTTAGTTGTGACAAGCTTGTATTTATTACATGTAATCGTCAGAACTGCAATTTAAACAAATGAAAAATGGATTTTTATCTGTACATTCAAGATGAGCCCAGTTAGAACACACAGTACATTGTACCCATTTTTCTTTTGGCGGGAAATTTAAAAAAGGTTCACTGCAAATAAGGCAAAAATCCTCCTCTTCATCTTCAGAGCTGCTAGAAGGTATGTTTTTGATTTGGTTTTCGCAAATGTTTCTTTTTGTACCTGACAGTTTTGCTTTCTTTTTCAATTCTTTCATTTTCTTTTCTTTATATGCATTTTCCAATTCTTCTTCATTCGGTGTGTCAGTCCAGATGCTTTTGTCCTTTTCTGCCGTGCTTGTTTTTCTGGTGCTTTTGGTTTTCCGTCATCGAGCCAGATGGATTATTTACAAAATAATCCCTGTAATTTTTTCTTAAAAATACAAACATAGGAGGGATTGAATTTCCACTGGCATTGACAGCAAAGCAAAATGTGACCAGCGTCCCTCTTTCGGCAGATGTTACAAAACTGACCTGTTTAGCTCTTTTTCTAGCAACAATTCTCTCTGGTTTTTGCACCGTGGTTATCCCCATTTCATCAGACTTATATATGTCCTGAGGTTTAAATTTGTATTGATCTACAACTTCTTCCAGTAGATTCAAAAACGCAGCAACATTTGTCTGGTTGAAGCTTGTAGCTCGACTAAGGCTAGTCGCTTTGGGAACCCTGAGGGATAGCCTTGGATGGCGTTTAAAAAAATGTGTTAACCAGTCTACGGATGCCATTTGATTTGCTGTCCAGTTTACACGTACAGCTATATTATTCTTAATGGCAAACTCAAACGCCAATCTATGAATTTCTTTTGTGGACAATCCAAAATATAGTTTCGACTGCTTGTTCAAATGCATCTAAGGCTGTCTTCCCCTCTCAGTTTTACGTTTATAGGTCCTCATTATCCTTCCTAAAACAATTTCTTATGGTAAATGCACATTGTAAAATTTACTATGGGGTAAGTTGTTACAGTAACAACCTGCCCCATAGGAAGTGTTACAACTAACTCCATCGGACATTTGCCTAATATTTCTATAATATTTTTTTTAGATACGGTAAATAACTAAATAAAAATAGTGGTTTATGGAAGAACATACCTGATAGTTTACACTGATGTCCTAATCAAATTATTTTCACTAACACACAAAAATGTATAAAAGAATAGTTTTTAATATAAGAATTTACTTTTATACGTGAAAACAACATTAATCATCAACACGTGTACGAATCTGAAGGGAACTAAATCAAAGTACGAGACGACAAAGCTGACGCAACGACTGTTAAAACGCACTTATCGCGGCGCTGTTGCCATCTATACGGTAGTAGTTAAAGATACTGTAACAACTTACCCCTTTAACAACTAACCCCGGTCTCCCCTACTCATTAGTTTCTATACTTGAATCTATTTTATGTGATTAATTGTAATATTTTTATTATTTTACAAATAAATGAAATTGATTTTGTTAAACAACATTACATTATTTAAATGTAAATACTCGTATTACATTTAAATACTCTGTTCTAGATTAAATTTATATATTATGCCTATTTATGAACAGACCGGACCCAAATTGGATCCTTGCAAAAAATGGTCTTGAACTAAATACTTCATCACACACATTTTTTCCCATTCTGTAGGTAACATATAATTCAAATATCAAAAATATTTTTATAATATAAACCAACATTTCTATGGCTATGTCCGACAACTATATTAACCCTTTATCTTCCTAATACCTGTCAACATCCATGCCATTTGTTCCTTTATCTATTACATATTGCAAAGTAAAAATACCATCAGACTATAATGTAGGATACTTAGGATTAGTAACTACCTGCTTTAGCTGCTTACATTAAACTAATAATAACCACCTTTTTTTTAAATATACTACCGAAATCCGGGATTTTTCAGAAAATCTGCCAAACAAATATTGACTTTAGTTCTCCTAAAATCCCAAAAGACGATTTCCGTTTTTGGCGATATTGTTCTTTTTAAGACCTACTCTGTTATAAGAGGATAATAATGTGACAGTGACGAGCTTTCGGCTCAAATAGCAGGTAATAGAAAGTTTTTTTTCTACAAAATTTAATTACCTACATTGAAAAATCTCTTTTGTTTATTTTAATCTTCGGAATGATTGTAATGACATTTTTTTAAACCATCTACTACAGGATTCAACAAAAATATTGTTTGAATTAATATTAAAAAAAAAATTAAATATTATCTGTGATTTTTGTAATAAGAAACAGTAGCCACGAGTACAAAATAATGCTAGGTAATTTTTGAAAAGTTTATAATAACACATTAAGTATTTTTAGGTTTTTTTCGTTAATACTATACTCTGTTTTTAAACTAGGAGGAGCGAATTGAAAAGACGTATTTACACAAGGAAAAGTAACTAGATTCGTTACTAGGAGCGTGTTCCGAATTATAGTCGTGTTCAAAATTTGTTATTATCTGCCCTAGTCGGCGAACCACCAATGAGGGGTTAAGGAACAGATAAATGTCATAGGAGTCGATTTTTTTATTGGTTCCAGACAACGATCGTAAATTTCACATTATTCTGATCTGAAAAGTCTGTCTAAAACGAACTGTCACTGTCAAATGAAATTCAATATGGTTGTTAATTTATTGTCGTTATCAGAAATATGTTTTGCTTGCGTTTAAAATCAACTTTTTGAGGATAACTATGATCTTTTTAAAATGGATATTAAATATTTAAGAAAATTGTTAAAAGAATATCAAGATGCGGATTCGTATAAAATATGAACGTTTTAAATTTTTAAAGATATATTTGGTATAGATATAAACTTTAGTAAAAGGTAATCAGTGAATGGCAACTGGATCACAATGTGACTGGAATTTCTCCTATGAACAATATGGACATTGTAGCTTATTTAGTGTTAACCCATAGTTAAAAACGCTAAAGGGCAAATGAAGGCATTCAAAAGTTTACAGGCCTATGACTCAGGATTTGTTTTTAAAACTGGAAACAAGATTTGCATAACATTACATATCAACATTATATCGTTACTAAAAGTTAACTTAATTATATTGTAGGTCCTTCTAACTCTAGTTGTAATTTTTGCCTATATTTTTTAATATAAAGTGACCTATTCATATATACCTCTGTATTAATGTAAAATAGATATTTTTAAAATATTTGTTGTGAAAGTAATGTTAGCTCATTATGCCAAATTAAGATCATCTATCTAAAGAATGTAGTAGATGGTGTTTTAAATGTGAATTATCAATTTTGTAAATGATTTTCTTATTTTCTAATAAATAAAATTTACTTGAATATTTAGTTACTTTTTAATCATTTTGGTAAGAAGCTAATCAATTTTTAGTTTTAAAAAATCAGTAATAAAGTTATGAGTGTTTTCTGAAATTTATCTCTTCATGGTAATCTCCCGTTTTTTGCCTTCAAAGCCAATAATGCATTTTCTACAAAACCTTCTTCAGAATCAGCATGTAAAATAATAAGTCGTCGTCCTTTTCTTGTAGGGCTTTTCAGGAATTGCTACCCTTAATAGTACTGGATAAAGAAGGATCCATAATCGAAGAAATTCAATACAATTGCTTACTGAAGTTCTGAAAAGAACTATTAACGAAATAAAGTAAAAAACTAAGTAATAATGATGAGACATCAAAACATAAAATGTCAGAACTGTCAAGAATATCAATTATTAGCTAATGTTAATGCTAAAAAGTGATGTGTGAAACTGACTGCAATCTGACCAATTAGAAGTCTACAGAATTGCCAACTTAAATTCAAATCGCTCCTCCTAGTTTAAAAACAGAGTATAGCGGTTTATAAAAATGACTGAAACAAAAAAAAAACAATCTTAGCTTATTTACGACAAATTATTTTAAATATAATTCCTGTAAAATTGGAATAAAGATGAACAACAATAATTCTGGAAAAGTTAATTATAAAACATTTTCTGTAATATTCAGATTAAGCATCAGATGAAGGTATTTCACTAGCAAAATTATTAAAATTAAAAAAGAGTCTGAAAGCGTATATGAAGAATGTTATATCTATCTGAATTAGGGCCGGTAAAGGTAGATAGAAATTTAGTACATAACTATGACATTTATCTATAGGCAAATTTGGTCTCCACAGCTCTTGACTACCATAACCTCCCTGTTTCGGTTAAAAGTATCTACTGTGGGAAATCATTAAAAATTCGAGGTGTTACGATATGTTTGCCCAATTACGAAAAAATGATCACCAAATTCAATAAAATTTAACAAATTTATGAACTTCTATTTATTTTGAAGTTTACTTTTTTGCGAAGCAACCTTCGATGATTCTAGGCAGGCTAGGTAAATATTTTTTTTAATTTATCTTTATTTTCTGCGAAACATTCTTCGATGGCTCTTGGCCGCAGAGGTTAGGTAAATTAGTTAAGCTTTTTATTCTATCCTAAAATAATTGTTGTTTAAAACACAATGCTTATATTCAATACATACTGTTCTCTTCTTCTGCAAAGATTAAGAAGTCTCGAATGTATATCCTTTCAATACGAATTTGAAAGAGGTCACCAGGACTGAATTTACACATTTGCTATCAGGCAAGAAATTACAGGACCCAATTTAGATGTTATTTTAAACGTCCGTTTGCTCTGGATCCAATTTACATGTATCCATTAGAATATCGTTCAAAGCCCACTTGTACTCAAGTTCTAGGCTGACTGCAACCCCCTTATTTTCTACCTTTCACGTTAATATTCTTGATTATTGAAAAAGACGTTGGATGGCCGCTTTCAAGATTTCTTCAAATTCCAGATATTGTACCCCGAAGTGCCATTCCCGTTCCCATTTATAGTTCTGGCCATGGCATAGTATGTGAATAGGAGTTTCGTCCTCATCTTTACACATTCTATATAGAAAGTCGTCAGTTTTTGGTATCTTCCAATGCCGTAGTGTTTTGTAAAGAGTCCTATTTTATTTAATTATTATTATTTAATTTATAATTGAACAGTAAGAAAATCAATTGACCCGGTTATCAAAAATAACTTTGAATACTTACTAATCATAGGCATTACAGATACATCTAGAAATCAATCATCTTAATACTAGGTACTTCAATTGAAAGCTCCACCCACAATTATTGGTCTTTTAGCCAATAATATTACTTAACGATGAGTATAATTAGTACTTAAGGACGTAAAAGTAAATGAAGCATTTAGTTTCAACTGCATCCTTGAATAGTAATCATGGATAAGGTAGAATTTTTAAAAAGTGCCAAAGGTAATGTGTAAGTTATTAGTGGAGGATTCAAGTATTTTTCAAAAAGGACCAACAAAAACCAGAGTAAGAACTGGAAATGTGTAAACGGAGATTGCAGTGGACAAATCACAACAAATCAAGAAAATGAAATAATAAAGACATTTACACACAACTGTCTAAAACCTCCTAATGAGGCATACACAGATACTGAAAAATGCATTGCAATATGCAGAAAACGTGCTTCGGAAGAAACGACACCAATACCAAAAATTTATCAAGAAGGGTTTAAGGAAGCAAAAGACAAAGGCTTAGAGTTCGTGACAAAAATGCCACAGTATGAAAGTATAAAATCATCCTTATACCGACAACGAAATAAATCTTTGGGAATACCACAACTACCAAAAACGCGTGAAGATCTTGTGATTCCTAGTCACATAAATGAAGAATTCCTAGTATTTGATGATGGTGCTACTGACGGAATTATTGGATTTGCAAGTAAAATGGGCATTAATACGTTAGCATCAAGCAGCACTATTTTTGGAGATGGTACATTTAAAAGTTGTTATTCTTTATTTAATCAATTGTATACTTTTCATGTGGATTTAAGAAGCACCGAAGAAGTCACATGTACTCGAACAGTATTGTATACTTTGTTGCCAGACAGGCAGAAACAAACTTATATGAGGTTATTTCAACTGGTAAAAAACCCGTATTCCAAATTTTGCACCCAAACAGTTGAAAATAGATTTCGAAACTTCAACAGTAAGTGCTTGTAGGGAAGTTTTTCCAGACTGTAAGCTCAAAGGATGCAATTTTCATTTTAACCAAAGTCTATGGAGGAAAGTCAAAAATTTAGGAATTGCTAATAAATACAAAGTCGATCCCGATATCAGAAGGCACTATTGAAGAAATCAATGATTATAATGATTATTTTGTGTCCCAATGGTTAGAAAATGCAACAACTAAGGATATGTGGATTTGTAACGGCGAGCGACACAGGACGACCAACGTTTGTGAATCCTGGCACAGTCGTTTAAATAGATTAATTGGAAAATCAAATCCAAATATAATTGAACTAGTAAATTCGTTGAGAAATGATTCAGATTACTACGATATTGTTCAACAGAGGATAGGCGCATAAATAGGATTGTTGCAGAATTGTCTATTAATAACAATATAGGGGCAGCGCTCCATATGATGTCAAATATAATTACCATTTGAGTCACATAAGGAGAATATAAAATTACTAAAACAAAATCAGTTCTTTTCAGAACTACAACATATTTATTAAGATAATTGATTTCTAGATGTATCTGTGACGCCTATATTTAGTAAGTATTCAAAGTTATTTTTTATTGCAAATAAGGATGAGTGATTTCCGGTCAGCAGGTACGTAGATAGGTATGGTAATCCGCACTTAACATCTGAACCAGATACTTATTAATGTTTTGATGTCATTAGTCAATTCATAACACATATTATTTATGATTGTTAATCTTCGTATTTATTAATTTATTTTTAATTTTATTTACGAAAATAACTGATTTTCTTATTGTTCAATTATAAATTAAATAATAATAATTAAATAAAATAAGAATTTAATGTATAATATTACAGGGAGCGTTTAATATAGTTTCTAACTGAAAGCGAAATAAAAATATTCCTTATCAATAATTATTTAAATGTAAATTACTAAAACAAAATCAGTTCTTTTCAGAACTACAACATATTTATTATGTGATAGAATCTCGTGGTCGGTAGTGGGATATACAAAAAATAAGTAAACCCTGCGCGGGCGGTAGTGGCACTCGGGCAGGTAGTTTTTGGTCGCGGTCGGTAATGGGACGGTCTGTACAGGGATATAGCCATCCTGGACAGCCTGAGTCCAGGAAGTTCCAACCAGGACTTATATGGTTTTTTATTTATCCGTTTTATTAGCACCCCTTTTACATGTTATAAAATACTACATGTAGGTTCTGGTCCAAATCGAGTTTTCTTATCTTCCTTTCTCACCAGGAGGTCCATCTGTCTCAACACCCAAAAGTATATGTTTCAGCAGGGCCTGGAATGTTTCAGCAGGGCCTGGAGGAATTGTAGCACTGTGAGACATAATGATGTCTATGATTTTTGTTAGAAATGTATGAAACTAGAGAAAGAAATTTCTACTGTTATAATACAAAAATGCACTTTTTCAGCCATTATTAAATGAGGTACATTTCCTTGTTTTGTCATACTTCATAATTATTGGAAATTCTGTACAAATTTTATTAGTTAACGATAGTTATTTATTCGATAAATAAATATTTGAAACATTTCTTGCATTTAAGCTCTTTTCAAAGAAAATAATGCAACAAAAAATATTGGCTCTACTTAGTGAGACAGTCGCCTAAAACATGTTGTGTGTACCTCGGCCGCATGATATTTTCTGGCCTAACCAGAAGTTGCTTCGCCTTAGCAGCAACTTTCTGATTCGGCTTTTATTTAGAAGGCATGGATAACACTATAATTATTAAATAAAAATTCAGTGAATTAACGAACAAACTTTTATTTCTTACTTTTACTAATATACATCGAAGAATGAATATTTTTGTTGCAATATAAATAAGTATTGATATACAGAAATTTAATTTTGAAATACAATTCCAACAACCGTGGTACACAAATAACTATTTTAGGACATAAATGTCACTTTCTGGCCCAATTGTCAATATTTCAATTATTGTGAGAAATAATCATAATTATACAGAAATGCGTGTTTTGAAATGTGGTCGTAAAAAAAATATTTTTCTAATTTTGACATGTAAAGTGCCATTTTTGTAATCGCAGCAAGTTTAAAAATAATTAAATGTGTATATTATCTTTGACGCCTGTCATATGTTAAACCTTGTAAGAAATAATTGGGATACCCTTAATAAAATCTATGATAAAGACAACAATGAAATCAATTTTGAATTTATTAAAAAATTATATGAGATGCAAGATGAATATGAATTAAATTTGGGAAATAAATCAAAAAAAAGCTCATTTAGAATAAACAAAACAAAGGCAGTCTTTGTTATCAGTAGTTATGGTGTCGGGACATTTGCCCAGTTTTTTTCAGGTACATTTTGATCCGGCAACGTTGCACTTGAGGTGGGATGGTACCAAACCACCCCAAAGCATCGGAGAGATGCGCACGCATAGTCGTACGATAGATAGGATCCAGAGATATAGGATCACGTCATCAGTAGTATTGGCTAAGGAAATTTTAGAAGTAGGGAATAAGAAAACAATAATTTATTTAGATATTATGACAATGAAAAAAGTAACTGTAAATACAAGTGAATAAAAATAAATAAAATTACCTTCAAAAAAATAAATAAATAAACCGAATCTTTGCATAGACGAAGTGTGAATTCTTGCAATTCAAGAATAAAATACTTGTAGATCTTAACAAATTAATATGAAAAGTTAAGTATAATTTTCCTTTAAACGTTCCAGTTTTTATTTTACAGGGTGATTAAGTAAAGTTCATAAACACAAAATTTTCTAAATATCTATCCTTATGGTAAATATTTTAACTTACAAATATGACATGTTAGTTAATCGTCATTATTAGTTAACACACTTTATTTTTATAAATTACGATAATCCATTGGCGTAGAATCAAGGGTTTTAAAATCAATATTTATCCAACCCTTTTGGACACCCTATATTTCATAAGAGTTAAAATTAATAATATTAAATTACTGAGATTATTCGGTTTAAGTCCAACTCAAACATGAAATCCATGTACAATTTTATCAAGAGACGATTTCATAAAAAATATTTAAAAATCCATTAGTAAATGGGACCAAGTTTGTATGGACTTAATGGTCCCATTAGTAATTTTTTTTTGCATTTTTTGAATTTTTTAATGTAGATATTTCATGTTTTAGTGGGATTAAAACTTAAATATCCTGAAGATGGAATGTTCTACAGAGATCAACCAAGAGTCCATTTTTTGTAAGAAATTGCATGAGGAATATTTATTAATTTCAGCTTCTATGAAATACTTAAGTACCTATAGGGTGTTCAAAAAGTTTGAATTAAAATTGTGTTCTCAGGCCTTATTTATTTAAAATATTTATTCACCTGTTAAATATTTAAAATATATATAACATTACATAAAATAACAGAACACTTTTCCTGTCAGAAATGTGCGGGCCTTGCAGGTACCCGCTGGGCCAATGGCGATATCTTCACCTATAGTATGCATTGTTGCTTATTAATTATGAATTTGGCTAGATATAGCAGCCCTTACTTCTTACCAGGGTGGCATAATTAAGGGATTAAGGATGTCTTGAAGTCAATAATTGTAATGGTTTGTAGATTTGTCTTGTGTTGGTTATCTTTATTGTCCAATGGGTATCGTATTTTGTCGAATTAGAGTGTTAACTAATAATGACAATTAACTTACATACATATATTTTTAAGTTAAAGTCTTTACAGTAAGGAAAGATATTTAGCAAATCATGTGTTTAATAAATTCACTTTATCACCCTGTAGAATGAAAACTTGGACGTTTACAGGAAAATTATATTTAGCTTTTCCAAATAATTAGTTAAGATCTATAAATCCCCAGTTTACAGTACTTTCTGAAACACCCTATATGTAAAAATAATAAAATTTTACAAAAAAGTTTCAAGCATTTACTTACTTATTATTTGCAAATGGTAGGTAATACCGGTAATTTTTCAGACGCAAATAGAAATTTTAAATAAAAATTCTATTTTTTTAGCACTTTATTTAAAAATAAAGATGAGATGTATTTACTTGCATTGTATGTAAATATGTAACCGTAATGGGGTAAAAAATAAGTTAATTATGCGAGATATTTAAAAAAAATTATTAAATATTTGTAAATAATGGCATTGTAGGTAAATATACAAATTTAAAAAAATATATTTTACAAAAAAATATAAAACAATACATTTAAATATTACTTAACTTAAATCATACAAAAATATAATTTTTGTAAATAGCTTAAAGTTTTTAAACATTTATTAATATTTCCGTCTTCATTAAGTTTAAATAAACAGTTTTTGATTTTATTATCTATACCAATGTATACTTTTCTTCTTTTGTTCGATAATGGTAGCCCAAACTCCTTTCGAAGTATTTCGCTGTCTTGGAATTCAGCTTCAAATCAAAGAAACTTAATCAATTTATACACATTGGGGTTGTTTCTTATTCGGAGCTGTAATTTGTTATTCCATCCATCTATGACATTGTTTGTACAGTGTCTTAAATTATAGCAATTCCATACAGCTCTTGGCAACGAGTTATTTTCAAGCCATTGGTTTATGAAATAGTTGTTAAACTCTTCTATTTTTTTGTTAACTGGACAATCCTTCGTTATTTCCAGCTATCCCTTCATCAATAAAATTTATAGGTAAATGAGCCAGCAAAGAACACATTTTTATGTGGTTTTGGATTTCCATATCATTCTTGTATAAAGAAGCTAATCCTACGCTTTGGATTCTTCTCCATAAACACTAACTAAAGTGAAAGTGGCATCCTTTAATGACAGAATTCTTAAAATTTTGTTTTAAAGCTTCAATAAGTTTAGTTTCGAAATCTAACATAAAACGGCTTGGTTTCAACTCCGGTAGATACTGTTTCTGTTTTTGAAAAACTGTGTTATAAGTGTTGTACGTTTTGTTAGGCAATAATGTGAAAATAACAGGACCTATTGACGTTTCACTATCAGTCGGAAATCGATTGCAAACTAAAGGCGATTTTAAATCAGTTACTAGAAATGTGACCAAGTCAAGTGTGGTCAAGGTTCTTACGTCATTATAATGACGTTCTAATAATCTGATTTAAAAATGTTTGGTTTATATTGACACTAACTTCACAATGGGTATAACATTGACAGATATCATGAATTTTTGTTTGTGTTATGTAATAGTAGTAGGATTTGTTTTTGAATTTGTAGGGATAAAAAATAAATATTTGTTTTGTTTACTGATCATGGATGAAGGGAAAATTGGTATTATAGTTACTTTGGCCTCTGATTTTTTATCAAAACTTTAGCCATGTTCATTAATAAATCTTACCTTGAAAATAAATTGGCTTTTCATTTGCAGAAACCTTAAATGCGTCCATATCTAGGTACTCAGCCAGGGTTGCCAGACGTCGCGCTTTTAGCGTAATTGTCCTGCTTTTTAACTTGCTGGCACGCGTTACGCCAAAGTACAAAAATGCTCCGCATTTTATCTTATTGCTACGTTTTTTAAATTCAAAGTTATATATAATGATATTTTTGACAATGTTTGACCTGTTTTTGAGAAGCTCGGAAAAAGGAATCTAATGGTTTAAATAAATATAAGCGGAGGACTATTTTTTAGATCTCTACAAAAAAGGAGCTTATTTTAAAAAAAATACCTGTTTTTTAAACCTGATACCCTATCGTCACCATTGTCCCACTTTTCCCTTTCGTAAATCTTTCTTTCTATTTTACAAATAACACAACCAAACAATGATTTAATAATTAAAAAGTAAAAGTTTTACATTTGTCATTTAATTTGACATTTCATACCTTGATGACCACGTTTTTACTGTAGTCATGTTAAACTTGACTATTTCAAGACAATATTCAATATGACGTCATTGTTTTTGATTTATATCAGTGTAGTCAATCATATTTAAGACAAAGTATCTGATTTAAAATCGCCTTAATTAGGCATTCCAACGACCTGTCAAACAATAGGTGCCAGTGGGAAATTCTTGTATATCTAAGGGGGTAGCGACATAGTCTTGCAACTTGGACGCTATTTTTATTCAAAGTAGTAGTCGCCAAGCCTGCCAATTTATGAAGAAATGTATAGGTGGGTTTTTTAAATATTATTTTTATTGTGTTTGACAAATATTTAAATGTAATCCATTATTCATGATTTTACGTAAAGTAGATAGAATACACCATATGTCGCCACCCTTAGATATACCAAACCTGCCCACTGGTAATTCATTTGTTTGGAATGCCTAATTTTTGTGACATTTTCTTGCCGACAAATAATCTACCTAGGTATCCTTATTATTTTAAATCTTCAAAACTTGCTATTGCTAGGTATAGTTAATATTTATGTATTTAATAATAGTTAATAGTTTAAACTGAAATAACATTTCCGGTTTAAATTCGGGATTTATTTTATTCGGTTCTATTTGTATCAGTTTTTTCCACGAAATAAATTAAATTTTTACACAATGTTCCTAATAGGAATTTAGGATAAATATGATAATAGTGGGTAAGTGACTTTCACGGGGATGGAGCTACTAGTAATTACCATTCATAGCTCCACCCCTATTCGCGATGTTGCCATACTTAGCAGGAGCTCTCTTTCTATGTTGTTCTCTCTCGCGCAAAAACTGGGCAAGTGGCCCGTAACCGTAGTTATAGCTAGATATTTTATATAAGTCCATCTTAGTCTAACCTGATTATTTTATTATTTTCAGGTCAATTTAGCTGCTCAAACAATTAGTAGCAGTGTTGCTGATGCATTGTAATTTCTAAATTAAGACATTGGACATGAAAACTTTAGAAATTCTAAAGGGACAATCAAATTTATAAGAATAATTGATCAACTGTATATGCAACTCAAGAAATATATTTGCATCCGGTTGTAAAACTCCCTTAAAACCAGCCAATGAAGGTTATTGGAGTAATATTATTGTGGAAGGTATAGCTTACCTTAAAGAATTAAAAAACTCATCAATTATGTAAAACCTGAATTTTCATTGAAATATTTGTTAATATATAAATTAAGTCAGAACCATTTGGAACTATTTTTTTTTAATGTTAGAGCTAGGAATGGTAGCAATTATAATCCTACCCCATTTAAACGTTTAATGTTGAGTCATGATTTAAAAAAAGATGGAGATAATTGTCTCAGTTTAGATCGCACTTCTATACTAACGGTCACATAGAAAAAAAATCTACTAGTAAAAGAAAGTAGTATCTGTAGATGATTTGGAAACTATGAAAAAATATGGTCCCTGTGATGATGAACAAAATGATCACGATTATTTTTCTTCTGTGCCAATTGTTGATACTGTAACAGAAAATATTATAACTTATATAAAGTGCAACACGTGCTTATAGAAACTTGTGATGGTAACACAAGGGATGACTTTGGTTTTTTTTTCATAAATCGAAAAAATAGAGGTGGTTTAATAAAACCATCAGAAGATGTCATAACTATCATTAGATATATAAAAACCTTTAATAACATTTTTTCTAAATAAAACTAATACCTAATAAAATTCCAAATGAGAAGAACTTTTTTGAACAATTCGTATTAATATGCTTTTTAAAGTTTAGGAAGGAGAAACATGTTTTTAAGTCATTAAAAGATCACCAATTAGACCTGAAAACTTTTGCCGATAACCATGCGTGTCTTTTAGTGAAATTGGCAATAGAATCTTATGCTAAATTAAGATTTTATGCGATTGCTAGAAGACAAACGGCAGAGGAGAGGGATACGTTAATTAGAAAAGAATTGACAAAGTTGATGCTTTTCAAACACCAGTAATAATAAAGTACCATTCATAATTTTTTATTAATTCATTATTTAATATATATCAATATATTATTGTTAGTTTGTTTTTTATTCCTCTTTAAATTCCTTAGGTCACATTTTTTGCTGTACCAAACTGGCAGTAAAATAGTCAAAATACAAATCACGGAAATCTATACAGGGTGTTCCTTAATTCATGCGACAAAATTCGGGAGGTGATTGCTTGTATGAAATTAAGATGGGTCTTTGGTATAGCAAAATTTCCTCAGCCCACCCCTTTCCGAGATATCACCCTTAAAAGGTGGTGACTAAAATGATTTATGCGCATCTCGGGCGTCGCAACTCGAGCGGAATACTTAATTTTTCGCATTTCGGGCGTAAGGCTACAGGTAGATTAAACACCCTTCGCAACTCGGGCGTTCAAGGATCAGTACCAATATTATAGTAATATAATGAATGTCACCTCTTTAGTTTAACCTGATAAGGTGCTTAAACTTAAAATTATATACGGAGTGCCGTACAAGAGGAGCTTGCCAGTTTTTAAATATTATGTAACTTTTATAAAACAAGATTTTTTATTTATCTGTCTCTGCGAAAATAGTCTTTACATTACATTGTTATGACATTTGAAATTGTCGTTTTTATTGAAAATTATATAATAATTAGATTGATAAATAATAGTGTACCTACCTCGCCTAGCTATTTAATTTTTATTTTAATACATTTTTTATGTCTGTGTAAGTTATAGAAAACTTTTTTTTTATTAGTTTTATAAACAAAAATTAATCGAACCTTACAACATGTCTTAATATTTCGAGTGTACTTCGCAAGTCAGTTTTTCCGTTTTGTGACGAAAGTCTAATTTATTTTTAGTTTATTTATTTAAAACACACTATTTTCAATTTATTTCAGACGTACTATTTAATTTATATAATACTAACTAATAATTCTAATTTATTTCTTACACTTTAACTTTCCAATACAATGTTCTATATTAAAACTGTCTATAATCAACTGACCGCCGTCTTCACACACGCGATATTTATATCAAGCCAACTCTGTAACCAGAATAATCCCGATGGTCGGAAAAATTCCAATTCTGACTCAACGGCACACTCCGTCCGTTCTACCCGTTTCTAGAGCCTCATCGACATTCCCAGAATATTCCATCGCCTCTAGCATGAATCGGCTGCCCAGACGTGAAGGCCGCGTGCTTAGACAGAGTCGGACTTAATAATTTTATGACAGTTTGTTAAGTCTTCCACGATGGCATTTATTTGTCGGTCGAGATTACTGTTTTTTGTGGCTCTTTTATTTAACTATATTTTAATATATTATATTTAAACGTTGTTATGTAACTAAAAGTTAATCATTTTGTTAAATATATATAATATGTAAAAGATTATTGTATTTCAACCTTTTTAACGTTTGGTTAATAATGTAAACCAAATATCTACGTTATTTTAATATTAATTATTCTAGTTTATTTTAATATTCTTTTTAAATATTATTATGTAATTGTGGTTCAACCGAAAGTTGGATATTACGATACATACACGTTTAATATTAACATAAAACTCGTAATAAAAACGTTATTGTATCGAAACACTTTGACGTTTTGTTTATATTTCACCTAAAAATATTAATTATTCTACTTTATTGCAATCATATTTTTAAACATTTTCATTGATTATACTTAGAATATTAAGTTGGTTTATATTTGTTATGTTGTAAATGGCCAAGATTTGAAAAATTTCTCATTTGTAAGAAGAGAAAGAAGATGGGTTATGTTGTAGTCATTTTATTTTAAGTAATATAATTTTATTTTAGAGAAAACCATATATTCTAAATAATTGGAAGTTTGCGTCTGTTGTTGGATACATTTCTGAAATATCAGTATGTTATATTTCTGATAGGTTTCAAATTATTATTTATAAAATATATGAAACATTACATTTACAGGATATTTTTACATTTTAGGAATGTTTTAGAAATGTTTCTGAGGCGTTCCGTAATATTTATATATTATTTTATCATATTCATGATATCCTTAAAATGGTCCGTATTCGAGAATTTTGACAAAAAGTGCAAAATTTGAATTTTAAAGAAAATTCTTCAAATAAAAGTTGCTTACAATGTAATTCTCTATAATTTTTGTTCCATACATTTCTCTAAAATAGACCGAATTCGGGAAATTTGAGGTAAAGTGCAAAATTCGAATTTTTCTCATTATTTTCACTTGTAATAAAACTAGTGGCCAAATTATTTCCGGAAATATTTTAGAAATCGCGAATAATTTGAAAATAATCCCGATATCATGCTCTATATTTTTTATTCTACATATGATTTCTCTAAAATAAACCGTAATGGAAAAATCTTCAATTTTTTACATCAACTAACTTTTTAATGCCTGTTAAAATCAAAGCTTGTTCTGCGATGTCATTCATTTCTCTTAAATTTTCGATAATTCATTACTACCTGAATCAGATTGTAATCAGAATCAGGGTACATAAACTATGGTCAAATTTCATATCCCGTCGACGCCCGAATTGCGAACTCACAGGTGCACAATTTTGGAGGGCGCCCGAGTTGCGACGAATTCAGGTAGTTTTATATTACGCCCGAGTTGCTAACGCACGAGTTGAGAAAGTACCGACTAAAATAGAGTTTTTTTTTTCTAAAACTTCAGAAATGTACTTTGGCTACAGGTGGTCATTTACAGCATTTATTATGAATCGTAATTTATTTTACATCGTTACTGTTTTCCACTCAATTTATTAAAAAAATTATAAATTGTGGTGTTTATTTTTTTTCTCTGCAGCTATTGGTTTTGGGAAAAAAAATTTTAAATGAAACAAAGATTTCAAGTTATAATTTTATTTTATAAAACTTCATTTTGAAAAAAGTTTTGATATGAAATAAAGTAAGGGTTGCTAATTTCACCCCCCTATAATGTAACAGGAATATTGAAAAAATACCCGTGGTTAGTCCTTTGCGAGTGCACGTAAATTACAAAATTTTAATTTTCTAGCTTAACTGAAATTTTAGAAAAAAAAAATAAAAACTCCATTTTAGTCACCACCTTTTAAGGGTGATATCTCGAAAAGGGGTGGGCTGAGGAAATTTTGTTATAGGAAAGACCCATCTTAATTTCATACGAGCAATCACATCCTGAATTTTGTCGTATATTGGACATGGTTACATTTCGAAATCAGTTGACTTGCTAAGTGTTAAAAAACCGTTTGTTGGCTTATTTTGGTCATGGATTGATTAGTCTGTAATTACTCTTGCATTTTCAAAATATAAAAAAACAATCCTTTAAAGTTAGTAAACGTGAATCACTCAACAAATTTAAGCAATAATTTACATTGTTTTAGATATCTAAATTTATAATAATTAATTCGTTAATAAAATGCGTTATAATCTTTACTCACATTCTAATCTAGCAAGATTTTTCACCTTAAAAAAAGCCTATTTTACGAAATTAAAAAACAAAATTTTGGTGTTCCCTTTTTTCTCTTTTTGACACGCTTATGTGGGCGCCAGACTGTCAAACGTCACCCCGCAGTACGGCTTGATTTTCTTGATCGGCTTTGCGCTTCCATTTTAATATATAGTTCAGTGACTTTCGACTGGCCGAACGCTATGAAGTGATAGGCAATATGTCGTTAAAGACATTCTTTATTTTGTTCCTTAATTAATTACATTTTAAATTAAATTATTAACGAATGTGAAAACAGAAAGTATATGAAGTGAACAACTACCGCAAAAATACTCAGATATTTTTAATAAAAATAGAGGTTGAATTATGATTTGGTGTTTCGAGAATATTCACTAAATTACGACTAAACATTTTATAATACTAACAAAACATATATGTATACCAATCTAGAGACGTCCTCGATATAGGTACACCACTGGTAATCCAGAAAAGCTTTTGGATAATTAGTTAATGGAAACCGGAAAAGTTTGACCCCGGGACATCGTAGATTGCTGTGGAATAGTCGGGAATGCGTTTCGGAATGCAGATTGCGCTTTCTCTCTGTAATTTGAAAATTTAAATCTTTGTTTTAGAGGTAAGTTACTCTGCGGATTGATTTATTACAGTCATCCTTTTTGTAATTTTCAATTTATTATTCTTTTAGATGTTTAATTATAAATTTGAAAGTTTATTTTCTTTATTTTTAAAATCTGTTATTTTATCATTTGGACGTTTAATATTATTTTGAAGTTTTTCGCTAGTAGGTCGTAGAGAAAAATGTGCTGTACATTTCGAGGCATTGTTTTATCGCAGGATGGATTAAAGTTTAAATTTGGTGTTTTTCTATTATTCCGTTATCTTCAAAACTCTAAATTTGTACTTTTTCTCAAACATCTCCAACACAGAAAAATTATGTATGAAACAAGAATTATAGAAAATGACATTACAAACACCTTTTATTTGGACAATTTTTAAGTCACACAGAGCAAGGATAATCTACTTAATTATTTTATAACTTAACCCAGGTAATCTAATGGTGACGGTACGAAATAGGACTGTCAATAATTATTTTGGGAGAGACGACATAACCTACGACGGGCGATATGAAATTCGTCACAACTTTATTACCTAGACCGACAAACTTCTCAGACAAAATTTAAGGGTATATGAAATTCGTCACACAGCCCTTTTAATGGCTCTTGGGCTTTGCGAACACGCATACCTGTACCTGATCATCTGTGATATTTTAAAGATTAGAAACGAATTATTTTTTGTTACTATTAGTTTTAAACCATAAAAATATTTATATATATTATTAAATTATTATTTCAAAATGTTAACGTTCAAAGGATTGCAGTTTATATGGTCCGAAAAGGAAATTGTTGATACAGTTTTATTAATTAACGGGTGCTTAATGGGTAATTAGAGGCCAACTGTGAACAATTTTCAGGGAACAGTAGAAGTGAACAATATTAATAATTGGGTAATTAGGTTTTTGATTATTATTAGGTCGTCAAGAGATTAAAGAGGTGTTATTTTTATTTAGTTAGTACATTTCGGGTGTCGATGAATTATTACAAGTATATTCTATATTTATTTACCATTTATCCTTAGTATGTGTTGTATATCTGTCGCAAAATTTAAAATGTCGTTTGCAAAAGAAATTGTAAGTGAACGTGGAAGAACTCAAATTGTACATGAAAATTATAAGTTTTCTGAACATCGACGTACCACAAATGAAATTGTTTGGAGGTGCAAACGGCCAAAATATTATGTATATGGTGTATATGTGTACACTGTGGGAAAACCTGGCAGCTTTCTTGTAACGACGGTAAAAAATCAACATAACTACTAGGCTGAAGAAAACGTTGCAAGACAAATTCTAAGTGTTGCGGGCAAAGGATGAGCAGAAGAGGATCTTACAGAAAGACCAGGAAAAATAAGGCACAAGGAGTTAGCGGCAAATAATATGTCTGAAACATTAACATGCCGCGATTTGAAGTGTATTAAGCAAAATATGTACAATAGTAGGCGCAAAACATTTCCTACTTTGCCTCTATCTGCCCAGGATGGTCACAGTTATTTTCTCTGTTATTTAAATGAACATTTGTACAAAACTTCAAAAAAGAAAAACTTTGTGCTAGAAAATAATTTTGAACAAGGTATTATAATTTTGGTATCCTCCTACTTGCGTACGTCCCATTTGCGTACACGGTTAATTTTGTCCCACTTGCGTACACCTTGAGGTCATGCTTTGTGGCAGGTAAAAATATTATGATGCATAGTCCTACTTGCGTACACACATAAAATAGGGCCTATTATATTACTGAACAGTTTGAAAATGTTATAATTTTCTTTTTTAATGGCCACAAAATATTGCAAAATAAAAGTTGATTTCGTTGATGCCTATTTACGAACTAAGGACTAACAAAATTACTATTATTTTCAAGTAGTCCAAAAATGTTATTTACGTTTTAAATAAATGAAAATAATTGTATATACTCTTAATAAGTAATCGTTAATATCAGGTCATTAGGGGAATTTAACATTATTCATTATTCGATAATTGATTTTTGAATTTCTTAACACTTCGAGTAAAATCGTTAGTAAGTGTACTGCTGCCATATTATTCAGTTCAGTCGTCTTATAACCGTTTTTATTTCCGAAATGGATCAACTTCAAATAGTTAATACGACCAAAGGGAAGCCATCAGCAATTTTTAAGGAGCAACAGTATCGACAACACATAAAAAACAAACAAGAGGTTGTGACATGGTTGTGCGTCAAAGAAAAAAGTGAAAAATGCCGGGGAACATTAAAAACAAATAAATCCCAAGTTCTGTCAGTATCTGAGAATAACTGTAAACCAAATTTAGCACAACTAGAAGTGAAAGTTCATAAAGAAAATGCCAAAAAGCGAGCACGAGAAACTGATCAGGACATTCCAAACATTTACCGTGAAGAAATGAGGCCACTTTTTAAACGTGGAATTGACTTTGTCTGCGATATTCCAATGTTGTCTTCAGTAAAGACCACTTTATATCGACAAAGACAAAAGGCAAACGGACTGTCGAAAGAGCCAAAATGTGCATCAGATGTCGAAATACCTGAAAGGCCTTTTCTTTTGAACGATGGATCTTCCTTCCTGGTCGCTGATGATGGTTACGAGGACAGAATATAAATATTTTCGTCATCGATTGGGAAGGAGATTACATCAAACCAGAATACTTTCTTTATGGACGGCACTTTTAAGTGTTGCAGTAAACAGTTTACTCAACTTTATACAATACATGCGGACATTGGAAGCAATACAGACGAGCGAAACGTAATTCCTGTAGTTTATGCACTACTCAAGAACAAAACTCGCTCTACATATGAGAGATTATTTACGATAATAAAAAGATCCACAAACTGGAAACCAAAATTAGTGACTGTAGACTTCAAAGAAGCAGTGATTATAGCTATAAGGAATGTGTTTCCTAACGTTGCAATAAATGGCTGTCATTTCCACTACAATCAATGTATATGGCTAAAAGTACAACAGTTGGGCCTAGTTGTAGAATACCGGCACGATGATGAACTGCGACTACATATTCGTATGTGTGCTGCTTTGGCGTATATATTACTTGAAGATTTGGATATCTGTTGGCTAGCCATTCAAGAATATTCACCCTTTAACGAAAAACTTCAAAACTTCTACGATTATTTCGTGGATCAGTGGCTAGAAAATAGTATCATTACGCCAGATATGTGGAACTGCAGCAACAAGCTCTATCGTACAAATAACGTCGTGGAGGGATGGAACAACAAGTTACATCATCTGGTCAAAAGAAACCATCCGCCTGTCTTACAGTTGAAGAAGCAGAAAATAGTGATTTTCTTTATAAACGAAAATAATTGAATTTGGAGGAAAAAAGAAGAAAAACAAAATTCGTCAAATTGGACATTAGAATTAATAAAATAATAGCGGCATATACAGAAACAAAAGACGTTAAAAAATGCCTAACTTCTCTAGCTTACGTCGCTAAGTTAGAGTAACCGACGGTATGGCTCTGTATTTTGTAAATATTCTATAAATACCATTCTTTTTGTAAATTTTTAAATAACAAAAAAAACTCAAAAATATAAAAACTAAAAAAACTTTTAAACACGCCAGCAAATCGGTGCCAGTCCTAAGCCTAGAAAAAGTGTGAAGGGAAGTTTTAAAAATAAAATTAAGTATAAGTATATGTACGCAAGTAGGACTATACAGGGTTGGCCAAACCTCTGTCGTAGTTCTATAACTCCTACTATGCAAATCTTAACGATTTATTTGATATATACCTGTCAATGGTGACCAATACCAAATATCCCAAAATTATTTTCTTGTGTACAATTTCCAATAGTAAATTAGGCAAATCACTTAATTTTTTTTAAATGGAATGACCCAACTTTTTTTACAATTTTAGGTACTCTATGGTCACTAATACATACCCACAAAATATTGTTTCTAACATCCCACCCCTTTCGCAGAAAAAAAAAATTATCAAAAAATATTACATTTTCAGATGCCTATTAAAATATGCAGTGCTCTCTCGAATTTGATGTTAGAATTTAAAAAACTACGATTGTATAAAGCCAATAGACCAAAGATTTTTTTGGACCAAGTTTGAATTTTTTATTTTGTACACAAATTAATTTCACTTTCCAAAAATTTCGAGGGAAATTTTTTTAAACTTTTCAAATGTATTACCCTGTATTTCTATTCATCAACTGAAGGATAATTTCATACTCTTCCACTTCCCTATGTACTTTCCTATACCTATCTGTCGCCGTTATAAAATAAATCCAAAAGGAAGAAAATTACGATAATAAAATTTATTTGAAATTTATCCTAAAACATAAATTTACATTTTATAAAAGATGCTCAAAATGTCTGCCATTTTCTCTAATGCATACATTTATTCGTTGGGCGAATGATCGAGAAACGTTTTTAAGCATATCAGGTGTAATGGAATGGAAAGCTTGCACTATCCTTTCTTTCATATTTTCAGGTGTTGTAGGTGGCGTAAGATAGACTAGATTTTTAATATAACCCCACAAAAAATAATCGGGTTTTGTTAAGTCAGGTGATCGAGCTGGCCATTTTTTTGGACCATTTCTACCAATCCTTCTATTTGGAAACTTTTCATCTAATTCATCTGCCACTTCGCGTAAAAAATGCGCTGCTGCCCCATCATGTTGGTACCACATTGTTAGTCTTACAGCAAGGGAAATGTTTTCAAGTAAAGTAGAGAGATGATTTGCTAAAAAATCTAAATACATCAGACCATTTAAGTTGCCTTCAAAAAAATACGGCCCAATCACATGATCCCCAATTATACCTCCCCAAACATTTACACTCCATCTTTCTTGGCTATGTGTTCTGATGATGTTAGGATTTTCCGTGGAATAATAGTGGAAATTATGTTTATTAACGAATCCGTTCTTGTGGAATGTAGATTCATCAGAAAACAGCACTCTATAAAAAAAAATGGATTTTGTTGCAGTTTAGTTTGTGCCCAGTTACAAAACACCATTCTATTATCAAAATCGGTGTCTTTCAGCTCTTGATGCAATTTTATTTTGTAAGGATGATATTGATGCTGTTTTAAAATCCTTCTAACGGATGTTCTACTTATACCTACTACTTCAGCAATTTTTTTTTGACTTACATGAGGATCTTCTATCGCTGTCAAAATTACAGATAATTGGTAATCATTATCAGTAGCACGTTTGTCAATTATTGGTTTTTTATAAGCAACATTTCCTGTTTCGGTAAATCTTTCATGTAACTTTTCAAAACTTTTTTGATCAGGGATGCGTCTATCGGGATATCGTTGATGATACATTCTTTTTGCCAATAAACAATTTCTGTCGGATTCTCCCAAAACATAGACCATGTCAATTAATTCGTTTTTCGTAAAATTCATTATTAATAGAAGAATTATCGCGATCAGTAAAAATAACTTGACACTTCATTAATAAATAATCTGACACTTTATTAAGACCCAGCCTACTTGATTGAATGTTCACTTTCAATAAAACCACTGATAGAAATTGGATTTTTGATAGATCAATGTCTTTTTGGAATTTACTTTTAAACGACGACAGATAGGTATAGGAAAGTACATGAGTAAGTCGAAGGGTATAAAATTCTCGTTTCATCGATGAATAGTAATACAGGGTGTTCTATTTGAAAAATTTGAAAAAAATCTCCTAGATATTTTTGGAAATTGAAATTAATTTGTGACCACCCTGTACAAAATAAAAAATTAAAACTTGGTTTAAAAAAATCTTTGGTCTATTGGCTTTATACATTTGTAGTTTTTTAAATTCTAACGTCAAATTGGAGAGAGCATTGCATATTTTAATAGGCGTCTGAAAATGTAATATTTTTTGGTATTTCTTCTTTTTCTGCGAAAGGGGTAGGATGTTAGAAACAATATTTTGTGGGTATGCACTAGTGACCATAGAGTACCTAAAATTGGAAAAAAAGTTGGGTCATTCCATTTAAAAAAAAATAATTGATTTGCCTAATTTACTATTGGGCACAAGAAAATAATTTAAATTTAAAAAATTTAATTATATACAAAACACAAAACTGTATTCCATATTTCGCTCACATTCTCTACTAATGTTGCGTCCTTAAGAATATTTGCAGTATAGATGGGGAAAAATTATATCTTGGTAGCTACTACAAAAGAACATAGGCGCCGAATCCTCGGGGCTCTGGGTGCGCAAGCTACCAAATGACGTAAAATGGAAAATGCTATAGTAAATGGAGCTACAGAGGTGACGATTTTAGGGCATGTTGTTCAAGAACCCACATTGAGTAAAGGACATCTGGTATTAAAAAAAGTAGCATTCAGAAGATATTAAAGAAACATCCCAACAAAATTGATCTGGTATAATAACTTAACGAAGACGATTTTGATATATGATTACAATTTTGTGAAATTATGACTGAACGGGCAATAAATGATCAGCAATTTCTTTTCAATGTGTGTTTTTCAGACGCATGCACTTTTTTCTTAAATCGTACGGTAAATCGTCACAACTGTCGGTATTGGTCCGATTCAAATCCTAGAATATTTAATGAAATGCATACGCAACATCCGGAACAACTGAATGTTTTGGCTGGCATTTTTGGTAACCGTATAAATGGCGCCTTTTTTATCTGGAACTTTAACCGCAGACATGTATCTGGAATTATTAGAAGACGCCATTTATACAGCATTATTAGAGTTGATTGAGAATGACGATCAGTACATAGAAAACAACTTAATATTCCAGCAAGACAGTGCGCCACTTTGCACTGAATATTCGTCAGTATTTGAATCAAATGTTTTCAGGACAATGGATCGAAAGAAGAGGAAGTATTGGAAAAAAAGTTGGGTCATTCCATTTAAAAAAAAATAATTGATTTGCCTAATTTACTATTGGGCACAAGAAAATAATTTTGGGATATTTGGTTTTGACCACCATTGACAGGTATACTTTGAATAAATCGTTAAGATTTGCATAATAGGAGTTATAGAACTACGACAGAGGTTTGGCCAACCCTGTATATCGTAATACTTTTACCTGACTCAAGAGATGATCTAACCCGTGTACGCAAATGAAACGTACGCAAATAGCACTATATCATAATTTTAAGTTGCTAAAGAAATTTGCAATTTTTAAGCATTAAATTTTTTACGCAATTGTTCAATACACATGGTTACTTAAATGGACATTATATATCTTCAGTTTTTAGTTTATTAAAAAAAATCGGATGAGATTTACAGGCATTGTTTTAAAAAAATAAGCATTTATGCTCCCTTATTGGCTTATGTTTCAATCCTGAAAGAATAGTTGATTTTGAAATTGCCAGTCATAATGCTGTTCATAAAGTGTGGGATAACGCAACGGTTAGTGGCTGTCGATTTCATCTCACCCAGTGTTAATTAGGAATAAGTTGTGAATATAAAAACAAAAATAGTGAGGCGGGAAAGTGGCTTCGTTATTGTTTCGGGTTGGTGTTCTTAAATCCAAATCGAATAAGCGATTTTTTTTTTTTTTTATTTACTGGAAATTAAACCAAATGATGACAGGTTAACGGCATTTACAGATTATTTATTAGACTATTTTATTTCTAAGAAAGCTACTATTCCACCCCACATTTGGGCTGACGCCTCCTCTGATTTAAATAAAACCACAAACGCCTGTGAGTCTTTTTATTATAGTTCGCCAACAATTTTTTATTTTATGGATGTTTTATTACAATTTTAAACCGAAGTATATATATAAAATATAATAGTATTATTAAAGTGCCAAAAAATAACTACGCTGCTTTTGGTAAAATAGTTTCAAACGAATATGGGCATAACCCATGAATGTGTATAATTTTGTATAAAATGTGTATTTGACTATTTAAAATATGGTTGTGTAATAATTAAAATCTAATCGGATTAGTGTGACGAATTTCGTAGTTCCAAAATCGACCCTTTAAATGGTACGTGACGAATATCGTACACCTTTTCTATGTTTACCTGATAAATGAGACGAATTAAGAATTGCCCCCTACGACAAAAACAGGTATAATATTTGCGGGGTACAAACTGGAACGGTTCGACGTGGGACGACACCAAAATATGTTCTCCTGATATATCTGATGCAGTTCATTTGTGTTGACTGATTTGTTTTTTATTTAGCACAAAGTAATAAAATGTTTTGTGTAATGGTCCTGTTTTATTTTTTTTTTAAACATATATTCCATATTAGAAGCATATTCCGTATTAGTTACTAAAACACAATTTTCTATAGAATATTCTTCTGTGACTTCTGTATAACAGATTTAAATTTATAATGGCTTTCAAAGGTGTAAAGAAACTACACAAAAAAAAACAAGGGATGGTAAGAAGATATTCTAAATTTAATTATATACAAAACACAAAACTGTATTCCATATTTCGCTCACATTCTCTACTAATGTTGCGTCCTTAAGAATATTTGCAGTATAGATGGGGAAAAATTATATCTTGGTAGCTACTACAAAAGAACATAGGCGCCGAATCCTCGGGGCTCTGGGTGCGCAAGCTACCAAATGACGTAAAATGGAAAATGCTATAGTAAATGGAGCTACAGAGGTGACGATTTTAGGGCATGTTGTTCAAGAACCCACATTGAGTAAAGGACATCTGGTATTAAAAAAAGTAGCATTCAGAAGATATTAAAGAAACATCCCAACAAAATTGATCTGGTATAATAACTTAACGAAGACGATTTTGATATATGATTACAATTTTGTGAAATTATGACTGAACGGGCAATAAATGATCAGCAATTTCTTTTCAATGTGTGTTTTTCAGACGCATGCACTTTTTTCTTAAATCGTACGGTAAATCGTCACAACTGTCGGTATTGGTCCGATTCAAATCCTAGAATATTTAATGAAATGCATACGCAACATCCGGAACAACTGAATGTTTTGGCTGGCATTTTTGGTAACCGTATAAATGGCGCCTTTTTTATCTGGAACTTTAACCGCAGACATGTATCTGGAATTATTAGAAGACGCCATTTATACAGCATTATTAGAGTTGATTGAGAATGACGATCAGTACATAGCAAACAACTTAATATTCCAGCAAGACAGTGCGCCACTTTGCACTGAATATTCGTCAGTATTTGAATCAAACGTTTTCAGGACAATGGATCGGAAGAAGAGGAAGTATTGAGTAAGTGGCCCCCACGGTCTTCGGATCTAACCTTGTTGGATTTTTAATGAGGCCACTTAAAAACTAAAATGTATGTCACATAGCCAATATCACTGGAAAATCTGTGGCAAAGGGGGCGTCCAATAATCACGTAAAATAATTTTGAGGATTTTTTCACTCCCTCCCTCCTGGTGAGATTTCGTAAGATTTTCCTCAACTCCCCTCCCCCTTCCATCCCCCTCCTTCCTCCACATTCCCCCTCCCCAACCCCCTCCACCATTCTCCCTCCAACCTCCCCCTCTACTTTATGAAAGATATCCCGATTTAGGTGGGAGCCTTCAGCCTACCCATTGTTGATACAATTGGACATGTGACAATACCTTTTTTTTTACAAGAATATTTTCATAAAATTAACGCTTTAAAATAGCTTTTAAAGCGCTTTTAAAAAACCGGTGGTGCCCTTAAGTGAGGTGTGGAGGGTGGATTGCCCCCATTTTCCGTATAGAGGCCGAGCACCCAAAGCAATTTTTTAGTTCCGGCGCCTATGCAAAAGAATGAATTTGTCCATCAAAAAATATAAATTCGGCTAATAAAAGAACTATAGGTACCTACTCGAAAAAAATAAAAAGAAAATGTTTGCCATTATTTCCTAAAAGCCCGCTACTGGAATTATTTAAATCATCTACTTATAATATTTTTTAAGTTTATTTTAGCATCCTAGCGGATCTCGTATCCGTTACCTCATTTTTCATAATTTTATGAAAATTTTAATAAATGTAATAATATAATCTATAATTTCGAAATGTATAATAATTATTACTATTGTTATTATTACATTTATTTAGGTAGTTACAATAGCAGAAGTTCAAAACCATTTTAATAGAAATGCTATTAACAATTGCTACACCCGCCCAAACGTATTTATCTAATAGGACTTGATTGTATTATAGCTCCTCCCCTCACATCAAGCTCTTCCTACCGAGTTAAATTCTCCTACCATTCTTAATTCCCATAAACAGATTGGTTTAATCTTTATAGCACTACATAAATCAAAATATCTTACACACCTGGTAAATTTACTGGTACTACCATCTCTCGATTGTTTATTTGAGTACCCGTTTAGATACCCTACTCGCTAAGAGGTGGCGCTAAGAGTACTAATTTTGTTTGAATCACCGTCGTGGGTTCCTGCAAGTTTTTCAAATTTCTTCTAGATGGCGATAACAACCTCGTTGCTTGTATAAGTTGCGTATTGATAGCAATTGATGACGGTGCGTGTTTCATTTCTGAATAAATATGTATATTTAATTTATGATTTGATATATCTAATTCTATGTATCTACCTATACAGGTATACCCATCCATATTATTATGAAGATATTACTTAGACTTAAGGTTATGTTTGTATTTTTAAACACCATGCCTCATTTATATGGCCAAAATTCAATAAAGTTATAAATTCATTATAAGTTCATTAACTACCTTACTGATTTTTTCTTATATTAATGGATTGTCAAAAAGAACTTGAAATATTAGAACTTCAGACTGAAAAATACATTCTCCTAGCATTGTAATCGACGGTTTGGGTACCCTATATGAAATTAGAGTGTAAACAACAGGTATATGCATGTACAACTACTAATTACTTTAAAATATAATTATTACTCACTACAAATACTCTCTTTATTTTAATTTTTCGATTTTATATTAGTTATTATCGTTTTTCGATATTTTAGGATAAATCTGGGCATGTTATTAAAAAATTTATATTAAAGAATTTCCCGTTTCCATCAAATCTAAATAAATCTTGAAATTTCATACAAAAACTAATAAAATGATAACTTCAATATTTATTATCATCATTTCAGCAGCAAATAAAAGAAATTATGACATACCTATTGAAAAAATTTTAAAAATTATTTTAAAATTAAATTTATTATTTACTACTTGTAGGGTAGATACTACTGGCAATAAACATTTTGCAGAAAAGATTTGGTTTTGTCCAACTGGCAGTAAAAAAAAATATTTATTCAGTAAAATTATTGAAGTACCTATTTGTTTAACAGTTCAAATTTCAAAACGACTACCTAAAAATTATGACGTTTTTATGGTTACCAATTCAACGAGTACTATTTATATGAAATTTACTGTAATAAATCGGAATGCAATTTTTTTTAGTTATTTAACTCTCTTTCCAATACAAAACAACAAAAATAATGATTTTTTTATTTTTTTTTTACCTTTTATTAACTTTTTTTTTAATTGTAACTTCTTGTGCCTACCTCTGCTACCCCAATGATATAATATGGTGAATAACGTAACTCTCGATTAAAATTTCATTTTAAATCCATTTTAAAATTGTATGCATTATTGTGTAAATACAGATTACCAATAAAACCGATACAACCAAAACATTGTAGTGGAAAATGAATAATAAAAGTACAACGCCACACGTATTTGTGAGCTTTTATATAACAAAATAATATAGTTGATAAAACAATTACGTCGGATTATTTTATTATTTATTACCTACTTAAATTGATGGCCATTTAAATGTTTTTTATAAAAAAAATATAAATTAATGATACAGTGAAAATAAAGAATAAAAAAATATTGAAAAATTATCAAATAATGTATATATTTTGTTCAATGTTGCATGTTCCCTACTTTATTAATACATCTACAATCAGCAGGGTAGCCTGGTATAACCCCAGAGCCGCCGAGAGCCAGGTCGGGACCCAGGACAGTTTTCCAGGCCGGGCCCTGCGACACTTTTATAAAAAAAATTAAAAAAAAAAGGTCTTTAAGCAAAAACTGCTACTCTTTAGTGAAATCTCTAAAAAAAAGGTCCTCTCTAGTGCTCTCTTGGCGAACTAAAAAAAAAAGTTCTTCAAGCAAAAACTGCTACTCTTTAGTGAAATCTCTAAAAAAAAGGTCCTCTCTAGTGCTCTCTTGGCGAACTAAAAAAAAAACGTCGCCTAAAGCTGCTGTGCCCCCACTTGAGCCCGGGTCCCGGGAATATATCCCTGCTAGTCCCCCTCTCGTCGGCCCTGATAATTCCCGGAGCCCGGGCTGAAGTGGGGCCCGGCAGTGGCATAAGGGGGACCCGGCAGCTTTAGGTGAGACGTTTTTTTATTTTTTTAGAAGTTCGCCCACAAAAGGGAGGAGCGCTGGTTTACGTAAAATACACTTTTTTTTATTTTTAGAGATTTCACTAAAAAGGAGGGAGGAGCAATTTGCTTGAGAGGACCTTTTTTTTTAAATTGTTCCAGGGCCCGATCTGGTTCTCGGTGGCCCTGACAATCAGTTACTGAAGACATAAATAGCTTTATTACTCTCAATTTTCTTCTATTTTCGATTACTGCTCTCCATCTTACCAGTCCCAAAACTCTTCTTTTTCTTGTTTTTTTTCCTTTCCTTTTCCTTATCTGCTTCTTCTTCTAGTCCAAGGCTCTTTTTCGTTTTTATAGTTATTTTTGGTTTTCCTCACAGGTTCTTCTTATCGATTTTTCATCTTCTCTTATGTCTTTTTTGACATATTTCTTTCGATTAGCTCCTCTTACCTTCATTTCTTAAATTTTCATTTTATTTTATAAATATTGGGCTATTAGGTATACATTTAAACTTTTTTGATGATAATATAAATAATTATTACGACCACATCAACATTATTAACCAAACGAGCACACGAACGTAAAAAAAAACCGTCGATAACTGGTTTATAACCAAACGTATAAGAAATAGTTCAAATGTCGAGGAAAATAACGTTATTCGCATCCACAAATTGCACCTAAATTTAACGTATGTTTGAAACGTTCTATGTTACTATTAAGATAATATTAAAATCAAACGTTGAATTTTTTATGAAAAAGAAGAAATATCGGTTGATTTTGAATAAAAAATTGTTAACGTTACTACATTACGTATTTTCAAGTGATTCAATAAACGTTCGTATGCCTAAAAAATAATCTTTTATTAGGTTTTAATTGTACGTATATTTTTAAACAAGAAATAAACGTGATTATATATGAAATAATGAAACTTTTATTATATGTAACAATTATACGTTTATTATTATGAAATAATAAAATGTAAAACAATTCTTTATTTAAACTTTCAACTAAAATCAAAGTAATTTATGATAAATAGGTTCAATATAATATTCAAATAGTATAAACTGAAGCAAATATATAAATATGAATCTCCTTGTGTTGTCTTGACCGAACCACCATTTCTAGTTTCATCATAACGCTTACGACTTAGCTGGAACAGCCTGTTTTTCGTTGCGCCCTCTCTTAGAACGTTAAAAGGTTCGAATACAATAACGTTTTATATACGCTTATATTTATATTAAACTAACGTTTATATTTGATAAAATTATCAACTTTTAGTTAGATAACAACGTTTAAAACCAATATTAAAATAAACCTAAATAATTAATATTAAAACAACGTAGATATTTGATTTACGTTATTAACCAAACGTTAAAAGGCTTAAATTCAATTTTTAAATTATCAATTTTTAGTTATATAACAACGTTTAAAAATAATATTAACAAATAGATAAATAATAAACATTAAAACAACGTTAATTTTTAGTTTAAAATATAAGGATACAATAATATTTTTATTACGACTTTTATGCAATTTAAACTAATGATAATATTACACGTATATTTAACAAAATTTTTAGCTTTTGGTAGAACTACACGTACATAACAACGTTAAAAAAATAATATTAAACTATAGTCGAGCCCAACCGTTAAAAAGTCTCTAACACAAAAACGTTTTCTATGTGCGAGTTGTATACAAAGAATGCTGCGCTAAACTGAGTTTAGGTACAGGAGTTTAATTTTTAACTAGTTATATTTAATGTACAAATGTAATTTTTAAAATTATGTTCAGCAATAATCGATGATTATACAACAAGGTTCACAGTGAAAACTAAAATTTCATTTTAACTGCCTATTCTACACTTTACTCTATACGAATTATATTTTATTTAAACTAACGTTTTAATATTATATGTATATTTAACAAACTTTTATAACTTTCCGTTACATAACAACGTTAAAAAATATTAAAATATAGTTAGCTAATTAATATTAAAATAACGTTTATTTTGAGTTAAAAATATTAACCAAACGTTTAAGTTTTCCGATAAAATAACGTTTCTATTATACTTTTATGTAAATTAAACTACTAATGTTATTAATAAACGTATATTAAACAAAAGTTTAAACTCTTGGTAGAACAACAATTACACAACAACGTTTTAAAATAATATTAAAATATTCTTGAACAAATAATATTAATATAACGTAGATATTTAACTTACATTATTAATCAAACGTTGAAAGGTAAACGAACGTTTTCTATACGGCATGTAATTAATTTAAAATAACATTAAAAATTAACGCAAATTTAACAAAACTATTAACTTTTGGTTACATAATAACGTTTAAAAATATTATTAAAATACAGTTAAATAATAAATATTGAAATAATATATATTTTTAGTTTAAAAAATAAATCAAACGTTAAAATGATTTGATTCAACAACGTTTTTAATACGTTATATATGTAACTTAAAATAATGTTCATAAATTTCGTATTATTTGCAAAAAAAATCAACTTTTGGTTTAAATAATTAATAAACGTTAATTATAGACGAGAAAATGACATTATAATAAACGTATTATTTTATCAAATTTTCAACATTCGGTTAAAACTAGCTAAAAAAATACGTTATTTTTTATACGTATAATTTTTCGACTAAAATTTCAACGTTAAATTTTCAACCATTAACGTTTTTTTATACTGTACAACGTTATATTTACGTTCAAAAAACGAGTGTATGATCATTGGGAAAACTGTAATTTCCACATACTTATTGTTTGTTGTATTAATAAATAATTCATACTATTGTGTCTCTTCCATTTCTTATTTTAATTTTTTTATAGTTGCTATGTCAAAGTAAAAACGTTGCACCGATGTCTCTTTTATTTACATACCTTCTTATAGGAAACAACCTATTTACATTCTCAAATAAAACAAAATTAGCCATTTCCTAATTGTACTTTGTACTTATCATTTAGACACTTAGCAACAAATATTACAATAAATTTAATCTATTTTCACACATTTAATATTGACATAACTTTTACGAGTTATCTAGGCACCCGACAAATATTTGAAATAGATAAAAATGTTAATGGTTTATTTAATAAAAATTCTAGAACTAACATTGGTATGGATTAGTTTCGGTTTCAGGAAATTTGAATTGTAAGGAATACTGGCTAATGAGGCTAAATTATACAAGGTACTAACTTGGGACTTCTTTTATTTTTATCAATCATTAATTATATTTTATGATAGGTAGATGTCAGTGTTTTATGATTACCACTTATATAATAATACAAATCTTACAAATCTCTAGGTTTTTCAGATCCTCAAATCATGAAACTTTTACATCGTATACAAAAATAAACTCAATATTTTTTTATTGAATTTTGAAGAATTTTAACCCCACCGTTAGGAAGACAGCAAAATTTGAAAACGTAAAATATATAGGCCATATATCTTTCAAGAAGCTGTTCCAGTCGACGTTAAACCCAAAATTTTTACCTGCTTTAATCGTACCCACTCACCAATTTACTACTTAAAACCCTATAGAAAATTGTGCCAAATTACAAAGAACCGGGTACACTTTCGTAGCCCCATCATACATTCTCCTAATGTTAAAGTAATAGGTCAGTATTATTTAATTATACCATATGGGCTCTTGATTCCCATTTATTGTCTATTTAACCTGTAATTTGTGGAATTCAAAATGTGAAATCGTTTAATAAAGGTCATTTCTGTATAATGAAAAGTGGCTCGAGTTAAGGAATTGAAGTTTAATGGCCACTTTTTGAATATGTAACGAGTGACTTAGGGATTGGTAATTTTTTACAGGTATAAATATCAGTAGGTACCTTTTATGTTATAAAGGGTGTTTCATCTATATAGAACTATCAGCATTTTTTAAAAATACTGCTATTTTGACTATGATCAATTTATAGGTGGGTTTATAAATTACTGAATTTAAAATACTTTGATGATTGTACCTACACTTTGATTTTATACATCAATTTATAGAGTCCATCTATGAAAAACCGAAAAAGTCCTATGGATTTTACGAAGATATACATTTTTAAAATGGCGACCGGTTTCGAAATATTACATCATCATCTGGCACACTATATTCACTTTATACTAGTGCACTAATTTTCTTTATGAAAATTACCATTATTCACATATGGCTAACCTCAATATCAAAGTTTGTACATTCTTGAGTTTTTGCTTTAATGAATTTATGTAATAATGAATTTATGCATTAATGAATTTATACATTCATAAGTTTATTTATACATTTGTAAGTTTATAAATTGTTGAATTCATAAATTAATAAGTTTAGATACATTTATGAGTTTATACATTGATGGGTGTATGCACTGGTGAGTGTGTGCATATGCATTGATTAGATTATACATTATTAAGTTTATATATTGATAAGTTCATGTTTTTTTTTTATTTGTAATTGGTTAACTCAAAACTTAATAGTCGTTTAGATCAAAATTTCTAAAATCATGTCCATTCAAAAAATGATTTTGGATAATTGATTTATATCATCTGTACATGAAAAAGAAAACTTTATTTAAGTTATTTTACCCAAGACAATAACAAGAATTTGTTTCAGACATTTTTAAAATTTGAAAAGAAATTGATGTGTAGATTTGAGAAAAAAGTTTTATAATAAAATCATTTCTATTTAATGTTAAAATAGAATTTTCGAATATAACTATGGAATTTCCCTTTTTCCATTGACCAAAGGCATTTTCCAAATAACTAGATATAAACTCAACAAAGAATTTATTGATTTAACAAAAGAAGGTAAGTAGGTAATTAATTTGGGAAGTTTTTAATTTCTGTTAACTGCTAAAAATATTAAATAAATGAAAAATACCAAACAATTTAAAATGTATGATAGAAAAGTAACTTGAATAGTGTATACGTATAAGTGACAAAAATTTTTTTCATCCTCAATCATAGAGTGTAATATTAATGTACTTGTTTTCAATTCACAGATTAAGAGTCTCTTATAAATAAAAAGTAATATTATATAAAAAAAGAGTCATAATTTACCTAATTTTATTTACACAAAATTATAATTTTCATTACAATTTGAGAGATTAAAACAAACTTTTTTAATGAAACACTAAAAAATATAAATAAATAATTACGCCCTAAACAATATAAAGACTTAATAAGTAACTTAATTTTTAAAAATCATTACATTTTATAGTCCTATATTTAAATCAAAACTATATAATAAATAATATAATAAAATTATAATCCACTAAGAGGTTTATTTTTACAAATGTTTTATATAACCAATACAAAATCAACCGATGCAAAAATGTTATTAATTTAGTTCCTTATTTTAGTTTATAAAAATAATGTTCACATTTTTTTAACGATATCTCTACTTTTATCAAAAAATACTTCCAAGAAATATTGTATTCCAGAAATCCATATATGACAATCTACAAGATATTTAAGATCAAAATCTCAATTAAATTGTATGTCTAATATTTTTAAATTCAAGTGGTTTTATCTTAACATCGTTTAATAAAATTTTTAAGATTTTGTAGTTTTTGTTTAGTGGATAGTAGAAAAAATATACTGCATAACTCAAGTGGATGATCTGTAGCGCAGTTCGTCATTATACAATATGGACATCATACCCACTGTTCTTGCATAAACTGGGTACTATATAATTTTACGAAATTTAAAGAATTTAAATTTAAAAGTAAGTAAAACGAATAAATGTGTAAGTGAAAATTAGATTCATAATGATTTTTTTTTTGTATATTGAAGAATAAATCAAAATGAAAATTGGAAATTTTACAGTTTTACAGAGCCAAATTCGTATTGGAATAATAGAAAAAATTTGAATAGATAAATAATAATAAATAAACCCGATATTTAATGCATGGAAATTAATGGAAAATATTATATAATATGTAAAACATGGGATTACTATAAAAATTTGGAATGCTTTAAGTGCTACAAATAACTATTTCAAAATCTTTTGCGAAAATAATTTCTTATTGTAAAGAATTTTAATAACTCAAATAATTGTAAAAAGAAAAATCGATTTTTAACTCTTTTTTAAAAACAAAAATGTAAAGAATGTGAATTTTCAAAATAAATAAAAAAGAAAGTTAGAAATTTCGATAGCTGACTAACCGAATACAGTTGTAAAAATACCTAAAATATTTCATATTATTTACGGGCCCATCTTCCGAACTTTCTCAAACTCCAAACCCGATTCATAAATCCTTTGTTTCCGTCCAACCCTTCTACTTAACACAACTAAAAATATCTATCAGCGATTATTACTTCTAAGAACGTTATCAAGATCTCGGACCAAAATTTTCGATTAGTATAAATCTCTAAATTCGAATTCTTCAGGTAAGGGATTATTTCCAGCCACTCAAATGTCTCAAAGTGACACATAAAACCACAAAAGATGAAAACCACAAAGCAGATTATCACCGCGGTTGGTGTGAATCTTAAAACCATGTGGATTATTATTAACAGTAGATATAGATAGTTATTTGAAATTTTGTTGTTTGGCTTTTTATTTTATATGATTTATGGCTATGATCAGCTTTTAGGTATTTATAAATATTTATTTTTTAAATATTGTATTGTTAAAATATTTTCTTAGTTTTATACAAAAAAATTAAGAAAAGTAAAATATATCCGTCTGTATCTACGATATAAAATTAACAACATATTTCTTTCAGCATAAAGTTAAATTTAGATATTGTTTAAAATAATCCGAGAGAAAATAAAAAAAAATAACTATTAGAACTACGATAGGTACTAGTTTTTTTGTTTTTAGTATTTTTGTTCCATTTTTATTTTACTCTATATATATTTTTTAGCAAATATTCGTAATATCTATAAGTAGTCTTTTCTAATTTGTTTTTGTAAAGTTTAGATTGTTTCTCAGCTCTTTGATATACGATATAGGATGACTGAATGTAAAAACTCTAGAAAATGCATTATATTTTGGTAAGTCATTTTTTATATAATGAATGCATGTAAAATTAGAAAATAACATAATATATTAGAAGAAAAATTATAAAAATATTTATTTATACTTTACCAAAATACAAAATTATACTTTTACGATAGCGACATACTTATGAAAAACTTTGTTTTCCCATTTATTAAAAAAAAAAAAAATTTGTAAAAATTTCTTTATTAATAAAAAAACTGTATTTCACTTTAAACTCGACATATCATTCAAAGTAATCGTACCCACAACAAAATTGTTTTTTCAAAACAGATAGATTTAATTCCATTGTATTTTATAACGAATCACATAAGCAATAAAATAACTCTGCAAATTAATCTGTAACATAATTAAAGCATTAAAAATAATAACATCGTGAATCTTACACTTAAGTAGCATTTAGGTATATCTAATAAGAAGTAATCTAATTCTGGCAACATGAAAGGAAAAAAACGTGTTACGTGATTTTAACAAGAAAACCCTTTCGATTAAAAATGAACATTTGAATGATTTTATAAATAGTTAAGATAAAACACTAGATTTTAATAAAACCAGTGAAAACATTAGATATCTTATGTTATATATGTTTCCTAATTTTGGTTAACTACACTTAATATTTAATAAGACTTTAAATTTGTTAGTCTATAATAATGAATGATTTTTTATTTAATTATTTATAAAATGTACATTTATAATTATTCAACAATTATCTACCTTTCGAATTCCAGCTCAAAATTAGATCAAAACATCTCTACTACTTCTACTTCGCTAATTTGTCACCAAAACACAACTAAGACATCTCCATTTATTACAACAGAAATTTTCAAACACATTTCATTCATGCAAAATCAAAATTAGAACGCTACTTCCACGGAATGTTAATTACTCAACAACCCTTATCAAAACAGACGTCAGCAACATTTTCGAAAGACATTTTCCTCGCTGACGATTTCGCCAGATATTTTGACTTTACGACATCGCAGAATGCCTCCTCGATTCCCGAAAACGCCCTTTCATCCAGATATTATCACCGCATTAAGATCCTCCGACTAATTTTCGCCCATCCTTTTATATCTGTTTAAAATCTGAAAGTGCAAGTAAAGCAGGTAAGTGAAAAGATCGCGAATTCCTCAAATACGAAGTGACTACCGTCAGGTGCTGCCATCCTTCGATGCGGCTGCTGATCGAACTAGGGCAGCGCTTGCGTGAGATTCCGTAGTCTTCGGTTCGTATATACCGCAGTCAAACGGCGAGAACAGTCAGTATAACATCAAGCTTTACACAGTGAGCTCGCGCTGGTGTATAGCTCCAAAAGATGGTCGCGCGCGTATTTGAAAATTATTCTAAGTCCGAAAAATGTTAATCACGAATTTTCGCGGAATTATAAAATTTCGAAAGTGCTTCTAATTCATATGAAATGAACTTGTAGTGTATATAAAAAACGAAATATTAAAAACAATGTACCAAATATTATTACTCGCGCTGTTTTGGGCAGCTGTTTGTGTGGTGGCCAATCGTTACGATGGTCCCGAGCAATGTTCCTGGTTACCAGACAACACCGACAGCTCCTCCTCCAAGCTGTCTGTTACTTGTAAAGTGCGAAGTTTGGAGGAAGGAGCAAATATAACTACGTTACCGACGGAGGTTACTTCAAGATTAAGGATATTGTGCAGTGACGTGCTTTTTTTCGAAAGTGTGCTTCCAAGTCAAGGGTTACATCGGCTGCATGAGCTCGAAGAGCTTCAAATCAACAATTGTAAAATCCTCAGTATACCTCCGAATTCCTTCGAAGGACTGTACAACGTCAAAAAGCTCTCCGTTAATACTTTTAATGCTGACTGGAGCCCTACAAAAGTTCTCGATCTGACTCCGTACAGCTTGCAGGGTTTAAAAGAGCTGCAAGTTTTAGATTTATCTGACAACAATATGAGAGCTTTACCAGACGGGATGTTTTGTTCTTTAGCCAATCTACAAACCATCAACATCACGAGAAATCGTATCAGAAATCCTGAAAGAATCGGAATAAATATACCAGAATGCACCAATAGCGATCTACAAAATTTAGACCTGTCTTTTAACGATTTGAAAACCTTATCAGAAGAAGCTGGTTTTTCCAGATTACGAAGATTGCAACATTTGTACTTACAAAATAACAATATAAGTGAAATATCTGGTGAAACTTTCGCTGGGTTGGTCTCGTTGAAAATTTTAAATCTCGATAACAACAAGATAGGAACGTTACCCGAAGGTCTGTTTGCTGGTACACCAGAGCTAAAAGAGATCCATATTATGAACAACTCGCTGTTTTCACTAGCCAAAGGAATTTTTCACAGATTAGAACAATTATTGGTGTTGGATATATCTGGTAATCAGCTCACAAGCAACCATATCGATGCAGGCACTTTTTCAGGTCTGATTCGTTTGATAATATTAAATTTATCTCACAACGCTTTAACTAGAATCGACGGAAGGACTTTCAAAGATTTGTACTTTTTACAGATATTAGATTTGAGGAACAATTCGATCGGTTTTATCGAGGATAACGCATTTTTACCTCTTTACAATCTACACACGTTAAATTTGGCGGAAAACAGACTGAATACCATCGGGGCGCAATTGTTTAACGGACTCTTCGTTCTTAGTAAACTGACTTTAAATAATAACCTGATTGTGAATATAGACACGAGTGCATTCCTAAATTGTTCCGCTTTAAAAGAATTGGATTTGTCGTCGAACGCGCTCTCCGAAGTTCCCGACGCGATTCAAGAACTGTCGTTTCTCAAAACTTTAGATTTGGGCGAAAATCAAATATCCGATTTTCGGAACGGGTCGTTTAAAAATTTAAATCAACTCACCGGACTGAGACTGATCGATAATAATATCGGAAATTTAACCAAAGGGATGTTTTGGGACCTACCGAATTTGCAAGTGCTTAATCTCGCGAAAAATAAAGTACAGAATATCGAGAGAGGAACATTCGAGAGAAACACACAAATCGAGGCGATACGGTTAGACGAAAACTTTTTAACAGACATTAACGGTATTTTCGCGACTTTAGCTAGTTTGTTATGGCTGAATTTATCGGAAAATCATCTAGTGTGGTTCGATTACGCGTTCATACCCAGTAATCTTAAATGGCTGGACATTCACGGAAATTTCATAGAACATCTCGCTAATTACTACAAAATTCAAGATGAAATTCGCGTAAAAACTCTAGACGCTAGTCACAATCGTATTTCTGAAATATCTCCGATGTCGATACCAAATTCAATAGAGCTTTTGTTCATAAACAATAACTTCATCAGAACAGTGCAACCTAACACATTCCTTGATAAATATAATTTAGCTCGAGTGGATATGTATGCAAATGATTTAGTGAACTTAGATTTAAACTCGCTAAGAATCGCTCCAGTTGCTTCTAACAGATCCCTACCGGAAGTATACCTCGGAGGTAACCCGTTTCATTGCGATTGCACAATGGAGTGGCTGCAACTCATCAACAACATGTCAGCTTCAAGGCAGTACCCCAAAGTGATGGATCTTGAAAATATCGTCTGCAAAATGACCCATTCTAGAGGTATGACTCATATGCCATTAAATCAAGTGAAACAAAGTGATTTTTTATGTACTTACGAAACGCATTGCTTTGCATTGTGCCACTGTTGCGATTTTGATGCATGCGATTGCGAGATGACTTGCCCTAATAACTGCACATGTTACCACGATCAAACTTGGAATAATAACGTCGTCGATTGCTCCGGACAAAATGCAGATGACGTCCCACAAAAAATCCCAATGGACGCCACTGAAGTTTATTTAGACGGTAATTATATTAGAGAACTGCAAAATCATGTCTTTATCGGTAGAAAAAATATGCGAATATTATTCGTGAACAATAGCGGCGTAGAGACGATACAAAACAGTACTTTTAACGGGTTGCAAAGTTTACAAATTCTCCATTTAGAGAATAATAAGTTGGCGGAATTAAAAGGGTACGAGTTTGAACAGTTATCGAATTTAAAAGAACTATATTTGCAGAACAATCAAATTTCGGTGATCGGTAATAATACTTTGGAGCCGTTAACGTCGTTGCAGGTTTTAAGACTGAACGGTAATAAATTGGTAACTTTTCCCGTGTGGCAACTATCAACCAACACTCGTTTATCCGAAGTTATGCTGGGCAACAACCAGTGGTCTTGTAGATGTAAATTCTTGCAAGGACTTACGGCGTGGGTAGCGGACAATGCAGCAAAGATTGTCGACAGTGCGGACATGATGTGCTACAATCTAGACTCGAGACCGCCTCAGCGTCGCGAATTGGACTTTAACAGCACGGCATGTAGTGACTTTTACGCCGGCAGTTCAGTAATCGACAGTATGCTAGTGTCAGATTACTGGCCTATGGTTGTAGTGACTTTATGTATCGTAATATTACTATTACTGTCTCTAGTGTTGTGGTTCGTTTTTAGAGATCCGGTACGCGTTTGGCTGTACAGCCGTTACGGAGTGCGATTGTGCAGTTTTCGCGCTACTGCCGCTAAGCAGTACGAAGAAAGAGACAAGTTGTACGACGGTTTTGTGTGTTATAGTCCCAAGGACGAGGAATGGGTCGTACAAGCTCTAGCCGCAGAATTAGAGCCCAAATTCCAGCTGTGCTTGCACTACAGAGACTTACCCCACACCGCGTATATCCAACACACAGCTCCTGCTGTACTAGAAGCGTCAGAAGCCAGTAGAAGAGTGATAGTAGTTTTAACGCGAAATTTCCTACAGACTGAGTGGTCGCGGTTCGAGTTGAGGCAAGCTCTACACGAAGCTCTAAAAGGTAGGGTCTTTAAATTAGTGATATTAGAAGAAGGCCCCATTCCTGAAGCTGAGCTCGATCCCGAGCTGCGATTGTACCTTAAAACTGCGGAGCGAGTGAGATGGGGCGAGAAACGATTTTGGGAGAAATTAAGATACGCTATGCCTTCCGTGGAACCCAGAGGGAAGATCAACGCAAACTATAGAAGAAATATAAATAATTACACAATCGATTCCAGGGTGGTGGCTAATGGTACGCATCACAGCCATCATACTTACCCTGAGAAGATTAGGACGCAGGGGCCTCCAAGTCCCGGCATGCAAATGTTGCCGCCGTCATACTCCGCGGCGGTACCCCAGGAGGCGGATGATGCCAACTATTCCTCGGCAACGACGGCCACCCCTTCTCCTAGACCTATGAGGCGGGTTCAGGAGCCCAGGCCGATTTCAGACCATATTTACTCCAGCATCGACTCTGATTACAGCACGTTGGAGCGGGGGTCTGGTAGACGGGGGCCCCCCTGGAGGCCCCAGCACGTGATGATCCCATCGGGGGTAAATAATGGAGGCCAGGCCTATCTTGTGTGATAACTCAATATGACTGACTAGGTATATATATAAATATATTACTCAAAGACTAAATATTTCAAAGTCGACAATGTGTAATTATTAATTCATTTTGTAACTATTATTTTTGTACATTACTGTATATAGATATATTTATTTTGTTTTTATTGATTTTTGTATTATGTGTATATTTTTTACGAATTGCAAGAAACGAATTATATAATAAATACGATGTGAAATACTATATATAATCAAAGTTTTTAATTTTTCCTCAATTTTTAAATGTTTTCAGAAAAAAATTGGGTTCACATCGATTATTTTTTATTAAAGTTTAAATTACGAAAATTTAAAGGTCATAATTTTCATTTAAGTATCAAAATTCCTAAATTAGAAGATACATAAAAAGATAAATTTTAAAATATTCGTTTTGTCTATTGAAAATATTTATTTTTATTTATTATTTTTACAATTATTTCTTTATCAGCTCAAAAGTAATTTACTTTTCCTTTTGTATCGTCAGTTACAAGAAAAAATGTCCAGTAGTCTTTGTTCCAAAGTAAAATTTTAAATATTCTTTAAAATCAAAAATAAAAGTGTTGACAATATTTTTATATATTTTTTTCTTCATATTTTTAACTACTTCCAATTTAAAATACATTCAATGTTCGTTTAGTTGAGGTAATTCTATTAATCTTCTTATTTTCTATATATTTTTGTTGACTTTTAAATATCTATTTTGTTGACATCTAAATTACTTTTATCACTAGAATCCTAAAGTTAAAATTAGATAGTGATTTTACATTTTAAAATCGCTAGGTACTATTAAAAATCAATTTTTTTATTCAAATTAAATTAAATTTTATTCAAAATGTATATTTACATATTTTTTATGAAGTATCTATAACAAAAATATTAAACTTCTTTTTCATGCTAAATCATTTTTTAATCTTATTACAATTTAAAATCTCACTCAAAATAATTATTTTTTTGTGATCATTTTATTGTATTTATTACATTAAAAAAATAAACATTTGCAATTTTTTATAAGAAAATTGTACACGGATTACTTTGACTTTTTAAAATAATTTTTGTTTAAAAATTCTAGAGAAACTGCATTATACTAAAAAATTTTAAACGGAAATCATTTCATACTGAGGAAGTTTTTGAATAAATAAGAAATGTTGGAATAATTCATAAATACTGACTTTTTAATTAATAATAAAAATTTATTAGGAAAATTGTAAATTCATTTTAGAAATTTATTTAATTGTCAACAATAAGGAACAAATATATTATCTACAGTTACAGAAGAAATTAAAAAAATCTAAATTTATTTAGAGTGTGAAAACAATATAAAAATTTTAAATAATTTTTAAAATCAAAATTATGTTTGTAGAAAATATTTTTATCTCTATATATTTTTGTTGACTGACATAATATTCTATGCTGTTGACATCTAAATTACTTTTATCATTAGAATTTTAATTATAAAATCGCTAGGTACTATTAGAAATATATATTTTTTTACCAGTAATTTTATCCAAAAAGTATGCTTACATATTTTTTATGAAATACCTACAAAAAAACTGTTACATTTCTTTTTCGTACTAAATAATTGTTAAATTTTTAAATTTTATTACAATTTGAAATTTGACTCAAAATAATTAATTATTTTTGTGATCATTTTATTGTATTAATTACATAAAAAAATAAACAATTTCAATTTTTTATACGAAAATTGTAAACGGATTACTTTGACTTTTTTAAATAATTTTTTGTTTAAAATGTAATCACATTTAAAAATTCTAGAGAAAATTCATTGTACTAAATTTTTTTAAAAAAAGTCATTCTATACTGAGGATGTTTTTAAATAAATAGGAAACGTTGGAATAATTCAAAACTACTGACTTTTTAATTAATATTAAAAATTTATTAGGAAAATTGTAAATTAATTTTACAAATTTATTTAATAGTTAAAAATAAGGAACAAATATATTATCTACAGTTACCGAAGAAATTAAAAAATCTAAATTTATTTAGAGTGTTAAAACAATATAAAATTTTTAAATAATTTTTAAAATCAAAATTATGTTTGTAAAAAATATTTTTATCTCTATATATTTTTGTTGACTGACTTATAAATTTCTATGCTGTTGACATCTAAATTATTTTTATCATTAGAATTTTATTGTTAAAATAAGATAGTGATTTTACATTATAAAATAGCTAGGTACTATTAAAAATATATTTTTTTTATCAGTAATTTTATCCAAAAATTATGCTTACATATTTTTTATGAAACATCTACAAAACACTGTTAAATTTCTTTTTCGTGCTAAATAATTTTTAAATTTTTGAATTTTATTACAATTTGAAATTTGACTCAAAATAAACAATTCCAATTTTTTATATGAAAATTGTAAACGGATTACTTAGACTTTTTTTAAATCTACATTTACTGAATAAATTAAAATATCTAAATTTATTTAGAATGATGAAACAATATAAAAAATGTTAAGTTTCTTTTAGTGTTTTTCATATTTTTAAAACTCTTTAAATTATGTTGATACTCTACTATTTCCCTTTATTCCTTTATTTTTTCTATTAAAATTGTTTATCTGATATCTGACATTGGAACTACTTTATCAAAAATTGGTATTATTTTTAAATATTACATTATTTCAAATAATATTTCTACAGGTTAATTCTTCAATTCTTATTACGTCTTATACTTTCTTAGAGATTTAATTTATCTAATATACCTGTTGATTTGCTATTCGTTGCTATATTTCCTGAAAGTCCTTAAAATCTTGCTTTGTCATACTTTTCTAAATCCTGTGAATCTTCTTTTTTCTGAAAATTGTTCTTTGAATATAAGCAATTGATTATTTCTTGAAATATTTTTGTATTTCTAGTTTTTTCCTGTATTTTTGTATCATAATATAGTTATCCAAAAATTTCTCTAGTTACCACATTCTTTGTATTATTTTTAGAAGAGACATTTCTCATTTAGTGTAGTTGAATCTTAAATACGAAAACAAAAAAGAAAACTTAAATTTCTAACACATTAAATTCCAAACATAATTCGTCGTCAGAAATATTTTCAAACTAATAAAATTTTAATAACTTGTTTGCTGAATTTACACCTCGTAATATTTTTAATGCAGCGTTAATAGCGACAGTAAGATTGATTATAAAAATAGTATTTGTTTACCATATTTATATTTGCTTTATTAATTACATACTCCATTGAAAAGGAATTTAAAATGTTGCTTTGAAACATGAAAACATATTTTTCCTGTATGACAAATAATCGATGTGACCTAAAATTTAAAAAGAACGGAGTAGAATTACAAATTAGAAGAAAACAAAATTAAATGTTGCTGATAAAAAGACAGACAGGTAAGTGAAATTTCTATTTTCTTAAAAAGAAAGAAAACAAAAAATGCAAGTAACATAATATTGTGCTGAACTGGGTGCTGCTAATATAAATAATTATTATATTTAAGTGAAATAGATTTAGAAAGACTTCCTTTTAGTTTTATTTTTAAACAAAAGACTTTTTGTTTATTGCTTATCAAGGATCAATAAAAAATAATAAAAATAATAGTGAAGAGATAAGAATTTGAATTGATTGACGTCAATGTACTTACATTAGATAAATTGATATTATGAAATATATAATTGAATAATATAATTTAACTTAAAATAATATAGGTCGAGAAATATGAAAGTCGGTATTATCAACATTCAAAAAATTAGAGAAAGTTCAAAGCAAGTTTTTTGAAAAATAGTTTCTATTTTTGTATAATGACATTTTTAACAATTAAATATGTAGATACCTTATGGGGACATAAAATATATGTAATTTAAATAGAATGTTAATAATGATTTGTTTAAGAAGAGTTGCCATAAGAGGCGCTTAAACCACTAGAGTTGTATACTACATTTTTTCTACGACCCACTAAAGACAATCTAAATAGTTTTGGTTATTAGAATAAAATAACTATTTTAATAATAATAATTGACACAATGATTTAAATTTATGAATTTTATCAATTTATAAAATAAAAATAAATTTGCCTCAGCCGGGATCTGAACCCCGGGCCTTTCGAACGAGAGGTAACACAAACTGTAGTAAATTTTTTTATTGCTTATTATTTATAAATTAATTGGTTTTAGATAGTTATATTAAAATGTATTGTTTCTTTGTGGATATGAACTGTAATCTAGTGAATTGTCATTATTTATCGATTCTTCATAGGAATCACTAATTTTTAATTATGTTTGAAATAAAAATTATATATGTATACAGAGGGTGTCTCAGAACCCGCCTAACAAACAAAAACTACAGATAGAAGACTTGATTTTAAGTCGATTTAACCAAAATTATTTTAATTGGAAAATGCTCACAAGGAATCTAGAGCTCTTTAAATTTGTCGCCTTCAGATCAAGTTTTTAACATTCTTCCAAAATGATATTAATTCAAAAGTTTAATTTTTGCACGTTGGTTGACTAATCGTCCACTGAAAATTTGATTTTTTTATTGTTATCATAAGATACTGAAATGGGGTTAACGGTTATTTTAATTTATAATTTGTTTTATTTTCTAATTTTAAATATTTTTATGTTACATTTGTAAACTGAGATGATCAAAAGTTTTTTTCATGTACATTCTTTTTTATACTTGCCATTTTATTAAGTTTAATTCTTTTTTCAAAGTGAACACCCTTTACATATAATTTTTTAATTTGCTTTTTAACACATTCATCCATTTAAATTAGGTTATTGTAATATACGTCCAACGAGTGATAGTTTTGACACATTTTTATAAATTAAAACTTAAAAATAATAGGATTTTCTTTTAAAAACCTAATAACTAAATGTCAAAGTCATAACCTACTTAACAAAACATATTTTTTTGTTATTTAATTGAAATAAAAATTGCGTCAAAAACTTTTTTAGTTTATATTAAAATAACAATATTTGAAAAAGAAATGCGTTTTTTTAACAAGTAGTGTATTTTACTGTTCAAATTGAAATAAATAAGTTTTAAAAGTTAAAGGAATGACAATTTATGGGCCTGTGTAAAAAAACTTTTATTATTTCAGATATTTCAGCTTCCCTTTATCTATGCATTTATACTAAATGTTTTTCTTAACTGTTAATGACAAAGTTTTTTTCGTAAAATTGTTGGGTGTAAAATGGTACCTACAGGGTGAGTAATTAAATAACGATATTTAGGCTGTTCTGCTATAACGAAACACAGTATTTTAGAAATATGCAAGTTAACCCTTTAACTTTAATATAACACATTTTTTCTCATGATAACAAAGATATGGGCCTACATCCTACTAATGGGCCACTCTGTATATCGAAGATATTGATCAGATCTGTATATTCATTATTAAACAGAAGTACCAAAGGCACTAAGTGTCAAAAATCAATTTTTTTTGGGTATGTGCTCAAAATGTTTGTAAATGCCATCGCCAATATCTCCTCAAAAGTTCTAAGGGGTCTATTCTGTAAGGTTTTAGTTAATTTTAACCGCCAGGTTAAAAGATTATTTTAATAACTATGAAGTTTAAATTTTAACCCAACTAACTAGTTGATATTCCACTAATTTAATTTTGTGTTAATAGCTATTTGGTAACCAATCACAGTTAAAATAGATATTTGACATATAATCATTAATATATTTATTACTGACATAAGTTATAAATATATAACCAAATAATACAGAATACAATATTAAAAATAACATCCGGTTATTTTTATAACCCAGGGTTACTTTAAATCAAATTTTTACAGAATAGACCCCTAAGGTTAAAAGGTTATTTATAACTATGACATTTAAATTTTAACTTAAATCTCTATTCAATATTCCAATAACCAATCCTAGTTAAAATGGACATGACAACGTTGATGAAATATATACCTAAAAAGTGAATTGATTTATTACTGACACAAGTTATAATTTTAACAAAATAATTCAAAATACAAAATTAAAAATAACATCCAGTTATTTTTATTACCCAAATTTTTATTTTATCATTTTAACTAAAAGGACAAAAGGTTATTTATAACTATGACGTCTAAAAAAATCCAAATATCTATTAAATTTCATTGTATGTTACTAGTTATTTTATAATTAATCCCAGTTAAAATAGACATGACAACGATGAAATGCTTAAAAGTGAATTGAAATTAACCATTAAAAATAAGAAAAAGAATATATTTGACATGTATTCATTACTAAATTTATTAATAAGTTATAATTTTAACTAAATAATACAGAATACTAAATTAAAAATGATATCCGGTGATTTTTATAACCCAGGGTTAATTTTAACCAAAATTTACAGCACAGACCCCATATAATTATTTCCAAGCTTATGTGAATTAAATTAAGATGGCGTTGGGTACTGCTTTCAGCAGGTTTTATTTAGAAAGGTTATAAGTGCTAATTGTTTGATTTAATCATGTTCATTTATAGTAAAAGTACGTTGTTTTAGTTTTGGTGTATATTGGACTAAATTTACGGTAGTGTAAACATGGACATTGATTGTGAAAAGAGTAGAGGGTTTATCGAACAATAAAGAAAGAAAAGGCATGTTAGATTAAAAGTTGATTGTCCAAATCCAACAGTTCTTCTAACAAGAGAAGCCTTCTTTGATGTCGAGGTTGAAACAAGTCAATACAGGTTGATTTCTAGTTGATACTTTTTTCAACTGTGTATTCGCTCCGTGCGCGACAGCAGCGCCAATTCGTTTTGGTACTAATGGACTATTTCTGTGTATACTGACAAATACAATTTTTAATAGAATTCGTAATTAAAAAGTATATATGTTAGTTTTAATAAAAGTATATGGATTTGTAAAACAAGTAAAAGAATAATTTATTATTATTATGTATTTTTATCGCTTAAATTAAAGAAAATGATGTATAATCAATAAAAATCAATAATAAAATATAGACAGGCAACAGTATTTACTGGAAAATATATAAGAAGTTGCCTAAATCTAATAAGTTGTCATTGAAGAATTAGACTATTCTGTCAAAATAAAAAAATACCATTTAATAATAGCGTGATGTTAAAATGTATAAAAAAAGGATCAATATTTATATTTTCATTTTTGTTCGAAAGAAAACATAGAATAAATGATTAAAACTGGTTTCCCATCAGTAAGTCACAAAATTGCATTCCAGCCAAATATAATAATTAAAGGCAGAAATCGTGAAATCTAGTCCTTGCTGAATGAACATTTAAGAATAAAGGGATATTAAAGAACATCGTAAAATTATAATTTATTGTTTATTTAAAACCTTTCAAGTTTCTGATGTCTACTTTTTCCAGCATTACTGTTATTGTTACAAAAATAAAGGTAATTTTTCTTCTTATTGTACACCTATCTATTTATTTCTTTGAATTAATTTCCCCTTTGCTACTGAAATTTTTTATATAAGTTTCACTGTTTTTTTTTGCTAGTATTTGTACAATTTTCAACACAGCAACTCCGGTTGCTTATTGTATTATTTTACCTACTTTTTAAAAAAAAAAAAGTAAAATGTATACGTGCATTTGATATGCCAAAATTACAAAATATCGCCCTAAAATGCACGAATTATCCGCAGCTAGCGCTAGTATCGCTTTTGCTTCCCTTTCCATGACTTCGCACGGAGCGAATACAATTACTTAAAAGAAACAACTTTTTTAAATAACTTTTTAAAATAACTCAAAAATTATTTGCATGGACATGATCCATTTTTATAAACAATATCAAATTAACTGAAATCTATCACGCGATGAACTGACAATAAATTAAGATATCACTGCATGACATAAAAAATGTAAACAAAAAAAAAATATTAGCCGTCGAGATTGCTCAACTTTTTAAATTAGCTTATCTCCTTTATTTTTGAGATATTTGAAAAAGTTGTTTAAATACATAGTGGTTTACAAAGGACCTTAATCTTTTATTAAACAAAAAAATATAGCATAATATTATTTTTACTAGGAGAAACTATCAAAACAAACTTTTTAAAAATTAATAAAAAAAAATTGATTAATTCATTTTTGATTTAATGACCATTCCCTTTCGTTTTTTTTTTTTGTTTGAAAAGGCAGCTGCATAACAATCTCGGTTCCTGCAAGGTATACTTGATACAGCAATCACTTTTTAATTGAGGAATTTCGGGTTACACTTGTAATAATGTGGAATCGAGAAACATTTTGTGACTAATTTCTGATCTTTTACTTGTAGAGCGTTTTAAATTGACAAAAGTAAACTCTTCAGATTCATGTGACGTCTTAAAACCAATTGTTAAATAGTCTTCTACTGACGTAACTTCACTGTACAACCAATTACAACAATAAACTTGTCCGTCAATTGAGAGGTGACCAGTTAGATTATAAACTGCTAGTATACTTTTGGACAGGTCAAAACATTTTCAAGATCAAAAGTGAGCACTGGGGCATTACTTTCGCGGTTTCCATTTCGCTTCTTCTAGCTGCTTCTTTCTCTATAATCCGATTTAAATACCTACTCTTCTATGTATAACATAGAACCTTATATATATGAATAATCATTAATAAAAAAATTTCTACGCCCTTGTCAGTAAACGTTAAAAATCGCACTGTCTACGTTCCTTGAGAATGGCATTTAACAATAACATGCACGTAATGAGATCTTATAACATACACGTGCGTTTTGATAAGAAAACTCAAATTTCTTGGTTTAATCAAATTGCTATCAAATTTGTGTTTACGTACGACTTTATTTGGTCTATTTACATAAATTTAGTAAAATATAAAAACTTTTAGCATTAGCAAGATACATTTTGAATTAAAAGAGTGATGCCCCTTAATGTTGACAACACATAATACAATTTTTCAAAAAAAATGTCGCGTTTTCTTAGCATGCTATGGAAATAAATGTCATGTCATTTATATTGTTAATTTTTGTAACAAAATATTATGGTATCCGAATATTTTCTCAACTTTACCTACGAATATATTTGTTAGTAGTGAAAGTGACAAAATTATAAGCAGATACCGGAGATTTAAGAAAAAGCTTAGGCTGCCACACATAATTTGTTACCGCTAAAATCCAAAGGTTCTATAAGTCACATAGAACGTCATTGAGCTAATAATTCACATTGTGCCAAAATTGTAACATAAAACCATAATTTTAAGCCAGCGATATGTCAGGCCTTTAAAAGGGATTTTAATTTTAACATTGCGTTCTGATGAAAACAGCTCGCAATTATAATAATGTACAGATTATTGTCGATATATTTTAATTAATAGAACATTTTAGTTAATGTAATAACTAGATGAATAAATAATGATTTTATCAAATATAATTCTACATGTACTCGTCAATAAATACTTCTATTGACAATAATTAATTAAATGAATTACGAAAACATTATTTCCAGGCCAACGAGAATAATGCTGGGTGTCCCAAAAAAGTAAGCCAATCCGTTAACCTTAGATTCCTTAGATCAGTGTAAGAACTCTTTATTTTATTTTTTTTTTCGATTGGGGCCATCTGGTTCAATATACAGGGTGACAAAATTAGTTAAAAAAATACGTTTTTGATTATATTTTCGTCGTTAAAACTGGTACACAGAGATAAAAAAACATAAATTGAGCCTAAATATCACCTACTTCATAGAGGGCGCTAATTGTAAGGAATTTATTATCTTTAATCCCCCCTCCCTAAATTTTGGCCCGACAAAAATAATAATAGAGGTTTCTTACATTGACATAAGGAATGCATGGTTAACGGATTGGATTACTTTTTTCGGAAATCCTGTAAAGAATGTTTATTACTTTTAAATGCTGATAGATAATCAAGACGAATAAATTTAGTTTTAACAAGTATATACGTTAAATTATTTTTAATTATAACTATTTCTGATCAATTTTTAATTATTGTGAAAAAGTCTAATCCTTTATTTGTGTATCTTTATAATGTTTTCTATTATTATTTTGTGCTATCTGGTCGATTTACTGAAAGTTTTTTATTATTTGCGGTTCATATCAAAGATCACATTTCTTTCTATTTTTTAAACCAAACTAAACAAAATGTTATTGTTGCAATACAATCGATACCATCTAAAAGTGACAAATTGTGATTGCATTTTCCGAACCATTGTTGTCGTACAACTTCCAGTTTCATTATTAGTCACTAAGAATGAACTCCGGACTCGACAAAAACAGCATTGTTTACTCTGGAGTTTTTTTATTGTATTCCACAGCACCTAGCCACGCCATTAGAGGCACTATACACACACTTTCCTCCATTCTGGGACCTGTCAAAATGAAACCGTTGATATCAATTTTGCTGGCGCGCTCCTTCAGGAAATTCCATTGAAAAAATGTCTCGATTTAGAAAGATACATTGCCGGGGAATTGGGTGTACAGATTATTCAAGGTCCCTAATAACCCCAAAACTGATGGAGTAATTTTTTGTGGAAAATAGAGAAAAACATTTTAAAACCGATTTTTATTATATAAATAGCCCTTTCCCATCAAATGTAAATTTTTAAATGAAACATTGAACTATCTCAAGACAGTGTTAAACAACTTAAAAATTATATGGAATTATTATAGAATTTAATTGTGTGATAGGAACGCATCTCAGATTTATTCCTAAAAAATATAAATAAAAACTGTTTGACACTACAAAAATAATAAAACCTTATTGTTCCATCTAAAGAGCATACACAAATGTAAATATAAATTAACTACAGTGTCATATATTTGCTTAAAAATCTGATGTACATATGACTTTCCTGTCTAGTTATTACATGCTTTTTCCTGTGTAAATGTTTAGAGCATGAATTAACTATATACATTTTCCATATACATCTTAATCGAAATAAATCTTTATACAGGGTGTTTCATTGGTAAATATGCATATGTTAACTGCACATGGGGGGCGTCTAGGTGGTTCCAAAAAACCCATACTTCATGGGTCTGTCGTCCTTTATAACCGAGATTTTGCCGATTTCTTTCTAGGCTCATAACTTTTGAAATAAGCTGAATATGTTTTTGATATTTGGTACACAAGTACAACTTAATTTGTCAAATCCAGTGACGTATTAATAATAGAGAAAACTCAAGTCCGGATTAACAAAAAATTTACAAATTTTTTGATACCTAAAACAACACCCTGTGTATCATAATTTTGAATATCCCGCTATGATTACTAGAGCAATACGAAATCTCACTAAAAGAGCTCAGAAATGTATTAAACAAAACGGTGGCCACTTTAAGCAATTGTTATAGTTATTTCTTTAAGTTTTTTTTTTCATTTTCGTTGTTATTAATTTTTTTTTACATAATGATTACCCCTAATTGTGTCTCAAATCAAAATTGTGATTTTTTTCGGAATGCGAGTATTTTCACCTTTTCTTATATGTATAATATTTTACGTTTTTAACAAATATTACCACACTGTCGTTACAATTACAGGGCGTTTAAGATAGTATTGAAATTAGAATTTTAAGAATTTTATACCCAATACAGACCTGTCGTTGCGTTTTTTAAAAGATTGAGATTTAGAAATTAAAAGAATGAACTAGGTTAGTTATTATTATGAATTTAAACTGGAAAAGTAAATACTTAATTGGGAAAAAAATATTTTTTTTAATTTTATTTCATCTTTTTATCGAAACATTTAGATTTCACTCAAATTAATAGGTAAGAAAACTGTATGCGGAAATACCAAAACTACTTGGTGCAACTCAGTTTTTTCTACTCTTTTCGAATCTGTAAACAGATATTCAAAATTATGATATACAGGGTGTTGTTTTAGGTATCGAAAAATTTGTAAATTTTTTGTTAATCCGGACCTGGATTTTCTCTATTAATAATATGTCAGTGAATTTGACAAATTAAGATGTTTTTGTGTAAAAAATATCAAAAAAATATAAAGCGTGTTTCAAAAGTTATGAGCCTAGAAAGAAATCGGCAAAATTGGTATCTCGGTTATAAAGGGCGACATACCCATGAAATATGAGTTTTTTGGAACCATCTAGGTGACCCCCATATGCATTTAACATATGCCCATTTATCAATGAAACACCCTGTATATATTCATTGCCAAGGAAAATACTAAAAATTAAAATTTTACACTATTGCTCAAATTTTTCAATTACGGTCTTTTTCCATTTTGAACAAATCATGTATAAAACAAGAATTATAGAGATCAATATTGCAAATAACTTTTAGTTCAAAAATTTTCTTAAAAATTATAATTTTTCATCTTTTGACAAATTTCTCGAATACGGACCATTTTCAGAAAATTATATATTTTTCAAAAATTATAGAGAATAATATGAGAAAAAACTTTTATATGAAGAATTTTCTGAAAACGACGCCCTATAAAGTACCCCCCCCCCTCCAGAATTTCCGAATATATTTTACCCCCGGATGGATTAAAGCCTAAGTTTAAAATTTTGTGTTTTTCTCTTTATCCGTTTTTCTAGGGAATAATATCAGAAATAACTTTTATTTGAAGAATTTTCTTCGCCAAACGTATATAACAGTTATATTTTATAAAATTTAAAATCTACCTCTTATAAAGTACCCCACAGATGTTTCGACTCTTCCCAAAATCTAATCAGTTCACCGCAGGCCAGAGTCATGGGCGTCGTTACACAATTCTATAGGGGGGGGGCAAAATTTTGAAAAAATTTAGAATGTTTATTAGTTGAAAAACAGAGAAATTGAAAACTAAAAGAGCAATACAAATTAACAAAAGTTTTTAATAAATAAAATAACCCATTAAAAAAGACAAAAACTAAAATTAAAAAAAAAACAAAAAACGTAAAACACATATTTCTAAAAAACAAATAGAAGGTGTGAGATAAAAGAAAAATATGAACAAGGAGACAAAGCCATACATAATATATAAAAAAAATAAAATATATATAGAAACACAAAAACAAAAAAAAACTCACTCAAACACGTCGACCTAGTGTTCGTTAATTTTTAATTCCTTCTTCCTCTACCTAAAATAATCGATAACAGAAAACATAATTTCTTTTTAGTTTTTTGCGATTATTTTTGGATGTACGTTCATCATGCAAAGCGCAGTCAGCCTATTTTCATTCATTATTCGCTCTGTGCGTGACAGCAGCGCCAACTAATTTATGAACTAACGGACTATATTTGCGTATACTGACAATACAATTTTTAATGGAATTAAGAAATATATATGTTGATTTTAATAAAAGTATATAGATTTGTAAAACAAGTGAAAAAAATAATTATTATATATTTTATTAGATACTTCAGCTAAAATAAAAGTAGTATAATCAATAATAAAACATAGGCAGGCTACGGTGGTGTAGGTGTCTACGGCGCGGCATTCATTTGTCAGCCAATTTTCTGGTAAAACGAGACACGGTTTCAGATTATACGGAAAACCATGTGAATTTATTTGCATGGTTCTCTGTAGGATTTGATGGATGCCATATTAGCAGAAATTTAATTTCTGTTGATATGACATCCAGAATATTAAAATAAAATCACCATGCATTATCGTTTTCGATGATGGTAGGTGGGGTTTTCCGGGTTTTCCTCACCTGTAAGTCAAATGTCACCATTAATTATCTTTAAGTCGTCCCGGAGCGCCACAGCAAATAATAATAATAATAATAATAATCGCACAAGCTCAGCTTTTGGAGTTAAAATTCACTCATAAGGGGATGAATTTGGGAGAGAATGATTATTATAAGATTATATATTTACCAGAAAATGTATATGTTGCTTAAGCCTAATAAGTTAACATTGAAGAAAAGGTTAAATAATGTGAAAACAAAAACATTACCATTATATAATAACGTAGTCTTAAAACGTATTAACAAAAATAATTGGTAAATTTGCGATTGTAATTCATATTTTCTTTATTTTTAGTTCGAAAGAGTCCATAGAAATTAATTAATAAAATTGGTTTCCTATCAATAAGTCACAAGATTGCATTTCAGCCACATACAATAATCAAAGGCAGAAATCTAATCCTTGCTCAACATTTAAGAGTTAAGGGATGTTGAACAACATTGTAAAATAATAATTTATTGTTTATTTAAAACCTTTTAATTTTCTGATGTCTACTATTTCCAGTATTAGTGTTATTATTACAAAAATAAAGGTTTTTTCTTCTTATTGTACAGCTATCCATTTATTTCTTTGATTTAATTTTCATTTTGCTACTAAAAATTTATATAATTTACACTCTTTTTCTGCTAGTATTTTTACAATTTACAACACAGCAACTGTTATTGCTTTATCGCCTTGGACAAATTTCGCTTGTGTTTGATTTTGTAGGTTTTATTGTGTTTTTTCGTGGTTTTTAGTAGCATTGCAGCATTTAGTTATTGTCAAGTCAATTAGTGTCAAAGTCATAATAAATATATCTTTTAATTTTCTTCTCTCATTTACAAAGAATATTTTATTTCTGTGCTAATTTTACGTAATAATACGTCAATGCGCGTGCGCCCATACTTAATTTAGTACTAAAAATTGGTATCGTTGCAAAAGGAAAAAAATATTTTTAGTTCTAAATTTAGTACTAAATTAATAACTTGATTTAGGACTAAATTTTAGTACTTAATTTAGTATTGTGACATACAGCCATTACGCGTTATATAGTCGTAAAAGCCAGGGGGGCAACTGCCCCCCCTTGCCCCCCCCAAACGACGCCCATGGCCAGAGTAAAGCTTAAATTTTAAATTTGGCGTTTTTGGGCTTTCTTTAAAATTCGAAATTTTCACTTTTTCTCAAATATCACGAAGACGGTCCATTTTAGGGAAATTATGTATTGGTTAAAAATGTGAGTTTTTTCTCAAATTTTTTGAATACGGACAATTTTAGGAAAATTTCTCCTAATTCTTCAAATAATAATAAAATTTAAATGAGACAGTTGCGGACCTATCCCTATTAATGGGATACCTGCTAATGCCTACTAATAATGCATAGCCGAAACAGCCGTCCAATAATGAAAAAACTATAAAATTTTTGGTTTACTGGCATATACCTACATTGAGGATGTATACATTGAAATATATTCGATATTTTTCTGTCTTACAGTACTTTAACAAAATAAGGCCCGCAACTATCTCATTTAAATTTTTTTATTATTATTCGAAAAATTAGGAGAAATTTTTCTTAAAATTGTCCGTATTCGAGAAATTTGACAAAATGTAAGAAAATCAATGTCCACAAATGTATCTTTTTAAAAATAAATTTGTTAGTTTCTTTTTAATTCATCAATAGATAATAAATTCCATCAACGGGAGCTTGATACCATATTAAAACCCGCTCTGACAAGTTAAAACATGAAAAATAAGCATTTTATATCGATTATAGCACAGTGGTTAAAATTAACGCCAAGAGATGGCGGTAACGGTGCCGTTCTCTTCCTAAAACATTCTGCAATCGGTGATTCATGGAAGGTGCATGAGTTGCTTTCATAACAGCAACAGCATTGACCTTCAGATCGATCATTATTATGAGGTTGAAGTATTTCAAACCGTAGGTATGGGGTATTTGCTCGAAATCGGCTAATAATAGATTTGAATAACCATTAATAAAACAGTAATTGGTATTGATTTTCGGTTTATTTTAATGTGGGTTATAAATAAAATAATATATAATGAATATAGGAATGGTTAGAATTGAGACAATGATATCTAATAACATGGCATTAGCTTATCATTATTAATGGAAGAATTAATAAAAATAATAAAAAACTAAAAGTTGTTGCGCTTCTAAAATAATAAATTGAAATGTTTCTAATTACTGGACGTGCTCTATATTTTCTTAGCCTAGAAAATATCAGGGGCTTGCGTGGTGACGTTTTTATTATCATCCCACAAAATGCTGTTTGTGTAGTTGGCCCCTCTATTGTTTGTTTTGATTTCATCGCAAGTTCAATACTCCTTTGAACTTGCTGTATAGTATTGATGAAGATCAATATTCATAAACAAGTGTATCTTCGACTCTTTTTCACATTCCCGCTTCTATCCTTGCTTTCTTACTTCTTGACCACTACCTCATTTCCTGATCCTTTTTCCAATCATTAAACAAATAACAAATTTTAATGATTATGATTTTGATAAAGAAATGTTTGCAATAGTAGTTTGTGCAACAAGAGTGGATATGATGGCCATATCGCACGAAGACGAAATTTGAGAATGACGCCGTAGGGGTAGTGCCCAATCGTCTAAGTGTGATGTGGACAATCCACTCGAGTTGTACTGTATATTTTTTTACGACCCACTAATGAAAATTTACAAATAACAAAAATATTTTAGGTTAATAAGACAAAATAACTACTTTATAATTTATGGCTTTTAATAATTTTTATAATAAAATAAACGAAGTCACCAGCCGAGGCTTCAACTTGGGTTTCTCTCACCACCCATCCACCGGCATATTTGGAAACATTTTTAATACTCGTAATTGAATTGATTTCATAGACTTTTATTAAAATTAACAAATTATTTATAATTATCGTACAAATAAAAATGATATTATTTTTCGATTCTACACAAAAATAAATCAATTTAATGTATATTTAAGTTCAATAACTAAAAAATTTACGGACAATTAGTATGACAGAAATATCACTTATTTAAAATTTAAAACATAATAGTCGTCGGGTGACCAAAATATGAACTGAGATTGGTGGATTTCATTATTTTGCAGTGTTCTCATTACATAGAATGGATATAAAATATATTCGTTCTTTTAATGGCAATAGTATACTTTTTCGTTTCGTAGTCTATGCGTAGATAAGCAAATATCCATGTGAGTGTAGAAAAAATTAATTTTTAGTATTTACATTTTATAGCAGTGACAACGCTAAAACTCATAAAATATTATGGTTAAAAAAAAATTCGTACTTACGAAAATTGTAAAAAACCGTGTGATCTACAAGACATTTTCAAAATAAAAATATACATTTCTGTTGCGCTCTTTCTCACTAAATATTTACTCCAATATTGCTTGAGCCTTTATTTGTCAATTATTAAAACACATATGATATCACATGTTACACAGATTTAATTTTCATAAAAAAAAATCCAGGGACGCTAATCTGGTGGTTTCTACCTCATCGGGACTAAGGAGGCCCTATAAAATTTATTGTTACGTTTAAAATACAAATAATAGGTATTTTTGAAACCAGTTACGAAATGCCTTATTTTATGTAACGAGTGAATATTTGCGGGACGAGCAAGGCGAGGTGGGTTATTTTATCGTGTATTGTGTTTTAATTAATTTGTGCCAATTTAGAGTGGAAAATAACGACGAAAACAACATTAATACTAGGTTGTAAGTTTAACCGCATTCTATTTTTTTATGTCAGCCTTCCTTTCTTTGTTATGAACTTTTAATAATAAGGAATATATTGATTTTAAAACCAAAAATCTACGACCAAGAAACTAGCATTGCTCTATTTTTTTTATTTTTAATACTTTTTTACATAAAATATGAAAGAAAAATTTTGTTTAAATACAAATTTTGAATAGTACAATTATTAAAAAGTACTTGAGGTGTACCATCTTTAGTCACAAACGAATTTGTACTCGTAGATGAAGAGGGCAAATTAATATGAATTTCATTATTTGTATTATCAATTGAATGGAGAATTTGATTAGAAATATTAATTTTACTCTGTATTAAATTGTCTATATAATTCTCGGCAACCGCAGTTGACTTCCAACCGCCGCGTGTCGTTTTAAAGTCGTGATGTCGCCCCCTGCATCGACTAACAAAGTGGCAGAGCTTCTACGGAAGCTGTGCCCTGTATATAAATTTGGGTTTTGAAGATTTAGATATGTAGCTATTTCTTTACATAAAATTTCCGAATTTATTTATACTGATATTTTGTTGTACACATTTTCCGTTTCGGTAGCAAATAAAAAAAGATTGTGTGGTACAATCTTTCGGCCTTAAATTTATATATTTTTTACAAATATTATAGTATTTTCCTGTGACTGTAAACGTTCTTGGTATTTTGGTTTTCGTGTCAAGAATATTTATTATGAAATTGTCCTTAAAATCTTTGACGTTTTGAAATTTTAAATCACGCAGTTCATGTCTTCTGCATGCTCCCATAATTCCAAAAATTAAAGCTACCTGCAAAAAAAACAATTTTAATCAAAAAATAAATGGGTTACGGGTCACTTGCCCAGTTTTTGCGCGAGAGAGAACAACATAGAAAGAGAGCTCCTGCTAAGTATGGCAACATCGCGAATAGGGGTGGAGCTATGAATGGTAATTACTAATAGCTCCATCCCCGTAAAACTCACTTACCCGCTATAATCATATTTATCCTAAATTCCTATTAGGAACATTGTGTAAAAAAATTAATCTATTTCGTGGAAAAACTGATACAAATAGAACCGAATAATATAAATCCCGAATTTAAACCGGAAATGTTATTCCAGCTTAAACTATTAACTATTACCAACCAATATCTATGAAAATTCTTTGATAAACAAGTTTTGAAGATTTCAAATAATAAGGGTACCTAGTTAGATTATTTGCCGGTAAGAAAATGTCACAAAAATTAGTTTGCAATCGATTTCCGACTGATAGTGAAACGTCAATAGGTCCTGTTATTTTCACATTATTGTCTAACAAAAAGTACAACACTTATAACATAGTTTTTCAAAAACAGAGTCAGTATCTACCGGAATGGAAACCAAGCCGTTTTATGTTAGATTTCGAAACTAAACTTATTGAAGCTTTAAAACAAAATTTTAAGAATTCTGTCATTAAAGGACACTTTCACTTTAGGAACTGTTTGTGGAGAAGAATCCAAAGCGTAGGATTAGCTTCCTTATACAAGAATGATATGGAAATCCAAAACCACATAAAAATGTGTTCTGTGCTGGCTCATTTACCTATAAATCTTATTGATGAAGGGATGGCTGGAAATAATGAAGGATTGTCCAATTAACAAAAAAATAGAAGAGTTTAACAACTATTTCATAAACCAATGGCTTGAAAATAACTCGTTGCCAAGAGCTGTATGGAATTGCTATAATTTAACACTGTACAAATAATGCCGTAGATGGATGGAATAACAAATTACAGCTCCGAATAAGAAACAACCCCAATGTGTATGAATTGATTAAGTTTCTTCGATTTGAAGCTGAATTCCAAGACAGCGAAATACTTCGAAAGGAGTTTGTGCTACCATTATCGAACAAAAGAAGAAAAGTATACCATTGGTATATAATAAAATCAAAAACTGTTTATTAAAACTTAATGAAGACGGAAATATTTATAAATGTTTAAAAACTTTAAGCTATTTACAAAAAATATATTTTTTTATGATTTCAGTTAAGTCATATTTAAATATATTGTTTTATATTTTTTTGTAAAATATATTTTTTTAAATTTGTATATTTACCTACAATGCAATTATTTACAAATATATATTACATTTTTTTTAACTATCTCGAATATTTAACTTATTTTTTACCCCATTACGGTTACATATTTACATAAAATGCAAGTAAATACATCTCATCTTTATTTTTAAATACAGTTTTAAAAAAATGGAATTTTTATTTAAAATTTCTATTTGCGTCTGAAAAATTACCGGTATTACCTACCATTTGCAAATAATAAGTAAGTAAATGCTTGAAACTTTTTGTAAAATTTTATTATTTTTATATGTTTCAGAAAGTACTGTAAACTGGAGATTTATAGATCTTAATTAATTATTAGAATAAGCTAAATATAATTTTCCTGTAAACGTCCAAGTTTTCATTCTACAGGGTGATAAAGTGAATTTATTAAATACATAATTTGCTAAATATCTTTCCTTACTGTAAAGACTTTAACTTAAAAATATATGTATGTAAGTTAATCGTCATTATTAGTTGACACTCTAATTCGACAAAATACCCATTGGTCAATAAAGATAACTAACACAAGACAAATCTACAAACCATTACAATTACTGACTTCAAGACATCCTTAATCCCTTAATTATGCCTCCCTGGTAAGAAGTAAGGGCTGCTATATCTAGCCAAATTCATAATTAATAAGCAACAATGCATACTATAGGTGAAGATATCGCCATTGGCCCAGCGCAGCGGGTACCTGCAAAGCCGGCACATTTCTGATAGGAAAAGTGTTCTGTTATTTTATGTAATGTTGTATATATTTTAAATATTTAACAGGTAAATAAATGTTTTAAATAAATAAGACCCGAGAACACAATTTTAATTCAAACTTTTTGAACACCCTATAGGTACTTAAGTATTTCATAAAAGCTGAAATTATTAAATATTCCTCACGCAATTTCTTACAAAAAATGGACTATTGGTTGATGTCTGTAGAACATTCCATTTTCAGGATATTTTAGTTTTAATTCCACTTAAACATGAAATATCTACATTAAAAAATTCAAAAAATGCAAAAAATTTTACTAATGGGACCATTAAGTCCATAAAAACTTGGTCCCATTTACTAATGGAATTTTTAATATATTTTATGAAATCGTCTCTTGATATAATTGTACATGGATTTCATGTTCGAGTTGGACTTAAACCGAATAATCTCAGTAATTTAATATTACTAATTTTAACTCTTATGAAATATAGGGTGTCCAAAAGGGTTGGATAAATATTGATTTTATAACCCTTGATTCTACGCCAATGGATTTTCGTAATTTATAAAAATAAAATGTGTTAACTAATAATGACGATTAACTAACATATCATATTTGTAAGTTAAAATATTTACCGTAAGGATAGATATTTAGAAAATTTTGTGTTTATGAACTTTACTATATCACCCTGTAAAATAAAAACTGGAACGTTTAAAAGAAAATTATACTTAAATTTTCATATTAATTTGTTAAGATCTACAAGTATTTTATTCTGAAACACTCCGTATATACTTTAAATGCAAGAATTCACACTTTGTCTATTCGAAGATACGGTTTATTTCTTTATTTTTTTAAAGGTAATTTTATTTATTTTTATTCACTTGTATTTACAGTTTTTTTATTGTCATATCTAAATAAATTATTGTTTTCTTATCCCCTACTTCTAAAATTTCCTTTGTCAATACTACTGATGACGTGATCCTATATATCTCTGGATCCTATTTATCGTACGACTATGCGTGCGCATCTCTCCGATGCTTTGGGGTGGTTTAGTACCATCCCACCTCAAGTGCAACGTGGCCGGATCAAAATGTACCTGAAAAAAACTGGGCAAATGTCCCGACACCAATAAATGAAAGACACTATTCATCATTTTTGTGCTTATTTAGTTTTAATTGAATAAATAAAAAAAAAATAAAAAAAATAAAAGAAAATGCACTGAGCGGGTCTCGAACCCGGCATGTACAGATTGAAAACAATCTTTGTCAGCACTGTTACACACTGAGCTACGCGACTGCATTGACAAATCATCAACATAAAGCATATTATATACGTATGTTACTGCTATGAAAAATAAGTAATAAATTGTAAAAAATAGGTATTTACCTTAGTCATTAAGTATTTTTGGTCTGGTGCTTCATCAATAAATTTTTTAATATCTTCTGGCAAAAAGGTTTTTGATTTTTTTCCGCTATATCCTTCGGATTTACTTTTTAAAAATGCTTGAAATTTTGGATATTTGCTAATATCAGTTTCATGTTTAATATTGAGTTGGGTTTTTAAAATAGAATAATGTGTCCAGAGAGATGAGGATTTTAATTTAATTGAGAGTTCTTCAAATTATACTAGCAACACATTTTCAGAAATGGATGATACTGTTCTTGCTACCTTCCAATCCATAAATTGACAATAAATTTTATTATATACCTTTTTTGATTTAGCTGGTAATAAACTATCGCTTACATTTTTCGCCTTTTCAGCAATTTCAGGTGGTGTACCTGAAAACTCTTCGTCGCTCGACATTTTTTTAAAAATAAGTGAGACCTATCTACTTTTTTGGCTAACGCGAAAGATTGAAACTGTCATAAAATACGAATCTCTTAGAAATTGTCAAACATTCTACAGAAAATATTGGGTCTGTCTACTTGGTTATTTAAAAATCTAGATTTCTATTGGTCAATTTTTCAGTTTCATAATGAAAACCAGTGTTATAATGAGTATCATTATGAAACTGAAAATTAGCATTTAATTAACAACTTATAGTACAGGAGTAGAAAAAGTAAATTATTTTGACACTTACTACGGTAACAAAAAATGTCACTTTATATGCCAAAATTAGAAAAACATTATTTTGTAACTTTAAATTATGTATTTGACATCAATCAATAAAGAAAAAAAAAGTGTGGTTTGATATTTGACAAGCATGGTAATTTTTGTTACTAAATACTTATTTTCTCAATAAAATATATAGTCTAATGATTGTACTTAACAACCCAATATCTCTCTGTATTTGTATCTGTAACGTGTGGAGGTTGACACGGCATTAGGCGTCACTAGGCCCATTGTGCATCCTTCTAAGTAGATAGCTCGTAAGCCAGCCTACAGATTTAATGTAATTGACACCGTCGCTAAGAGGTGCTTCTCTTATCGTCGCCTTAATGCAGAACTATTGTAGGTCCAAAAAAAGCTCATTTTCGTTTTTTAATACCAAATGAAGCTATGATGCCCTCTCTATCCCATATAGAAATATTCTAACTCCATCCGCAGTGGTTTTCTTCTTACCGCTTTATAAAAATATTGTAAATAATAAACTTTTTATTTATTCTGAAGGCAAAAAATTGTTCTCATGTAAAAATCACATTTTCTGACATACAATAGTTCTATATTAGGGCGACGTTATATCGGCCGGTGTTAGTCAATTCTCGCCGAACACAAATATTTTAATAAATGAGAGCGTCGGGCAATCGTATAAGATATGCTCGATGGTCTCATCTTCTTGTTAGCACTCCCTGCAGGGTGCAGATTCTGACATCCCTATGATATGGAGATACTTTCGTACTTGGCAGTGTCCAGTCAGAATACCTGTGATCAGGCGCATATTCTGTCTGGGCATAGTTAAGTATTTGTGCGCTGTAGTGTTGTCAGGATAACTTAAAAAATTCCTGGCAAGTCTGCAGCTTCTTGTTTCATCCCATATTTCCCTAAATTTCACAAGGGAATGTTCCTAAATAGGCGTACATTTGAAACCGATGGTGTGCACATACAAATTATTCCCAATCTTCCCGCAGAAATCCAGGAAAGGCAATGTGAAAAACGTAATCTGCGATCAGCTAATAGAAGGCATCGGGATAAAGCAACTGGAATTTTAAATGTAAGTGTTTCTGAACAAGAGCGTACTTTTACAGAGTCTTCTACCGAAGACCGCCAAAAAAACTGGTATTTGGATCATGACATGAGTATTTGCATTTAAAAAAAAAAAATTCCCTAGCAAGATATTCTGAGATATAATCGTTAACAACCTCCTTATCAGTGGATTTACTTGATTTTTATTCGTTCAAATGGTGCATTATTGTTTTACGTTTTTTGATAAGAACTTAGGTAAGATAAATATCTTTAAAATAAAGTGTCTTTGCTTATTGCACTTTATCACATATTTTATTCTTGTTCTAGTTGCAATAATAAATGAACTACATGTTCAAAGTTTGTGCTCTTTTGGACTTACACAATAACTTTTCTACTTTCACTTCATTTAAATTACGATACACAGAATAACGGTATGTTCCTGCGCATGCAGCTGACTGACGCATGTCGGTGACGTCACGTGGGACAGAATTATAAGCATTAAATAAGACAGTGTTTTAAATTCGATCTTTCGCCGGTTTTAGATTTTATGCAGTTACTTAAGCTTTATTGGTTATTTTGTAATATATTCGTTTACAAATATGAGGGTTTAAGGTAAATAATACTAACAAAAATATTAATTTTTCTCATAAATTATAGGTATTTGGTGAAAAAAATCCATAACCTGGCCATAAGATAAATAAAAAATATAGAGCAAAAATACAAGTGTGACTCAAATTTGTACTTTCTGGGCATGGTAGTTCTCTTGCAATCCCTTTTCTTAGTAAGTGAAATAAAAATAAGTGCAGAAACAAATTATTTATTTATAAAAAGTAAGTACACAAAAAAAGTACTCTTTATTTGGTAAATTTAAGCAATTTTTTGACAAGTTTACTTTGAAAATACTCAAAACCATGTATCTTATTTTTATAATATGTTCGTGTCCTGCTCATTCATGGTATTACTTCAAAAGGACCATTGTATTGGAACAGGAAACTACTGTTTTATTTGCTAAAATTTTAAAATACCTATTTATTTTCTTTGCTTAATGAGTCCCCAGGCACCTGGTGGAATTCAGTTTCCTTTTCTTGCGTTTATGTTTAACAGGAATAACAAAGCTACTTTCTTTAAAGTGGATAGGGCAACTTCATGCTAAAATAAAAAAATATATATATAAATATTTTTTATTTTAGCAACTTATCACTGTCTCTAAATCCATTATACTTGTACATTTTACTAACCATTATTTAAATTAAGTTTATTCTTTCTTCGATAAGAATTTACCCATATTTTGTGGCATTCGGAAATATCTTACATTACACTATTTTTGGATTTCGTATTATGGTTTTGCAAGTCGCCACCGTGCAGTCCGGAATTTTAAACATTAATTCCGTTATTTCCTGTTATATATAGGAAAATACAGTCACTACTAACACAAAAACAAATAAATTATTTAATTATTTTACACTAGTTACACAAGTTCTTCACGTATTACGTCATCGCTTGGTTTGGACGAATTTTGAATCGAAAGTCAGCATACCGTTAGTATATGTATCATGATAAAAACCACAACCTTTAACAATGCAGTAATGTTACAATTTTTTATTATCGAAAACATCTCGTTACTTGTAGTTCTCTATGTAGATGCGTCGGATTTTTATGCGACGTGACGTTATATCATGTGACGAGGATAGAGCTAGCATGCGTAGGAACATACCGGTATTTGTGTCTCTATTGCATATTACTGTCTCATATTTTTATACCAGAGAAAAGTTGGACTCCTTCCAATTGAACAATTTATATCACGAATATTATATACATTTACTACAACATAAAATAGATAACTTGCAAATATTTTTAGATATATGGAATAAAAATTATTCAATTACCTACGCCAATGTATTAAAGAAGAAAAGTCGCTACGCAATCGGGTTTTCGTTCTAGTCACAGCACTACTACTGCGCTTCTAGACGTAACTGAGTATATATATAATTCAATTGATAAAGGAAATGTTACTTGCCTAGTGCTGCTTGACTACAGCAAGGCCTTTGACACACTTGATCATCAACTTCTAATAAAAAAACTTTCCTATTTTGGATTTTCTGCACGGGCCGTTAAACTTTTAAAAAGTTATCTTGAAAATCGCACCCAGAAAATTGTTCTGGACGAAGCTGTGTCGAGATCCCTTCCGGTTAAGTATGGTGTTCCACAAGGTTCCATTTTAGGACCACTACTTTTCTCACTTTACATTTCAGATTTTCATCAATTTGTAGAAAATTGTCATATTCATCATTACGCCGATGATTCGCAACTCTACTTCTCTTTTAACCAAGGAAATTCTTTACAAGCTCAATACATCATAAATCTAAATTTAAAAAAATTATATGATATAACGTCAGCACATAATCTCAAATTAAACTCAAAAAAATCTGTCTTTATGCTATTTGGGCCCAATAAAGCTAGAAATCTTCTAACTAATAATTTTAAACTTAGCATAGGTCATGACCCCATTCCACTTGTTTATGATCATAAAAACTTGGGGCTGTGGATTGATTCTGAACTTAGGTTCACAAAACATATTTCTCAACTGTGTCAAAGCTCATACAACGTGTTAAGACAACTGTATCCTAATAGGGATATACTTTCACCTAAACTTAAATTAAAAATGTGTGAATCACTCATTATGTCAAAGTTATCATACTGCGATACGGTATTTGGACCAGCTCTTCTTCAAAGGGATTTAAATCGTCTTCAAAAAATTCAAAATTCGTGTATTAGGTTCGCTTACGGTATACGCAAATTTGACCATATTTCACAGAAATTCAAAGAATCAAAATGGCTGCATATCAAAAATTACATTCTTTGCATATTCTGAATATAACTCACAAAATTCTTAAATATCAAAAACCGAAATATCTATTTAATAAATTCACACATTTCAGTAATAATTACGGAACTCGGAATAAGAGTACGTTAGTAATTCCCAAATTTAGTTCATCCATTGGACAGCGAAGTTTCTCTTACACCGCAGCTAAATTATACAATACACTGCCTAAAGAATTTGGATCGTACACTCTAATTAATTTTAAAAAAAGGTTAAAAGGCTTGATTGTCGGTTTAGGACGGTTCTAATAAAAACAATAATCTCTGTTCATCTCGGATCTGCTCTTTGGTTCTTGATATTTTCTTGGATCTTTACTGAGGTTGAGTTGAAAAACAGCCTATGCTGACACTCCGCCTATTCACCTTTGTTATTTTTATATTTAGGTAGAAAAAAAAAAAAAATTTATTCTTTCTTTGTTTTTTGTTATGGTGAATAAAGACGATTTATTATTATTATTATTATTATTATTATTATTATTATTATTATTATTATTATTATTATTATTATTATTATTAAACATGTTCAAAAACGTACTGTTAATCAAGTGTTATTATTCTGTAAAATAATACATCCAGTTTCAACCATTTTCATTTGCATATTTTTGGCGTCTATTATGAATGTTAGTTTTTATGTTATAGCTATAAAGCCATTTTATTTTGGATTTGTAGATTTTATATTGTGATTATTGTATTTCGAATATTTATTTTGTGTTTTATATTTAACAATGTCTCTAATGTATGACTATGTCTTGTCCTATGCATTCTATGCAATGTCAAAAAGGATTAGTAAAATATTATTATTAAGAAGGAAAAGTACTATCAAGCTTTAAAAAAGAGAAAAATTTTCCACAAAATAAAATAATTCATGTTCTTATAATATACAACAAAAATCCAGTTTTAAATTAATTGTGAGAAATTCGCTATCCAAACACGGTCTTGATTAGAATAACAGCAAAAAACAGTTACTAGCATAGCCATAAACTCCAATAAAATTGTCGCCAATGACCGGCTGCTACAGTTGAATATACAAAATCCGGTCCTGGCAGAACCGGGAATCTCTCTAAACGGGTTGTGTTCTACATCGGCGCTTGTGAGGTAAACAGGTCTCTAAGAATGTTCTTGATGAAGACTTAAATGAAATTAACGTGCGATTAAAAGGAAAAGATTTTCGGTTTGGTAATTTATTATGTAAACCGTATGCGCGTTCCGATTCGTATGCTATAGCAGACGACGATGTAACCAATTTAATATTTACAGTTGTAAACAACGCAACTCTGGAATTGTAACATGTATTTATTCTAATGTTTGGAACTGAAGTTTGCCGTATCTAAAGATTTTGCTTGATTTTTAACATGACTAATTTGGTAATAACATAATATTTCCCTCGTCTAACGACTACGAAACCATATACCACATGTCAAGTTTAAGCAAATGAAGAAACTGATCTTCTAGTCCAGCGTTTGTCAATTTTTTTTGGCGACGGAACACTTTTGAAAAGCGCAATATTTGACGGAGCCCTAAAATAATAAAAATAGATTTTTTAAGCATATTGATTAATATAAGTTTTATTTTACTTTGCAACCCCGGAGCATTTAATAAAGAAAAAAGCTCCTCAAGCAAAATCAGTGAAATCAAAAAAAAGGTCCTCTCTTTTGTGGCGAACGTCCTTTTTTTTTATTATGACTATTGTTTTCGCGGAGTCCCCACAGAAGCTTTGCGGAGCCCCAGGGCTCCGCGGAGCACACTTTGAGAAACGCTGTTCTAGTCGATCAATTTATCTTAAACACTTAATTCATTTTGTTTGGTATATACGCATTTCGGAGACTAGGTGATTTAATGTTTACATATATTTATTAATAGTTTGGCAGGTTAATATGACCCTGGCTTTATAGGTTATATTTATCTATTTTCACCTTTTTTTCTTTATCACCCCAGTTAAAAAATTTTACATCTTTCAACCATCAATCTTATTTTTGGACAGCTCCATTTTCTCTTTCCTACCTTCTATTTAACATTCCTACCTCCTATTCAACATTCCATTAGCCTTTTAAGGCACCTATTCTTTTTTTTTTCGTTTAATATGTTCCAACCATCTTAGTCTACATCCCTTAATGTACATACAATGTATTATTCGTTTTATAATTTGTAATTCCTTGTGGTTTCTTTCTTCTTATATATCGTTCACATTTTCCTTTAACAATCTTTTGCTCTTTAAAACATTACAATGGGTCTCAATATTGATTTTTATATTTTGAGCTTTGTTCCTCTGGATAGCAAGTTGCTATTGATTACATTCTTAAATTCATACATTAGTTTCCATTCATTGATTAGTTTCTGCCTATTTCTGTTGCTAAATAAATAAATGACAAATAATTCAAAGTTGTAGATTTCTCCCTTTGCTGGTGTCACTTTTAGTTTTCTACCTTTAGCGATTTCTTTTTGGTCCATGACAAATAGTTCGCCTTCTTTTAATTTATTTCTAGCCCCACTCGCTCTGCATTTTGCTCTACACGTAAAAATACATCTAGCAATTCCTGTTAAGTTCTTGGTGCTATAACAATGTCGTCCGCAAATTCCAAACACTTGTACTTCTTATGGTACTACAGTCCTGCTCTATTTATCTTCGATTTTTGCATAGTGTATTCGAGCACATAGTTAGATAATTGCAATCACCTTGATCTTGTCCTTTTATCACCTAAAAGTTTTTAGTTACATCATTTCCAAATCTTACATAGCATTCTGTATCATTAAGTATTAATTTAACTATATTTGTTTATTGCTGACTCCTAGTTCTCTTTATCATACAGATAGTTTATATGCCAATGGATCACTGCCTGTCTAGAGAACAGGATTATTTTATCCACTCTAGGAAAGGCAACCATACAGGCAAAAGTTACACGGGGCTGCCCACAAGGAGAAATACTATCTCCAATGCTGTAGTCAGTTCTTGTGGACGACTTACTCAAAATATTATCCAAAGAAGGCTACCAGTGCCTAGGATACGTAGACGACCTAGCAATCATCGTCAGGGGGCGATTTGCAGGTACAGTTTCGGAGCGATCTCAAACAGCTCTAAACATAGTGAACAACTGGTGCAAAAAGGAACAATTGTCCACCAACGCACAAAAAACAACAGTTGTACCATTCACAAAAAAACGGGTACTCACAGGTCTAAGACCACTAGTACTAAACAGCACAGTTATCCCATTCGTCACAGAAGCCAAATACCTCGGAGTCATATTTGACCAAAGGCTGACATGGAATCAACATCTCAAAAAACTCACACATAAAGCTACAATAGCTCTCGTAAGCTGTAGAAGAATATGTGGGAAAAACTGGGGTCTAAACCCCAAAATGACCATATGGTTATACACAAGGGTAATAAGACCCATGGTAACCTATGGCGCAGTGGCGTGGGTAACCAAAACTGTGCAGGCAAGTGCAATAGGCCAACTCACTAGCATTCAGCGGCTTGCCTGTCTAAGTGCTACTGGGGCCATGCGCACTACGCCGACCGCAGCAATGGAGGTATTACTAAATCTCACGTCATTGCACATCTTCATACAAGGAGAAACCAGGTCAACTATTCACAGGCTAATGCAGGGACAAAACCCAATAAGCCGACAACATAGCGCCGACCACACAAGGCTATATCAGCAAGTAAAATGGGATAATATTCTAGCTATGCCTACTGATAGAGCCATAACCACATACAAATTTGAAAGAAATTTTCAAATTCAAATACCAGCCCGAGAATCCTGGAAACAGGGACCTCCCGTACAGGCTGAACTCGTCTGGTACACAGACGATTCAAAAACCAAGGAAAGAGCCAGTGCTGGAATCTATGGACCTAAGTCGAAATCAACGATTTCACTAAGCTTAGGAAAATATGCAACAGTGTTCCAGGCTGAGCTAATAGTCATACAACACTGTACAAGAGAAATATTAAATCAACAAGTATCAGGCAAAACTATTGCCATCTACTCTGATAGCCAAGCAGCTCTAAAGGCAATTCTCTCACCAGAAATCAAATCACGACTGGTGAAAGACTGTCTAGAAGACCTGACAGAGCTAAGTAGTCAAAATAAGGTGACTTTAGCCTGGGTTCCAGGCCATAAGGGATATCAGGGCAACGAAAAGGCCGACGAATTAGCCCGAGAAGGCTCAGATAAGGCCATGACAGGCCCTGAACCCTTTTGTGGAGTTGCTAAGGCATGGTGCAAGGCATCCATTAAACAATGGATGCAAAAAGAGTCTCAGCAATGGCGGAACAACTATCCAAGACTGAGACAGGCCAAACAGTTCATCAAGGAACCATCGGCCAAGTTTACGAAAGACCTACTGGATCAAAAACATCAAATCGTTAGGATAACAGTAGGCCTTCTTACTGGACACTGTCGCCTCAAAAGGCACATGAGTGTCATACATCCAGCAGAAGAAGCAACTTTGTGCAGGTTCTGTGAAGAAGAAGAGGAAACATCATTCCACGTCCTGTGCCAATGTGAAGGCTTGGCTGGAATGAGGTTTCTAACATTGGGCGAAGAAAAGCCAATTGCATGCAACTACATGTGGGAGCCACTGTCAAAGCTACTAAGTCAATAAAGACCAGGCTAGACGACATACTTTAAAACAAACGGAGTCCCACAATAGATATGAAAAGGTCGCGGTGGACAAGGACAAATAACGTCCAACTCCTAATCTAATCTAATCTAATCTACATAGCATTCTGTATCATTAAGTATTAATTTAAATATATTTGTTTATTGCTGACTCCTAGTTCTCTTTATCATACAGATAGTTTACCTCTCTTTATCCTATCAAAAGCTTGTTTAAAGTCTATAAATAGTACACATGTATTGTTTTCAAATTCGTAACTTTCTGCCTAGATTTGAAACGATGCATCCAATCTACTATTCACCCACAGCGTCTTTCATCTTAAGCGTTTTATATATGAAGTAAATAATTAAATTAATAGGCTATATTCAATAAAAATAGGCCTCCCTAGTTTTCAAAAACTTAGTTAGCTTTTTTCCTCAATTTGGCAAAAAAGAGAACTTATGATGTCCCCTTGTGGTGCGTTTGATTTGATCGTCGGAGATCTCCGAGCGCTGCGAACGTGTTTGAACTGACTCTCCGAGCGATCCCAAAAGTGTTTGTTTCGCTTTGGAGCGAAGGATCCTTAAGAGCAGAAGGATCGAGAAGAGGGAGAAATTTATCTTTGTCTCTACCTATCTCTTTTTAATTAACATACAAACAAACTTGAACCTGAAAATTCGAGACCAGACAAGAATTAACAAATTACTTAGCCGCTTTTGTCTCATTGCTAAAATTATTAATTATAAATATAAATGAGTTTTTAAAATACATTTTCTCTGCTCAGATCTAATCAACAGTAATCATAGTCGTGGAGTTTGAAAGGGAACCGGACATTTGTGATGCTGCATTTCAGAGCCATTGTCCCTTATTATTAAAAGTTTTCTAATTTTCTCACTTTTTGCTTATTATTTTGACACACAAACCAGAAACAAGAAGCACAAAAAAGCGAGGTTATGTTTTTTGCTCTGTTTTATTTGATTTGATTCATTGCTCTATTGTGACGTCATCGCTTCTCGGTCGCCTCGACGCTCGCTCGATCGAGTTTCAAATCAAACGACCCTTTGGTGTCTGTCTGACTGTCCGTCTGTCATACGCGTTTTACTTAAAGACATGCTTTTGATGCAATCGTGTGGGGTATCAAATAAAAGCATTATGAACACGATTTTAAAAATGTATAATATGTTCGTTTTTCTTTAAAACTTTTTCTAAAAAAAAAAAAAAAAAAGATTAAAAGTTGCTTTGCTACTCCTCCAACTTATCCTCAAAAGGTTTTTTCTTAGGGGTCACTTTTTGGGGAGAGGAAAAATTGGAAATAATCAAAAAAATCAGGTGTGGTACCAAATGAAAGCACGTTGAAGCACAGTTTCAAAAACGTATCATAATCATAATTTTCTAGATTGTATTTCGTTCGATAGTTTTTTTTGTACAAAAAAAGAGAAAGATCTACTACGAAACACTTGCACCTGACCAAATTATTTTTGTTTGTTCTATATTCTTGGTATTTTTCTTTATTAGTTTGGGTATGTAGGCCATCAGTTTTTCTCGTTCATATATGAATATCTCAGTTAATGTCATTCTTATCGGCGCTTATTTTGCTTTTAGGTTTAGATATGATATTTTTAATTTCCTCCATCCGCTTTTTACTTTCCTATCTGTATACAGATATAAGAAAAGTATAGGAATCATGATATTTTTCAACCTCGAGTTTTCGACGGTTTTTTACGTTTTGAGGTCCCCTGGTACTTTATGAGTGGTCATTTTTATATTTTATGGAATATATCTGTTATTAACGTTTGGAGAAGAAAATTCTTCAAATAAAAGTTACTTACAATATTGTCAATATTTTTTGTTCTATACAAAATTTTCCCAAAATGGTCCGTATTCGAGAAATTTGACAAAATGTAAAAAAAACATTTTTTTTTAAAAATTGTTCAAGTAAAAGTTGTTTGTAATATAATTCTCTATAATTTTTATTTTATAATAATTTTTCCCGTATTCGAGATATTTGAGAAAATGTGTAAATTTTGAATTTTGAAGAAAACTCAAAAACGGATAAAGGAAAAAACATTAAATTTTAAACTTAGGTCTTATTTCGGCCTGACGTGAAATGATTAGATTTTGGACAAAGTCGGAACATCTGGGGGGGTACTTTATGGAGGACCGTTTTTATATTTTATGGAATATATCTGTTATTTATGTTTGGAGAAGAAAATTGTATAAATAAAAGTTACTTCTTATATTATTATCTATAATTTTTGTTTTATGTCAAATTTTCTTGAAATGGTCCGTATTCCAGAAATTTGAAAAAATGTGCAAAATTCTGATTTTTAAGAAAATTGTTAAACTAAAAGTTGTTTACGATATCAATCTCTATAATTTTTGTTTTTAAATGATTTTTCTAAAATGGACCGTAATGGAAAAATTGGAAGAAAAGTGCTAAATTTAAATTTTTCAGTATATTCGTTTTCAATGAATATCTATAGAAAAATGTTTCGAGTTAGATGTATGAGGAAAATGTATATATTTAGTTTATGCTCTAAACATTTATAGAGGTGCTACAATAAGTTGTACAAAATAACCGGAAAAAGCCTATAACTAGATAGGAAAGTCATGTGTTGGACACATCAGATTTTTTATTATGTCATGCTGCTGCCCATTTATAATAGTTTTTATTTAGTAATTAAAATACTTATTAAAATAATGAGAGACGACTACTATTTGGTACGGAAATAATTGTTTTGTTATTAAAACTATCCAATAATGAAATATACTTTATTTTTAGGTATTAAATAATATTTTAGAATGTATAGTTTTGTATTATAGCTATACACATCAGATTTTTAGATATAGGTCACAAAAAAAATAGATAAGCAATTTCAAAAAATGAGCAAATATTGAAAAATACCTTTTATTAATTTAATATTTCTATTATTTTTATATTTTTAAACTATCTCTATTCGATCGTTATTATGTGAATTTATATTTGTCTGCCAAAGTTGAGACACGAAAAAGTTTTATAGAAGATTATTTTTAATTTTATTTTAAATTTTTTTTATATAATATTAAATATTAATATGGCCAGGACATTCTTTTTTTTAATGTTCAAAAATATTTTATTTTCATATTTCGAGAACATTTAAAATAACAGAAGAATCCATTTTTTAAAATATTTTTTAAAATTTCTCTATCCGATCGTTGCGTCATTCTTTTACTACGAGAATTTTTATAAAATTTTTGAACCTCCTTCCAGTTTTTCAGTCAAACAAAGTGGTTTTATTAAAACATTACACAGGCCAACCATTAATTTTGTTATTCAGTGTTTTTCATACTTTTCGGGTTTTGGGGGCTAAACTATGTATCAATATTCTTTTGTTTCTATCACGTACATTTTTTTAATTAATTATTGCGGTATCATATTTATTGTTTTAAAAATCTTTGCACATGTACAATATATAATATTCTAAAAATTGGTATGTTACTAGCTTAAATTTCATACAAACTAACAGAACGTTAGAGGGGAATCACCGAAAGTAAAATATAATTTCTGGGATATCCATATTACTAGTCAAACCGTCGGGTTGCAGTGGCAAGAGATGTTCGATACATAGAAAAGTATCGATACTGCGTATCGATTCAGGTTTAAGTTTAATTCATCGATACACTTTTATATCGTAAGCAACGGTATCGATACTCAAAATATCAAAATAGTAAACTAATTTTACATAGTACAGTCTGTTCGCTATACTTACGCGGGTTTCGGATTAACAAAATTATGCAAATTAGTCATTGTCAACCAGTTCCAATAAGCCTCTTTCCAAGAAATTATATAAATTGCCTAATTCAGATTTAAATTAAATTAACATTAGGGTAGGTACTAAATTTGTTACAAATATTGCAGTTCAATTGATTCTTTGCAATTGTTGACATTGTATGTATATTGCAAATTTAGTGGAAATTTTAAAAATGCCTAGACCTGTGTTAGATGTAGATAGTCTAATTTGTAGTGTACGTAAGTATTTTACGGATGAAAAAGAAAATGGCGGTCCGTTAAAATCGACAATGTCTGTACAACAACGCGTATGCGATGCTCTAGGAATTAGTGGAACCAAATTAAGAGGAGTATTACAAAATCACAATAGTGAACTGCCGAAAGAAGATCACCGCAAAACTCGCCCATCATTGAAAACGAAAGATATTCCAGATGAAAAGAAATTTGAAATTCGTGATACCATTTATCGAATAAGGGCCAACAAGGAACATGTGACCTTAAATACAATTCTCTCGGAATTAATAGATAGAAAATTTGACGACATTGGCAGAACAAGTCTATGGCAAGTGACACATAACTTGGGTTTGAAATTTCAAAAGTAGGATAACAGAAAGGCCCTTTGTGAAAAAAGTTCTGTCGTGCACAAGATAATTAACTTTCTAAGAAAATATTCTAAATTTAAAGAAGAAGGGGCGAATTTTATATATTTAGACGAAACATGGATATTTTCTAGGGGTGCAACCAAGAGAATATGACAAGATGATAACGTAAAGTATATCAAACATACCGATGGAGAAGGGAAGCGACACATAATTTTACATGAAGGAGGGAAATCGGGTTTTATAGAAGGTACTGATTTAATATTTTCATCTAAATTAAAATCCAGTAACTATCACGATAATATGTACACAGAAATGTTTATAAAATGATTGAATGAAAAACTTCTCTCAGTGAGCCCAGCGTAATTATTTTAGACAATGCACCTTACCATTCTGAATTATTAAACAAAAGTCCAACGAATTCTTGGACTGTTGATAAAATTAAAGAATGGTTGACAAAGGAACATATACCATTTCCTCAATATATATTAAAATCAGAATTATTACGCTTGGCAAATATACACGCAAAACCAAAAACCTTTGTTGTGGATCAGATTATTGAAATTTACGGTCAGCAAGTTTTACGTCTGCCACCGTATCATTGCCAGTTTAATCCCATCGAATATATATGGGGAATAGCAAAACAATATTATGACAACCATATTGGGCCTAATGGTTATAGTGACGACGCAGTACGCGAAACTTGGCGAAAAGCACTTTTAATTGCAACTCCAGAAGTGTGGCGGAACTGTATATCTAAGTGCGAGAAACTAATAGAAGATTGGTGGACTCGTGAAAATAAAATAAACGAAATAAGTCCAATCATAATAACAATTAATGGTGATGACAGTGATGATGATAACGATTATGATATTTTGTATAGTAATGACTGATTTTCATTTTTGTTGGCAAGTTCAATTTTTTTATTTTTATTTTAAATTCTTTACATGGAACAAATTTTTATGTTAGAAAATATTTTATTTGAGCTAAATAACCCTCTTATTATACATAGACCATATTTTCTATGTGAAGTGTAATATCAAATTATTATTAGGTTTAAAATAGCCCCATTAGACTCCATTAATGAAGAAGTTTAATTATGCTCTCAATTATACAAAAGATTCTTCATTATTATTTAATTAAAAAGTTGTAAATTATTTTTCATTTTATTTAACCAGTTGATATTTTCCCAAAGAACAGGTCAAACTTTTGGGTACTTACCTGGAAATACTCATAAAATTTTAAATCTGAAACCCGCGTAAGTATAGCGAACAGACTGTACAAGTAAATTTATTTTAAAATATTGAAGTGAAAGAATCATATACGGAAGTATAAATAAATTTTAAGGAGAATTATAAAAAAAACTAATATATGTTTAGTATATTATCTAGATATGGCATAGTTTAATCTTTCGTAAACTTAGTTATCAATTAAATTTAATAAACCTACAAATGGCAACACGTGTCGACAATTTCATTTTATGAAAGTGTTGAGTTGTTACCTTGTCTATATACGCAACCCCATATCTGCAAATGTATACACATATATGTATAATATCTCATTAAATTACCCTTCTAATGATGCGCTATGAAACGGTATATCTATTTCAATTGTTTCTTTGTTTGTTGTTGGGGAAGATAGGTAAAAAAGCAACGTCAGTGTGTTTTAACTTATATCGAATCAGATTTTATACTCGATGAAGTTGTAACGGTTTTGATACTACCTCCCTAATTGTTCGGAAGAATCGCATCAAAAATCAAAGAGAATCCAACTCCTAATTATTTTATAAAAAATTATTAGCAGAAAACGTTAAAATCTCATATTTCAGAAAGCGCGAATGATTTACTCGTTTATTGCACCTGAAATGCCCCTTTATTTTAAAGGGTTGTTGTAAAGCCTTAATTGGGCCTTGGCGGCTTAACTCGAGTCGGTAAGGGTGGTGGGTTTCGACAAATAAGTGAAAGAGAAATATTTACTCACAAATTAATAACCAGGGGGTGGGCGCCAGGAAGTCATAATACCTGACCATGACCCTTAAGATATCTATAAAATATTGCGACTTACCAACAATATAATAAAAAAAGGCAAGAATCGCAACAATATAAACTTTACTTCTGAAAATACCAAATTGACAAAATTAATAGTTTCAGTATATGTACTACAAATATATTCTACTGAACCTTAGGCAAGGGAGAAAACCACAAGAAATCAAATCTAATAAAAGGGGTTTTAACGCAAGAAAAATGTAAATAATATGAAAGAATGTTAAATACCTGCTTAATGTAATACTTACACCTAAATATAATAAAATTGTGCTCTCAAATTAATTAAAGCCAATAGCAACCACAAAGCGAATAATAAATATATAGCTATTACAATTATATAGTGATTTTACATCAGAAGTATAGCACTCTATTAATTTAAGTCAATAAGCACTATAGTTTAAAGGAAAAGCGAACAATAAATGCATAGCAATTTTACATAATATATGGCGGTTTTACATTAGAATGATAGCGTTTCCAAATTAATTTAAGTCCAATAAGCAACTACAGTTTAACACTACATGAGCAAGCAGTAAGCAGTTAATTAAATTGATAAAAAAAAATGTAAACGTATCTGCATTAAAGTTCTGGTGCTCGTACTCTTCCAACACAGCGACTAACACGTCCCAGGTTAAATCCTCAACAAAAAGATTAACCCCGAGAGTGATTTGATGAAAGAGCCGACTAGTATACCAGAGAACCCTGTATATAGAAAAATTAAATAATTGAAAATATAACCGGCTTTTTGACCTTGAAATAACAATAAAATTTATTAAATTAAAAATTAGATAAATCTTCTGTGGAACCTTACAGTATATATAATGATTATTAGTACATACCCTACTATGCTAAAGGGATTCGAAATTACAAAATCCAACCACGACAGTCCCAGACTGTTGGCGATGTCCACGAGAGGTTATACTAAATAACAGTGCCTAATTCTCCAAAAATATATCCTGGTTCGCAAGGAGAGAACACTGAAGGTACACAATTTGATGACCAGAACACAAAACTAACTGGGATTAATCAGTAAAATTATTATATTTCCAAAATTAAAGGAACATACCCACCTTTTTACGGCGTTTTACCTTCAAAACTTTTACGAAAAATAATCAATTTAATCGAATCAAAAGAAAAGACAATATTGCCAAATTATGTAGTTCAAATGTATACTTAATGACGTCAGAGCCAAGACAGTCAGTTAAACTTCAATATAGCGAATAAATACTATACCAATTGTACCATATCTAACAATTTATTATAGAAAATATTCTAAATTAATATAATGTCGCTATTTAAAAAGAATTTCACATAAAGTCCTCACGAAGTAAAGCAGGATTTCGTCAATTCTTGTTGACTAATTTACAATGGACTTTTGGCATCGTTCCAAAGATTTCGATGTACTGCAAAACAATCAGCTGTCCAAGATTAAATTGAAATATATTTTATTTAATATACCCCACGAAATACACAAGCGTAGACGATTTTTAACGAGTATCCACATAATTAAAAAGGTATTTTCAAAATATGAAGACAATAAACTTTAGCCAATTTACAACCGTAACACACCGACATTTCTCATCTAAAGAACAAACTTGGTACATACAACAATTCTGGGGACTAGAGGATTTTTATTGATTTGTCCAAGAGAAGCCTTAAAAACTGTTCTTTTGCACAATGGAAATGTTCTTGCTCTGGTACCTGTTGTTCGTTCTGTGCAAATGAGGAAATGCTACGAAAATCTGAAACTACTGCTTGAGAAAATCAAATACAAGGACCATACTTAGATGATTTGTGGTGATTTAAAAATCGTGCGACTACTCGGTCACCAGTCATGGTTTACGAAGTGCTCATAATTTTTTTTTATGTGAGTGGGTTAGTAGAATCAGACAGCAATATTGGGTGAAAAAGGACCAGTCAAAAAGGACTAATTTATTTCCCGGATCAAAAAATATTCTGCACGATAGTCTAATTGATCTACCAGGACTTCTCTTGCTACCGTTGCATATTAAATTAGGACTAATGAAACAATAACTTAAAACTTTAAATAAAAATGGAGCATGTTTTAAATACCTATTAAACAATTTTACCGCTCTATTAGATCCCAAATTATAGAAAGACATTTTTGTGGGTCCTCTAAAAAGGCGATTAATGAAAGATCAAGATTTTTTAAATATCATGAGCAAAACCAAAAAAGCTGCATGGATTTACTGATGTGACAAAATGTTTTTTTGAGAAACAACAAACATCCAAATTACCAGCACATTGTAAAAAACATGTTACATACATATAGGGTATGCAATATGAGTATAAAACTACACTTTTACACTTACTTCTAGACTACTTTTCCGAATATATTGGCGCTATGAGAAAGGAGCAAGGTAAGAGTTTCCACCACGATATAAAAGAAATAGAACGCAGATCAAGGTCCATAGAACGTTGCAATGATGACAGATTACTGCTGGTAATTAAAAAGAGACAATCCGGCCGTAAAATGCACAAGAAAATTCACTAAACGAAGTTTTTCGTCCAAACGAGAAAGATAAAGAGAGAAAGATATCTTCCAAAAATAAAAGAACAACAACTGGTTGAGACTTTGTTATTTAATTTACTATTGTCAATTCGGTTTTTGCTCTTGTATTATTAAAAATAATGTTTAACTCAACCTAGTTTTTCATTTATTTCTTTTTTAAAGGTTGATAAAAAAAACCTTATGTGATAGAGGAAAATAGGATCAAATGTCAGATCGAAATCAACTTTTAAAAGTTTAAAAATTTTTGGACTGCGATTTTTTTAATTCCACTACGAAAATTTAAAATTACGTTTAAAGAAATTAATATTAAATATTACTAGGGTCAGGAAATGTATCATTTTGTAATATTAAATTAAGATTATAATATGTAAAATTTGACGTCGGGTTAATAGTTAAAATTGGAATTTCATCCGACTGTGTCCCTTAACAGTAGAGAAGACACTAAAAATAAAATGATATCTACGCGGTTAGGCCGGCATCAGAGATTGTGCTCCAGCGACACGACCATTGTTAATCGAAAGTATCCTCAAGAGGGATGTCCGGGACCGCTGAAATTGCACTTGGAATAAAAGCAATGACCGTGTCCACAAATAAGGTGATCGGATCTACACAATTGTATCCGGTGGTATTAGGGGTCGATTCTATATAGGATAGGATTGGAGTTTTTTCTTTCTATTTTTAATTTATCTTGTTTCAAAATATTTCGATAAGAAGACCATTCTTGAGTATTCTTAATACATTGATCAGACTCATTCTTATAGGATAATAAAACTTTAAAGAAATAGATATTTTGATGCGAGATTGTGAAATACATAAGATTCTCGCGATCAAGTATCAAATTTTTTTTCAGGATTTAATAATTGCCCAAAATCATTAAAAAAAAATAGAGTTTAGAATTTAGATTTGTTTAAGCTAACATGTAATTGTCCGTCATTTACAAATTGCTGGACATATTTTGATTTTAAATAAACAATAAACAATTTTATTTAGAAAATACACGTATTTTAAAATATTCAGTTGGTGGCAGTCTTTTCAATAATTTTCTAATTGGAATTTAATAAAAATATGAAACAACGATCCCATATGAAGTATTTGATGCAGCAAAAAGTACAATTTATGGATTTATTATTCGCAGTAGGCTTCTACGAGACCCGAATCGTCTCGTCTCGTCGTCTCGTCTCGTCTCGTCTCGTCTCGTCTCGTCTCGTCTCGTCTCGTCTCGTCTCGTCTCGTCTCGTCTCGTCTCGTCTCGTCTCGTCTCGTCTCGTCTCGTCTCGTCTCGTCTCGTCTCGTCTCGTCTCGTCTCGTCTCGTCTCGTCTCGTCTCGTCTCGTCTCGTCTCGTCTCGTCTCGTCTCGTCTCGTCTCGTCTCGTCTCGTCTCGTCTCGTCTCGTCTCGTCTCGTCTCGTCTCGTCTCGTCTCGTCTCGTCTCGTCTCGTCTCGTCTCGTCTCGTCTCGTCTCGTCTCGTCTCGTCTCGTCTCGTCTCGTCTCGTCTCGTCTCGTCTCGTCTCGTCTCGTCTCGTCTCGTCTCGTCTCGTCTCGTCTCGTCTCGTCTCGTCTCGTCTCGTCTCGTCTCGTCTCGTCTCGTCTCGTCTCGTCTCGTCTCGTCTCGTCTCGTCTCGTCTCGTCTCGTCTCGTCTCGTCTCGTCTCGTCTCGTCTCGTCTCGTCTCGTCTCGTCTCGTCTCGTCTCGTCTCGTCTCGTCTCGTCTCGTCTCGTCTCGTCTCGTCTCGTCTCGTCTCGTCTCGTCTCGTCTCGTCTCGTCTCGTCTCGTCTCGTCTCGTCTCGTCTCGTCTCGTCTCGTCTCGTCTCGTCTCGTCTCGTCTCGTCTCGTCTCGTCTCGTCTCGTCTCGTCTCGTCTCGTCTCGTCTCGTCTCGTCTCGTCTCGTCTCGTCTCGTCTCGTCTCGTCTCGTCTCGTCTCGTCTCGTCTCGTCTCGTCTCGTCTCGTCTCGTCTCGTCTCGTCTCGTCTCGTCTCGTCTCGTCTCGTCTCGTCTCGTCTCGTCTCGTCTCGTCTCGTCTCGTCTCGTCTCGTCTCGTCTCGTCTCGTCTCGTCTCGTCTCGTCTCGTCTCGTCTCGTCTCGTCTCGTCTCGTCTCGTCTCGTCTCGTCTCGTCTCGTCTCGTCTCGTCTCGTCTCGTCTCGTCTCGTCTCGTCTCGTCTCGTCTCGTCTCGTCTCGTCTCGTCTCGTCTCGTCTCGTCTCGTCTCGTCTCGTCTCGTCTCGTCTCGTCTCGTCTCGTCTCGTCTCGTCTCGTCTCGTCTCGTCTCGTCTCGTCTCGTCTCGTCTCGTCTCGTCTCGTCTCGTCTCGTCTCGTCTCGTCTCGTCTCGTCTCGTCTCGTCTCGTCTCGTCTCGTCTCGTCTCGTCTCGTCTCGTCTCGTCTCGTCTCGTCTCGTCTCGTCTCGTCTCGTCTCGTCTCGTCTCGTCTCGTCTCGTCTCGTCTCGTCTCGTCTCGTCTCGTCTCGTCTCGTCTCGTCTCGTCTCGTCTCGTCTCGTCTCGTCTCGTCTCGTCTCGTCTCGTCTCGTCTCGTCTCGTCTCGTCTCGTCTCGTCTCGTCTCGTCTCGTCTCGTCTCGTCTCGTCTCGTCTCGTCTCGTCTCGTCTCGTCTCGTCTCGTCTCGTCTCGTCTCGTCTCGTCTCGTCTCGTCTCGTCTCGTCTCGTCTCGTCTCGTCTCGTCTCGTCTCGTCTCGTCTCGTCTCGTCTCGTCTCGTCTCGTCTCGTCTCGTCTCGTCTCGTCTCGTCTCGTCTCGTCTCGTCTCGTCTCGTCTCGTCTCGTCTCGTCTCGTCTCGTCTCGTCTCGTCTCGTCTCGTCTCGTCTCGTCTCGTCTCGTCTCGTCTCGTCTCGTCTCGTCTCGTCTCGTCTCGTCTCGTCTCGTCTCGTCTCGTCTCGTCTCGTCTCGTCTCGTCTCGTCTCGTCTCGTCTCGTCTCGTCTCGTCTCGTCTCGTCTCGTCTCGTCTCGTCTCGTCTCGTCTCGTCTCGTCTCGTCTCGTCTCGTCTCGTCTCGTCTCGTCTCGTCTCGTCTCGTCTCGTCTCGTCTCGTCTCGTCTCGTCTCGTCTCGTCTCGTCTCGTCTCGTCTCGTCTCGTCTCGTCTCGTCTCGTCTCGTCTCGTCTCGTCTCGTCCCGTCTCGTCTCGTGAAATAGAGGGAAATTGTCGCATGTTAACTGTGGTTGAAGGCCAACCAGGTGGTTCCGACATGGGACATTCACTCTTTGTACCCGCAATACAGAATATTTTTTCAAATTCGCGTATTTCTTTCTTGACTAGTAGCTTATTTATTACACGCGCTGTATACGTTTTTTAACATTTATCACACATATTTTCAACAACTTAGCAAAACTAAGGTAAAAATAAACGAATTTCAGACATGTCAAAAAATTTATAAATTATTAATTTATTCTTATGGTACGTTTTCATCTGACATTTATTGCATAATATTTATGTCTGACAGTTGTTTAGTCCAGTGTAAACACACAAAAATTTCTCTCGGTGATATATTTTTGAGTGTTTATACTGAACTAAACAACTGTTAGACATAAATCTCATGCAATAAATGTCAGATGTAAACGTACCTTTAAAACAACACCAGTCAAGGAAAACGAAAAATTGATAAAGACCTTTACTCCCTCTCTCCAAGTTAACGTGTGCCCTTTCTTAAATAGAATATCTTGTATAATAGGAATATTTTCTATATTATTTTAATCATCACTAGATATATTTTTTATTATTAGCTATATTTCTTTTTTATCGTTTGAGACGATAATTTTGTTTGGCATTTATTACGAATTTTATCCCTTCAAAATACAAAAATAATTATTCTTCCAATGACCCCTTTATCATCCCTTTCGCTTAATAACACTTAGTCTTAATAGCATTTTTACCCCTCAAGATCCGATCAAAATGCAACATCCCTACTTATATTGTTTCAGTTTTAAATCATCCATTATACTTTAACCCCTTCAAATAAATTTATTCAAACAAGAACAACCTCTTTATACACAAAAGCGCCTCTATAACAATAACATAAGTTCGGTGTGCAGTCTCTGTGCACCAAATCTATCTTCAGTGCCTACATAAACGTCTCTAACGGGGTGCAAAAGGAGAATATTTCTAACATCTTTGAGGCATCCGCAACGGGACAAAAATTTAGTCATGATTCTTATGATATCCTTTGTGTTTTTGATTATAATGGGTGTGAATGAAAACATTTGCAAAAATGTACTTGATTGGCCCTTTAAGAATCATACTGATGAACTGGCGAATTATGGATAATTCTTCGGAAAGAATCTAGAATCTCAGTCTCATTAGCTACTTCTAACCACTTTCGATGCTTTAAAGACATAAATTCGAATTCACTCTGCATGCCACATAATCATTACTTCCAATAAATTGACATATTAACGTTGGTTTGAGATAATAAAGTCTCAAAAAAAAAAATGGTGAATGTCAATACCTCTAAATTGATTTAAACCACGTAAGGAAAAGGAAAATTTTCCTTATATATCATCAATATCTGTCATTTTCTGCTTTATTTTTATTATTATGTGAGACATCTTCTACCAGTCCGTTCATGCTATAATTCTTTAAATCCCTTCCTGCCTTGTTTGGGCATTTTACCGAGAATATTTGATAAAATTGGTCTACCTTCAAAACTCATACAAGACGCCCATCGTCGTCATTATTCAAAGTGAAACATTTACTTTAGAATATACTGGACCCGCCGATAAATGTTAACGAAACATCTACAATCATCAATTCAGTAAAGCAAGACTGGAGTGCCACATATGTATATAAACAGAATAACTTCTACCGTTTGAGTTTTGTTTTAGTTAAGATATCTTTCTGTTCAAATAAATGTTGTCAATGTAAATTTGTCTATCAGAAATATAAATTAGTATTATATTCAGTACAAATAAATTGAGTAAAGCAAAAGTGTCTTAGTGAAAATAAACTAAAAAATAATTTGTTTAAATAACTAAACGTTACAGTAGGTATCAATGCACTATTTCAGAAAAAATAAACATGTATTATTTTGCTTTACAATAAAGAGATTTTATTCAATCTAGAAATAAACTCCGCGCCTATGAGTACACTCCTACGAAACCCTCATATAGCCTATCCCAAATGTTTTATCTCCAAAATATCCCCGGTGCATCTCAAGAAATTCTCACTTGACTTGGTAATGAATCAGCGTATGCACCCATTCAAGACGGTTGTTGCTGATATTTTGAATGGGGTCACTTGATGTGAAATGTTGGAGAGATTATTAGTGCAAAACAAAGCTCAGTTTCCCTGGGCTGGAGGTCCCATTGTTACTGAAGAGACAGTCTAAGTGCGACAAGATTCCAGTGAAAATGTTCTACGGTGAAAATACGGTTAGGCTATGGATGCAGAAAATTTATTTGGAAAATAGAATTGGACAGTGGGACACTCAATGCTGACTCATTTTATATTTATAATTCGATTACTTATGTATTGTCAAGGGTGTTTAATAGCACAGGAGGTGAAAAAATTTTGAGACCACTATGTTGTTTCTTTGGAAATTATGTTTTGTTATACAGAGTGGCCCAAAAGTCTGGAAACGGCTAATTATCTCGTAAATTGCTAGTCCTAATTGTACAAAATTTGGGGTACACCTACTTTTGGATACGGAGATTCCAGATTTGATATTTGCATTATTTGCCAGATTTTCAGTTTGTCTTATAATATTAGTCACTTTGGTTTTTCAAATTGATTATCCTGTATATTAAGTCACTATTGGAATCTACCACTCAATACGAGTTCAACCATATGTAACACTTATGATTTTATGTAGTCTAGAAGGTCTTAAATAAATAAAACAGAAGTCTGGCAACGCCTAATTGTCTCATAAATTTTTTAATACAAACTATTTTCAATTACATTAAAACGTAACAATTGAAAGATTACACCATTCTTAACATAATGGTTACTTTATCAAGTGTTTAAAATGTGCTTCATTTGTGAGTTGACAGTACCCTAATCGATGATAGAGTGCATTTACCACATTTCTCCATGATTGTTTTATTTATTTAAGACCTTCCAGACTACATAGAATCATAAGTGTTGCATATGGTTGAACTCGTATTGAATAGGAGATTCCAATAATTACTTAATATACAATTTGAAAAACCAAAGTGACTAATAATATAAGAAAAACGGAAAATCTGACAACATTGCAAATATCAAATCTGGATTTACGTATCCCAAAATAGGTGAACCCTAAATTTTGTACAATTAGGACTAGCAATTTACGAGATAATTGGCCGTTTCCAGACTTTTGGGCCACTCCGTATAAAGGGAATTTTTATAAACAACTTTGGCTTTGTTTTCATAAGATGAAGTCGATTCTGTATTTAAATTGTATTTTTTAACAATCAGAACGATATTTGTGAATCCTCTGTCATCTCTTTGTAAAGATTTATTTTTTTTTTAAATCCAATCGGGATTAAGTGAAAACACTGCACCATTTTCAGTTAGAATTTTTTTTGATTGGCGTGTGTTGGAATAAAAAATGATTGTCATTGGGTTGATTTTTAGTTTTTGAGCGTATTCATTACTTTTTGTATTGCATGTTGTACATACAGGATGGTCCAATCAAAACAGTCCACCTAAAATATTTTTTTAGGAGGAGTTTTTTTTTGGAAAATCCCCGAGACGGGTCGAACTTGATTTCAAGGAAACTTCTTTTGATCTTTAATTCATGAATGTAAGTTTATCCCCATGAACAGCCTGGTAACCCCTTCAAAAACATCATTCTGCTCTGGACATCACTTGTTACTTGGAAGTAAAAACTAACCGTAAAAACAATCTGGAATCGTCCTTTGAAAACTGTTATAATTTCAAAAAAGCCAATTTTGCACTAATGTACAATTTAATTTCCAGTATTGACTGGACATTTTTAGAAGCCTTTATTAATGCAGAAGATGCTTGTACATACTTTTATGGAAAGTTATATAATATTCTTGATAAATATTATCCCAAATATTCCTGCAAGCATCAAAACAAATATCCAGCGTGGTTTAATAGAGAAATAATCAATCAGTTACGCGTCAAAACTAATATGTGGAAAAAATGCAAACGAGAAAATGATTTAGAAGCCTTTGAAGACTTTAAACGCATAAGAGCTGCTTTAAAATTAGAAATAGACATTTCTTACAGAGTACATATTAAAAAGACTGAACAAGAGATATCTAGTAATCCAAGTAAATTTTGGGCATTTATAAATAGTAAGAAATCACAATCCAAATCCCCTTAAATAATGTCTTATGACAACAAATCTTTAAAAACTCCATTAGATATTCTCAATGGATTTGCTTACTTCTTCAAACAGTCATATATTACCTCTAGCTCGTTTATTGCTAATTCAAATTCACGACTCAATGTTCCGTTCCTTAATGTCAATTGTTTTACCGAAAAAGAGGTATATGAAGCTCTAAAGTCTAGTAAACCTAAAAAGAAAACTGGTCCAGACCATATTCCAGCTTTTATTTTAAAGGATTGTGCCTTTCAACTTGCTCCTCCGTTAGCCACCCTCATAAATATAAGCCTCAGGACATCAACAGTTCCAGATATTTGGAAGACCTCAAAAGTATGTTCAGTTTTCAAAAAGGAAGATAAAAGAGATATAACCAATTACAGACCAATATCCATAATATGCAATTTCTCCAAAATATTTGAAATTTTATTGGAGAAAACCTTATATCATTATGTTAGTAAAATGCTATCAGTCAATCAACATGGGTTTATGGAAGGTCGCTCAACAGTCACCAACCTGGTTACCGTCACACAATACATTGCTGAATCTATTGATAAGCGCACCCAGACTGATGTCATCTACACAGATTTCTCAAAGGCATTTGACAGACTTGACCACGATATTCTTCTTGGAAAACTTACAGGTTTTGGGTTGTCCCCCCCTTTGATAAATCTCTATCGATGCTATCTAGTAAATCGTACTCAGTTCGTACAGCGTAATGGGTCTGTCAAATTTGCAACAACATCTGGAGTTCCTCAGGGTTTCATTCTGGGCCCGTTACTATTTAATATTTTCATCAATGATATCTCGAGTGTAATTAAAGAGCAGTTTTTACTGTATGCAGATGATTTAAAATTATACAAGCATGTGACAAGTATTGGCGACGGTGAACAACTTTACATGAACTTAACTCTAGTGGTTGAATGGTTTAATAATAATAAACTTGAACTTAACCCAATTAAATGTAAAGTTATGTCTTTTACTTTAAAAACCGACCTAATAAAATATAATTATTTAATAGATAGTGTCTCACTTCAGCGACCAGATACTTTTACAGATCTTGAAGTAATTTTTGATCCCAAATTGACCTTAATATGTCACATAGATGAAATGATTGAAACATCGTATCGTATCTATGGTTTTATAACTCGCTGTACCAGGGATTTCAAAGATGTAGCCACATTAAAAACGTTACATTACTCTCTTATAAGATCAAAGCTTGAGTATGCGTCTGTCGTCTGGAGTCCATTTTACAAAACTTCACACGGATCGAATTGAAGCAGTTCAAAGGCGGTCTCTAAAATTACTGTGTTTAAAGGAGAACGGTGTTTATCCGCCAATCGGAATACCACACCAAAATATTCTTTAAAGATATCACTTTATAAAAAGACGTGAATATAATTGTTATGTATTAGGTTTCAAAATTGTTAACGGTTTAATTGATTCTCCTGAACTGTTGAGAAAAATTGATATTTGCATTCCGAGAGTATCCTCTAGAAATTCTGACATATTTCACATATCTGTACCTCGCACAAATGTTCTGAAAAATTCTCCATTACATACTATTAGCCGCGTTGTGAATAGTGTGAGTAGTGACATTGACATCTTCCCATGGAAACTTAGGGAAATAAAATATCATTTCCTAACTTAAAAAAAAATTGTATTATTATGTACTGTATTTTACCTACTAGCTGTTTACAAATTTTTTTATATTTTGTACCACTTATTCTACATAATGTGATCTTTTATTCCTGCTCTGTAATTGGGATTGCCTGTAGAGCATTGTAATAAATAAATAAATAAATAAATAAATAAAAAATACTAAATGTCACGAGGGGTCAAGTAGTACATCATTTTAAAGGTATTTTATTTCCCTTTTCAAACATGATGATAATTTTTAGTTCTGTGTTAAATTTTATGTAAAACACCTGTTGGGAGTGTCGATGAAAAAAACCGATAAGTTTTTATCATCGAAGCTTTGATAATGTGACCAATTTATTTTTAGGATTTTACAGGTAGTTGCATTCTGATTTAACACTAATAACAATTATTGTCTTATAAGTCTAGTAAAGAGAAATTTGCTTATTTGTTATTATCCACTATCTTAAAGCAAACGATCCAAATGATAGTTTACACTACAGCAAAATGAATTGAAATTGTCACATTCCATTTTACCAACAATAAAAGGGCCCGGGAAACTGAAATCATTTTTAATGAAAAGCATCCTGATAAGAACCTGAGTCATCCCTACGTAGTAGATTTAATAACTAAATTTATGGAGGCCGGATCCGTTGCTAACAAAAAACATGAAAGGTAACACGCTACTACTAACGAGGCTGCAATTTTGGGTCATATTAAACTGGATCCTGCTTCAAGCATCAGAGAAGTAGCAGCAACTTCAGGAATTCCACGTAGTTGTCGTCAGTGAATTTAAAAATAGCATAGATTCCTTCCCTATAAGATACTCAATGAAAATGATACAGATAGCCGTAAGAATACAATTTTGTGAGAAGATGATTGAAATACTTTTAAACAATCCTAATTTTTATATTTTACATGCTTTTCTGACGAATGCACATTCTTTCTTAATGATAATGTCAACAGACATAATTACAGATACTGAAGTGATTCGAATCCATGAATTATGAGAGAACAGCATTTACAATCTCCAGAAAACTTGAATTGTCGGACTGGGATTTTGGACAATAATATTGTTGGTCCCTTTTTTATATCTGGTAACTTGACGGTTGAGTCTTACCTCAATTTGCTTGGAGACTTGATCTACCCTCTCACTGTGAAGATTCTCGAAAACGACTATAAGACTCCAGAAAATTATATATTTTTCAACAGGGTGTCGCCCCGCCATACTACGTAAATCCTGTACGTGACTTTTTAAATCATAATTTTCGCCAACACTGGATTGGTAAAAGGTATTTTATTAAATGGCCCCCAATATTGCCTGATTTATTATTATTAGATCTTTCTTGTGGGGTTACTTAAAAAGTTTTGTTTGTAAGACAAAAGCTACATTTCTAAATAATCTTCTCTACTGAATGGTGCAAGCATGTCGAGAAATATCCCCTGAAATGCTCTGAAATGTTCAGGAACATGTTGAACAAAGACTGTATTACTGCATGGAAGTAAATGGGTCGTAATTTAAACATATGATTAATTAAAATTTGTTTGGAAACTTTTTTCTTCGATTTATTTTACCTACACTTCCAACAAAGGATTTACATTAATTTTAATACAGAATAAAAAAATCTGATGTGTTCAAGACATGACTTTCCTATCTAATTATTATAGGCTTTTTTCGGTTATTTTGTACAACCTATTGCAGCACCTCTATAAATGTTTAGAGGATAAACTAAATATATACATTTTCCACATACATCTAACTCGAAACATTTTTCTATAGATATTCATTGAAAATACTGAAAAATTTAAATTTAGCACTTTTCATCTAATTTTTTCATTACACTCCATTTTAGAAAAATCATGTAAAGAACAAAAATTATAGAGATCGATATCGCAAACAACTTTTAGTTCAACAATTTTCTTAAAAATCAGAATTTTGCACATTTTGTCAAATTTCTCGAATACGGATCATTTCAGGAAAATTTGACATAGAACAAAAATTATAGATAATATTATTAGAAGTAACTTTTATTTAAACAATTTTCTTCTGTAAACATAAATAACAGATAGATTCCATAAAATATAAAAACGACCTCCTATAAAGTAGCCCCAGATATTTTACCTCAGGCCAAAATAAAACTTAAGTTTGAAATTTATTTTTTTTTTCTTTATCCGTTTTTGAGTTTTCTTCAAAATTCGTAATTTACAAATTTTCTCAAATATCTCGAATACGGATTATTTTAGGAAAATTTTTTATATAACAAAAATTAAAGATAATATTATAAGTAACGTTTTTTTAAAGAATTTTCTTCTCCAAACGTAAATAACAGATATATTTAATAAAATATAAAAATCACCACCTATAAAATACTCCCCCAGATGTTCTAATATTTGGTGTTTTTCTTTGTATCCGTTCATGATTCCTATACTTTCCTTATCTGTAAACAGATAGGAAAGTAAAAATGTCAGCATGTTTGAAGAGAGAATTGAAACACCTTTAAAATGATGTGCCACTTTACCCCTCGTGCCGTTTAGTATTCTTGAAGGGGTTGTGACCCCGTTCGGGGGGATAAACCTACATTCCTGAATTAAAAATGAAAAGAAGTCACTCTTGAAATCAAAATCGACCGTTGTCGGGAATTTTCCAAAAAATATTTCTCCTAGGAAAATATATCAGGATTATTTTAATTGAGTCACTCTGTATAACTACAAACATTGTCTAAAACCATTTTCCAATTTTTTATTTGCCGTTAATGTTTTGCATAAGAGTGGTGAGTTTATATTTAAATTTTCTTTAAAAATAATTAAAAACACAGTGTCGTGCATATTTCACGGGATACAACAAATAGGTAATTATATTTTTTAAAGGGGATGCCCTATATATTATTAGGTTTTTGACATAACCTTTCTTTCTATTTTAAATATAAACCATTCTATGTATAGAATTGTATTTATTTTTTAAAAGAAATGCCACTTGTGGAACATAGTACTTATACCTTACTGTATTTTTTCAAAATTTCTTTTAAATTCCACTGAAATCTTAAATAATGTAACAGGTTCCTTCTGTCACTGATTTGGTACTTCTTGTAGGCAAACAAAATAAATAAATAATTAAAATAACTAATTCATGTATTAGCAAATCATGAATTACTCGTTTTATTATTTGTGGTAAAGGATTTTTCTATTACTCAAAGTTTCACGAATAAAAATTAACCGATAAAAAACATTCTCACGTAATACTAACGGCTTGTTTATATTATTGCAAACGTAAGTAGACGAGATATCAATACATGAGTCACAGGGTATGGGCTTGGTAAGCATGAATATTTATTTTTTTTTCGATTGACCGCACTTAAGTTTTAAATTCAGATACAAATTGATAAAATAACCACGTAGAGCGAGTGAGTACTTTGGCGATTGTTGAGTTTATTGCATACTAAAATAATTTTGGAATTTCCATGTAATAAAAAAAATATTCGAAATGTGTAATTAATTATTAAATTATTCAAATGACTGGAAAATTGAAAATTATGGAAGATTCAATAGAATGTAACTAATCTTTTTGATACTATACTAATAATAATTATTATTATTAAAAACAAGCCTCTGACTCTCCAAAAATCGCTGGTTATATATTTTATAAACGTTTAAATAGATAAAATAAAAGTATCTCTGCTACAGTTGTAAACAATAAGCCAAAAATGTCTATTGTGTCTTAAATAATTACCTCTCTACTGGTTGGGTTATTGTCCAAACGATATTATATTTTTGATTCTTTATTGGTAAGGGAATATGTACTTTAAGAAATTATAACAAAATTAAAATTACAAAGTAAATATGTGTGTGCGCGTGTGCGCGTGAATGTGGGCGTGTGCGTGCTTGTGAGCATGCGTGTGCGTGCGTGTGTTCGTGCATGTGTGCGTGCGTGCGTGTGTGTGTTTGTGTTACCTTTCGATTTGTTCATGTTAAGGTTACCATATTGTTGATGGATATTTTGGATAAAGCTTCGTGACATTCTATTACTAACCCTAAGTAAATTCGTGGTGTGTTCAGGGTGAGTAGTGCTTTTTTACTATCTGTATAAATGAGCATGCTTCTACCAGTTATATTGTTTCTGGTGATTTCTTTTGCAACTTTGAGAATCCCCGTGAGCTCGGTTTAAGCTACACTGGCACTATTGCTCACAGTCTATTTTATGTTCATGTTTAAGAATCTGGAGTATATTCCACTTCCTAATTCTTGTTTTGTTTAAAAACCGTCGGTGTAGATATGAATCGAACCTGCCTCTTCTGGCTCTTCTCTTTGTTCTGTTATAACTTTATATGGCTTATGGAACGTGAGATAAAGTCCATGTTCGCTTGAGGCAATGGGGGCGTCTCGAGCACCTCCTGCCAAAAGTGACGTCACGCCTCACCAGATCCTACATCAGGTTTTGTTTCAACTGTACAGAGGAGTGTTATTGAGGTCATCAGAGCAACCTTCTTGATGTAAATATCAAGGGTAGTGAGACTAAGAATGACTTTCATGGCTCTGGTTGGTGTGGTTTTTATGGCTCCTTTTATGTTTTTTAAATTTGTTCTAGTTTGAGGATGGCTATCAATTTTTAGGTTTTTGTTATTCAGACAACTGCCCCGTATGTTATCATAGGTCTTATGATGGCCGTGTAAGTCCATGTTGCGACTCTAATGGAGAAACCCAAGGTATGCCTTCTGATTCTGCGGCATTGTTCACAAGCAATGTATGCTCTTTTGACTCTGTTTTCCAAGTGTAAGTTCCATTTCAACTTGAGATCTAGGTACTTTACCTCTGTTGCAAAGTTTGGTTTTGTGTTTAGGAGTTGCGGAGGTTTTTATTCCATTTTTCATTATTTTCCTTGTGAAAAGAACTCTTTCTGTCTTTTTGGGATTGATAGACAGTAAATGGTCCTTGCACCATTGTTCCATAATTTTGAGAGCTAATTGCATTCTTTCTCAGAGTATGTTCTCAAAATTCCCTGTTTGCAGAATGACCAGGTCAGCTGCATATGCTATTACTTCTACTGTAGAATATGGTCCTCAACACTCTCACCCCCTATATTTTTTCTTTGCCAAACAAACAAATAGTTTTATCTCGTTTAATGAGTATGGCTCTTTCTATTGATCTTTCCACACACAAAATTAAATATAATTATTTGTTACGTGAAATCATAAATATTATTGGAATTTTAAGTTCAAGAGGTATTAAAATTAAACTATGCTGGATTAAAGCACACTGCGGCATTAAAAACAATAAAATAGTCAATAATGTTGCGAAATACAACAAAGAATATATAGATTTAAATTATAAATGTGCGAATAAAGATATAATTGCTTTAATAAAAAAGGAATCAAACAATCATTAGCAAGAAACATATATTGAAAGTTTTAAAGGTATGTACTAAAACAATATTCAACCGAAAATTCCAACAGTAATTTGGTTTAATAACTCTAAATTGGACAGAAGTATTATAAGAATTATATATAGACTTAGATTTAATCACGTTCTATGTCCATCACATAATTTTAAAATTAAGTTAGCAGATGTGAATGCGACAAAGAAGGTTCATTAGAATCAAAAACATTACAACTAAGAGACCAAATTGTTTACATTTTTATGTGGCAAATCATTATTACCACCAGATTCTTGTTTATTGCGTCTTTGTCGGTTTTATCAGCCTGTAAAAATTATTTGGAGAAATTACTTTCGAAAAATAAAATTTGATGTATCCCATAACTATAATTTTATATTATATAAATAAAAATATGTTTTTAATCAAATAATTCTTTAAAGTTTTAATATAAGCTTAATTTTTTATGAAAAATCAAAATTATTCTAAACAAAATATTAGGGTTGCAAGGAACTCCGTAAATACGGCAACGCTGAATATCTTTTACGAATTTACAACTAGTACCTATTTTTATAAATGAAATGTAGTTACCGTAACCAGCCGCAACGTTGCCAATCGGGTCTAACAGCTATTTTGTATTTCTGACAGTTTCTGTGTGACTTATTGATTTATTCATTTATAAAATACTATTTTTGTAAACTTTTTTGAGAAATATAAAGAATTATGGTACATGCATGTATAGTGTTCAATAAGGGAAATCATTTAAATCGAAATTTATCCTTTCATCGGTAAGTATTTTTAGGTTAAGATATGTTGTTTTCATTTGAACCAGTGAGAGAAGGGCACCCGTCTCGAGACTGTTTTGACTATATAATTTCTTGTACAAGATTTGATACATTTTCTTATAGAATTTAAATTGTATAGGATCACATAGTAAATTTACTGCAGGTTTGATAATATACAATTTAAATTGTACAAGAAATTGTATCAAAAACTTGTGTAATCTTAAACAGTCTTAAAACAGTTTTTAAAGCGATATTCCTTTTATCAATTAGTAAATTATTCTTATACCAATAGATAGTTATTGAATAAAGGCAAAGAAAATTTAACGTAAAATGTATAGTACCTTAAAAATGATTTACCTATTAGGCACCTATGCATATTTTTTAATATTCTATTTTGGTTTCCGCAAGATCCTGAGAAAAGAAAACTTTGGTTTTCTCTAGTAGGAATCATTGAAAATCAGCCCCTTCGTAAAAACCCAGAGTTGTGTTCAGAACACTTTTTTACTGAAGATTTTTTGGTACGTGCAAATGGTGCTAAATATATCAAAAAAGATGCAAACCCCAGACGGTGTGAGGACTTTTTATTTTTGGATGACTTATCTAACAGTTAAAAATACAAAATATAAATTTGTTGTTTACCTCTAAACATTATTTATTACCTATATGTATGTATATCTAATGTATGGGTTTTTAGTTCTGATTAAACTGTTTTTGGAATACCAGCTGCTGCAAAAAAATCATTACAGTAAGTAATGAAATTTTAGTTAATAAAATGAAGGTATTTAATATATTTAAAACGTTATTTTAAAATTTTTACAGTTTTTTGCGAGTTTTTTGCCATACCCTGTTTTTTTTGTAATTATTAATTAAAAAATTATGTATTTTTAGGACAGTGTTTTATTTAGATACTACAGATACCCCTACCTACTTAATGTTAATTTAAAATTTTAAATAATTTTGGTTAACATCATACCAGGCAAATATATAGTAAATGCCAATAAACTATAAACCAATAAATATTAAACATCGGAAGGTAACTTGAATTCTCTTGTAATTGAATTTACTTGTACTTGAATTTACCTACATAAAAAAATCATCATAATTATATTACTAAAAAAATATACCTACTTATTTACGTATTTTTTTAACATACTGCTCTGACAATACTGGTAAGTTTAAAACTCTACGCCACTGGCGAGCATATTATGGACATTGTTTACAACGTTGCCAGCCGGTCAGAGATCTGTCTTTCTCTCTTTCACTCACAAATAATTTTAAAACAATAACAATTGTATGGGAATTATGAATGAAACATTTTGTCTCTATGTTGTAATGTCTTTAATTAGAATACATCATTTTGAATTGATACTTAATAATAAATAAAATAAATACTTTCATTCAGCAAATAAATAATTATATTGATTGTAACAAAATAAAGATTACAATATCATTTAATTTACAAGAATTATTACAATCACAAGATTTAAATATATATATATATATATATATATATATATATATATATATATATATATATATATATATATATATATATTTACATCTCTGTATCATTGAAGCGTCCCGATAAAGATGCGCTTTAAAGCGCCCATGTCTGTTTACCCTTGATCTACTTATTTTAGACATATATACTCGTTGCTGTTGGAAGAAGCAGCTTAAAATAGGCGGATAACATTAAATTGAAAGGAAAACACAAATCGTTACTTTTACTTTATCGACACCTGGGCGTCATTTCAATTGATACACATTGCAGCGTCACCAATATTCAAATTTACGTAAATTTGACCGCTTTTGTGGCGTCAATTAGCGTTTTGCGGTGTTGTCATATATTTAAATGATAGGCAGTTTAAGTTTTTGTTTAACTGTGTTAAAGATATATTTTGATACATAACGATAGACCTGCAGAGCGTTAATTTATTATTTCGGTAGCGCAGAGAGTGCGGCAGAAAGTGAATAATTTAGTTATGCAATATTGATTGTAATTTAATTCTGATTATTTTTAATTATTATTATTATTATTATTGTTTGTTTCTAAGAATAATATTTCATTAAAAGTTATTGACGTTTCAAAATTTTGCCAGCCTTTTCATGCAGAATTCTGTGGTGTAGAATTGATAAATAAAAATTATGCCTTAGTAACAGTGTACAGATCCTCCTCCCATGGGGACATATCAATATTCAAAACGTATTTTCTAAATTTAATTATTTATATAAAAAATTTAAAAACCTAATTTTTATCGGTGATTTTAATGTTGATTCTAATAGTTTAAATTAGCATTCGCTTGATTTAATTATTATATTAAATATGTATGGTATGAAACATTACATCACAGTTCCAACTAGAATAACTCCCACTTCTAAATCATGTTTGGACAATATTATTTCCAATATAAATCCGGAAGTTATAATATCAAAAGTCATTGATGCCGACATAGCCGACCATTTGACTTTATTATTGGAGATAAAAGACTTTAATATTTTAAGTGATACCAGGTATGTCAACAAAAGATTTATTAATGAACGTACAATTTTACAGTTCGCAGAAAGTTATCTGAAATTAGTTGGCATGGACTAGAAATGGGAAATTACTGCTCCCAGGAGATTTGTAATATAATATTTACTATTCTATGTCCTATTGTAGATCTATGCTTTTCCATAAAAAAAATTCGCAGTGGTGACAAAAAGATTTTGTGGTTTAATGAGGAACTGCGGGTACAGCGAAATCAAGTATTTCAAAACAAATCTAGATTCAAAAAAACCAATTCGTTAGAAGATTGAAGACTATATTCTGAATCGCGCAAAAACTATAGGAGGTCAATTAGATTAGAGAAACGTAACGCTTACAATAAAATAATAGCTGCATCAGAAAATAAAAATAAAACAATCTGGAATATTGTAAACGCAGAAAGAAAATCCAACAACAAATCATCCAGTACATCGAATCTAACATCTGAAGACTTCAATGTAGCAGAGAAGGTTATTCAAACAATCGAAAACGATAATATTTCCTCTAATGATTTTATTAAAATGACACCGAAGCCCCCGTATTCGTTTTTTATGGGTCCAGTCTCTGAATCTGACGTAAGAGAGGCTATACTTTATATTAAAAATACGCCATGCACGGATTACTATGGCCTCAGTAGTCCCATGATTAAGGCCTCTATAGAATTCCATTATTAAACCACTTAATATTTTATATAACCAATGCATAATCGAAGGAAATTGGCCTAACCAACTTAAAATTAGTAAGGTATTGCCACTTTTTAAAAAAGGTGATTCTAATGATGCTGATAATTAGAGGCCAATTGCCATTACACCTGTTATCGGTAAGATATTTGAAGTAAAGCTAAAAGAGAAATTAGTTAACTATTTTGAAAATAAAAATTTATTCTCGCCAGCCCAATTTGGGTTTAGAAGGCATAGATCTACAATAGGAGCAGTCGCAAAAGTAATTGATTACATAGTCGGTGGCTTTGACGAGGGCTCGAGTACTACTGCGGTATTATGTGACCTCACTAAGGCCTTCGACTGTGTAAGCATTGATATTATTTTGGAAAAAATGGAGTACTATGGCATAAGGGGAAAGGAACTTGCCTTATTTTTTTCATATCTGACGAACAGATTACAGTGCGTGTTTCTCGATAATGTGGAGTCACAATTGGCTCCCATTTCAAGAGGGGTTCCACAGGGATTTGTATTGGGCCCTGTTCTATTTCTAATATATATTAATGACTTACCGCGTATCATGAAACACTGTACTAGTGTTATATTCGCAGATGATACGACTATCCTATCCAAAGATGACACGATCTCGAGCAGAACTTGTTTACCGTCCTCTAATGAATGGTTTGCTGCAAACGATTTAAAGTTAAATAATGTCAAAACTCAAAACGTTACTTTTTCATCTAGTAAAGTCAAAGTAGCTGGGTCAGTAAACCTGCTAGGAGTAATGCTCGATGCCGGTTTAAATTGGTCGCACCATGTAGACAATGTCTGTTCGAAATTGGCGTCCCAAATTTTTGCACTCAGGCAAATATCGAGTTTTTCAGAAAAATCAGTACTAAGAACAGTCTATTATGCAATCATACATAGCCATCTGAATTATGGTGTCATGTTCTGGGGCGGCAGTTATCACTCTCAGAAGGCTTTTATTCTCCAAAAAGCTGCCTTGAGGATCATTGACGGTGCAGAACTCGACATGCTATTTAAAAGGTACGTGATTCTTCCATTGCCTTGTCTGTATATACTGGAATCATTAAAAGAAATTTTTAAAAAACGTAATTCATTGGATTCGAATAATAATTATCATAGCTACAATACAAGGAATGCAGAGAGTCTAGTTCCTTTTAAATCAAGAATTTGCCTGACGCATAATACTAAGTTGGATTTGGCCCTTTATAATCAATTCGTTAAATGTCATAGGGATATCAATACCATTCAGTGGTAGAGTCCTTGCCTGTGGACATAATGGTTCCAGGTTCGAATTCCACCGTTGGCCGGGATTTTTTTATTTAATTAATTTATTTCAAATTAATTCTGATGCCTTGGTAGGATTTCCTACTCGACCACTCATTGTCGGGTTCAAATTAACAGTGCTGTTCCTAAAGTGGCGCTGGGAAACAATAACAAAGCCTGCACAGAAACGAGGCGATATAACCATTAGTAGTTGAAGCCGATGACATCATATAATAATAATAATAATAATAATTTGATTTTTTCCTAATCAATCCCCCTTACTCCTCCTATTTGCAATCAGATTTCTTTTAAATCAATAATCTTTGTCCCCTTACAGAGCAATTTCATGATGATATCATGTTTCGTTTTTGACTTATGATTTTTTTTAACTTCCCTTCAACCCCCCATTTTTTATTAGATTTTTTTATAATCGATAGGCTTTGTCCTCTTATAAATCTTGATTTTTATTAAAAATGTTAAGTTGATATTTTTTTTCTTTTTTATTTTTTTAAGTTTCCCCCCTGAACCTCCCATTTTAAATCGGATTTTTTTTAATCAATGGTCTTTGTCCCCTTATAGAGCTTGATTTTCCTAAAAATTTCATTTCGATATCATGTTTCGTTTTTGATTTATGATTTTTTTAACCCCCCCTTAAATCCCACACTTTTTTCAATAGGCTTTGTCCACTTATAGAGTTTCATTTTTTTTAAAACGTTCAAGTTAATATTGTTTTTCAATTTGGATATGATTTATTTTTAGGTTTCAACCCCTCCCCCTTCCTTAATTCACACATTTTTAATTGTATTTTTTTTAATTAATAGTCTTTGTCCCCTTATAGAGCTTGATTTTTCTGAAAATTTCATGTTGATATCATGCTTCGTTTTTGATTTATGATTTTTAAGTTTCAACCCCTCATAAACCACCCATTTTTTATCAAAATTTATTTCTTAATCATTAGACATCGCCAACTTATAAACTTTGATTTTTCTTAAAAATTTCAAGTTGTTATTGTTTTTTAATTTTGATTTATGATTTTTTTTTAAATTTCACCCCCCTTCCCCTTAAATCCCTAATTTTTATTCGTTTTTTTTTAATCAATAGCCTTTGTCTTCTTATAGAGCTTGATTTTTCTTAAAAACTTCATGTTGTTATCATGTTTCTGTTTTAACTTATGATTTTTTATATTTTAACCCCCCTTAAACCCTCATTGTTTTTTAGATTTTTTCATAATCAACAGACTTTGTTTACTTATAGAGTTTGATTTTTCTTAAAAATATCAAGTTGTTTTTCGTTTCTGATTTTTGATTTTTTTTTAACACTTTTAACCAGATTGTTTCAAAATCAATATGCTTCGTCCCCTTATAGAGCTTGATTTTTTCTTAAAATTGATTTTTCCTAAAAATTTCAAGTTGATATTGTTTTTCGATTTTGATTTATGTTTTTTTAAGTTTCCACCCCCACCCTTATATCCCCCATTTTTAATCAGATTTTTTTTTCATAATCAATATTCGGTGTCCCCTCATAGAGCTTGATTTATAGACTTTGATTTTTCCTAAAAAAGTTGATATTGTTTTTCAATTTTGATTTATATTTTTTTCAAATCCACCCCCCCCTCCCTTTAAAGTTCCAATTTTTATTCGTTTTATTTTAATTAATAGCCTTTGTCTTCTTATAGAGCTTGATTTTTCTAAAAAACTTCATGTTGATATGTTTCGGTTTTGACTTATGATTTTTTAAAGTTTTAACTCCCCTTAAACCCCCCATTGTTTATTAGATTTTTTTCATAATCAACACATTTTGTCCACTTATAGTTTGATTTTTCTTAAAAATTTCAAGTTGATATTGTTTCTCTTTTTTTATTTACGATTTTTTGAATTTTCAATCCCCTTTAAACGCTCACAAAAAATGACGGACGGACGGACGGCTTCTTGAGAGAAATTTTATAATATACTAAGACTTCTACCAGGCCAACTAAGATAATTAAATCAACTTTAATTTATTTTACAACATTAGCTTCCAAAGCAACGATGCCAAGTCAGTGGACGCTCTAGAATCGAATGGGTATCAAGGAAATCGTATACTTTCTATATACATCAGCGCTGCAAGTGCCTCTGGTAGCAATAGTATTGAACTAAAGTATACGCGAGCCGTATTATTTTCATGCATTTTTTCATCATTTTGGCGTCTCTCAAAAATTTTGCCATCACGTTTCTGACGTCATTATAGACCTCTGGAAAAATTTTTAATGGGCACCGTCTTAGAGCGTCTATATACGGACGCTCTAAATACCTGGACGCTCCAATGAATGCGATTTAAGAATGTACGGACGCTCTATCTATAGTATGATATATATATATATATATATATATATATATATATATATATATATATATATATATATATATATATATATGAATGAATTTTTCGTCACATATCTATTATTAATTTAAAATTGTAAAACAAAATATCTGTCCTCCTTTGTTGGTCTTAAATCACTTTGTTTGACCCCTAAGCGTAAGTTGTCCAATTTCTTTCCTAATAAAAATTAAAAAAACATAATAACAAAAAACAAAACACAAAGAAAAACAAAAAAAAGCAGAAAAACAAAAGAAAATAAAAACAAAGAAAAATAAAACAAAAGAATAACAAAAATTCTTTAAAATATTAGGAACATTTTTGTATCCATATATTGATATCAGAAAAAACAATTGTAAAATACTTCATATGATTCTCTCATTCTAACTTAGAATTAATAAAACAGAAATACCATTGTATAAATATATCTAGTAAGTCAACGCTTATGAAGACAAAGTTTAATTTTATTATGCTCGTCACATGGCGGTTCCAAAAGCAAATTAAAAAAAAGTCGTAAGCAGAAGATAGTTTTCTAGATGCCGGTAAAAGAAGTTGGGATTGTTAATTCAACCGTACAACGTTGTCATTTTGCGAATTTTTTGGATCGTACATCGTCTTTTAACATCGTCTATTTTAACAAAACTGGCAACTAACAGTTTACCAGCTTTATAATTGCGATTTATTATTAGTTGCTTAGATGGTCTTTAAGTTGGTGGTCTACCATATTACGCATATTTCATGTTTGGCGTGAATTTAAGCTATCGGTAGGTATTTAACATTTTTGTCTTTATGTAGGTAAATCGCTAATTTTGTCATTCATCTTCGTATAAATATGTTGGAAATAATAAAATCATATGAATGATTGTTATATATAGAAGAAAGAAATACAAAAAGGATCTTGACAGTGACACTCTCTCCTCGTCCAGGAGCCCATCAGGACATTTTATAAAACACATGGTAAGTTAAATTAGTGTATTTGTATTTTGTCACTACATTCATTTTTTTTTTTATAAATATTTATTTGCTATACACTATATTGGCTCCATAATTATTTATTTAGGTGTACCTTTTGATAAAGTAATAACTTTAAAACTGGTCGTTATTAAATAAATTTGTGAAACAGAAATATTTTTTGTACCACTTTCTTACGTAATAACGACATACCTTTATCTACAAAAAACAAATAATAATGAAGTAAACGCACTGTAGATATTTTTATAACCTCATGAAAATTATATACTTTAATTTATGCCTACACACTATAATTATATAATCCAATTTAATAATATAGAAAACAAAATTACGACCATTTCCTTAGTGTGCTCATTTCACTTCCCATCATACACATAGACAGCCAGTACCCGATATACCTACGCAGGTGTTCTGGCTAAACATTCCCAACGGTACTACTGTTTAGAATTGAGGCCTTTGAAATACAGTTTCCTTCTAGTTCGACACATTCTTCCATCTCATAAGACTTGCAAAAAGAAGACTTCATAAATTTTACAAAATGATCGAAGTCAGCTTGGAATGATAAGTGCTGATAACGTAAATGATGAATATTTCATTATTTTTGAGAAGAACAATTTATAATAGGATGGAAAGAAGTTAAAATATTTTCGAGACCGTCATATTGTAGCATTTAAATTTGTAGTATGCGAAAAACACACGAATGTTTTGTAATATACAGGGTGTTCTGTATAAGTACCGACACAAATCTGGTGCGTATTAGGTACTCCAAAATATGAGTTACGGAAGCCTAAAGTGAGGCCAAGTTTACTTAATTTTTATTATGTAGATATTATTATTATATTAGTTTTAATTGTGTTCTCATTTAAATCGATTTTATTAAAAGTAATTTGCTATTTCTTAAATTTATTAACATTATAATAATGCATTGATTTAATTTTTCTCGTTATTAAAAAATAAAAAAAAATTAAAATAAAATGGTGCAAAAAACGAAATTAAAATTTAAAAAAACGGCTAAAAGGTCTGTATAGTTATAACGGTGGGTTACCTTAAAATCACCCCTTAAAATATTTCAATTAATTCTTACTCACCTTCAAATTTAGAATCATTTTAAATAATTTACCAAATATAGATTTTTAAGTTAAACGGTTGCAGAGATAATAAATCTTTTCGAAATGTATGGCCCTATTTTAGGCTTCCGAAACTTCTTAGAGGTACAATTTGGTATAGAGGTAAATTGCATTAAATAATTATGTTTTGGAATGCCCAACACGCACCTATTCTGTGTCGGTACTTATGCGAAACCCGGTATAATCTTGATCAGGGAAATTGGTCTAACAAGTAGATGGATACTTATTATTATATAAAAAAATGTATTAGATCAAATACTCAGGTAATAACTTTTTTGCACTTTAGGGACTAAAATTATAATTTTACTCCCTATTTTCAGGGACTAATATGGCCGTTTCACTCCCTAGGAATTAAAAGTACAATATACTTATTATGATTAAAAGTGGCTATAAACTTTACACCTCGTTATAAAAGTGTCATTTCAGACACTTGGTGTCATGCGTAGAAACAAGAAGAAAAGCTTAAACAGTAGTTCGTACAGTTATCAAAGATAAGAACAACCAATAAAAATTATTTTAAATTTTAGTCACTCTTCAAATTTAGGCGCCGCTCAAATTTTGGCGTTCCTCAAATTTTGGCGCTACTCAAATCTTAGCACCCCTTAAATTTTGATGGTGCTTCTCAATTTTCTTTGCGGCATTATTAAATGGTCCAAATTTAGTTCGGCACCTGAGTGTCCTTTGTATTGTTTTCAACAAGAAAAACGCCTTCTTGGTTTCATGAGCTTCCCAGCTATTTGGAGTATAGGAATTTTTTTTTTAAAAACACTGGAGTGCTGTAATTTCAATTAAAATTTATGAAAAAAACTTTGAGCAATGTGTCTACGTGTATCCTAGATAAGGTTGCGCAAATTGCGTCACAGTTGATATTGTAGCCCATGCCTAAATTATATTTCACCGTATAAACCAACACCTCTTGGTACAAGAACCGGTTGAGCCAAGTGAGACTTGTTTAAATATGGTAGGGTCCAGTCGGGTAAATCCAAATAACAGGATTTTAGTTGTTATTTTTTTAGGTGGAGAAATCCGGGTACTGGTTCTACCTTTTCCCAAGAGTGTGGGACACACATACTAAAACTCCATCCCTTTATCCCAGATGTCGGTAACGTACTTCTGAACCTGCAACAGCATATGAGGTCAGGCCCTTTACTCCGCTTGTTTGGACTGTTCCGCTCTTTTTAGCTCCGTTTTTTTCCTGGCGTACTAGACCGTGAACTGTTTTCCACATGCATTTCTCCTACTTTTTTTTCTTTGCAAGTCTTTCCACCTTTGATTTCGCTTCCGCTCTTATTCTAAGCAATCTTTGGCTTTTAAGCTCACTGAGTGGGGTATAATTGCCTTCTCTACAGCATATGCATTCCACAGTTCTACTTATTTAAATTATTTTAGTATATATGCCAAAAGAGCCGTGTCATGACAGAAGAAGGGTTAGATAATAGTCCGTTACTCGATGTTTACTTTCCTTCCACTTCTTCGGATCAGATATTTTCGATTTTGGTCATGGGCTTTTCTCTTTCTCTACTTCCTCTATCCATTTCTTCTTTCTTTTCTCTAAAGTTGTTCATTTCTCTTTTTCCTTTTGCCATATTTTCATCTTCTCTTCTGTATAATCTGGGCTTCTCCTTTGCTAACAGATATATAGGAGGTACATTTTTATAAAAACTCGTTACTCTTGGTAACGCTTTTCTCTGTGTGCTCTTTATCAGGGTCTTATACTCTCTCAATTTTAGTGCTTTATACTATATGGGTGCCACATATAGTAAAATAGATTGTACCACCCTGTTAAACATTTGTTTCGTTTTTGATATTAGTTCTTTTGTATTTGTCTCGATAATTTCGCTTAGCATGTTGTCCAAAGAGCATATTGTTATTCACTACCACTCCTAAGTATTTAATTTTTTTTGGTGTACTACTCACTCGACCAACCCTGAACTTTATCTCCTCTCTCTTTGATGGTCCTTTTAGGATTAATGCTTCTATATTGTATTCTGCAACCTTCTGTATATTTTTCCCATTCTTTTCAGGGTTTAGTATACTGAAATGTTGCTCTGTTTTTCCTTCTCATAATTTCAGTCATATTTTGAGAATTCTATCGTATTGGATATTTCACAACAGAGGTCCAAAAACCGAACCTTGTTCAACTCTTGCATTTCCGCTTATTCTGTTCTGCTTGTCTATTAGGATTCCTCTGTAAGACAGATACGAGTCAGTTAGGTTCCTTATTGGTCCTGATGAATGTTTTTCCCCATAAGCATCTATTATGACATCCTGCGAGGCGATATTAAAAACATTTTGATATCTATCGCTACCGCTGCGACCTACTAATCTCTGCTGTCACTCGCTACCTCCACTAATTTCTTAACAGTCTGGACAGTGGACATGCCCTTCCTAAAACCATATTGTGTTGGATGGAGTTCATCCTCGACTACCATCTCTAGCTATTGATTTATCAGTATTTCGTATAGTTTTCCGATTGTACTCAATAAGTAGGTAAGATTTTATCCGTTTAGTTTCTCGTCTTCATTACCCCCTTTAGATGTTAACACAAGGCTCCAGGCTAGGTGTCCTTTATTACACTGCCACCTAATAGATCTGTTGTGCCCTCTTATGTAATGTCTTATGTCTTATGTCTTATGAAATGTCACGATGTTCTAAAGAAAGTCTAGGATTTGGAGTGACTTCAATTTAAATAAATCTTCCTGTTCTATTTGATATGCTACTAGTTATAGTTCCCTTAGATTCTGTAGTGCTACAATGTCAGTCAGAATGTGAATGGAGGCTTCATTCTCCTTCTCACAGAATCTGCTTTCACTATTTTCTACTACTCACTTGAGTCGGCAATGCCCAATAAGGATCCTTGTTTCAATACGTAGCCTGTTATTGCTCAGTCAGATACAGGCTTCCAATTTTTTTCTGGTTATATTCACCTATAAGTGTCTTAGATCCAAGGGATTGTTCCAATTATCGGTTTTTTTACTGCCAAATTCTTTTTCAATATTTCTTAATATTGTGTTACTGCTGATAACGCAGAACGGCTCAGCTCCCACAAAAAGTGTTAAGTCCCTTTCCTTTCGAGACTATCTGCATTCTCGTTACCTTTTACCTTGTTATGTTCCGGGACTCATGTTAGAGTCGCTTTATTTTGCTCGCTTAGCTCATTCAGTTTTTCTAGGCATCTCTAGACCATTTTTGAGCTGATGACGTAAGAGCTTAGTGCTTGGCCATCGCACATGATAATATTCTCGTGTCTACAATAGGTTGTCTTGATGTTAAACTGGATACACTTCTCAATGTAGTAAATTTCCACCTGGTAGATGCTTGGATGTTCTACCACACTTTCTGAGTTTCTGCTTCTAGGTCCATACATTTCTCTTCCAGTTCCTTCTATGGTTTTGGAACCATCCGTATACCATTTAATAGAATATCTTTCTGTAGCAATCATGATGAATTCTTGTAGTCCAGTTCTGTGGTCCTTTTCAGGATCTTCGGAACCTGTGGTCGGTGATTAATCTGCGCACTACATCCAGCAATGCTTCTGGTACGATATGAGCCGCTACCTCGACAGCTTCCGGCATTATTCCGTCCATGCCTGTTTCTTTCCTGTTTTAATCCTTTTGCTGCCTATGTTAGTTCTTCCCTGTTAACGTCTCTGGCCGTTTCTTCCTTCATCCTATATACAGGTTATATGGCGCTTGGAGCCTAATACTTTTGGTTACAATCCAGCATACCTCTTCCATATGTTGTCATTGAGATCCTTACACATTTTCTGCCAGTGTTCTTTTTTTTATTTTTTTTTTCTTTAATATAGAAAGAACTGAAACCTAGAATTTATATGACGAAGCAGGTGTATAGAATGTGTTCGGTAGGAATAAATGCCTTTGATTGAATTAGCTCTGGGGTTTCTCTCCAGTACATGAACATTACATCCGCTATCCTATTTGAATTAACTCATTTGGCTGAGCACTTAGCAATTCCAAGGAATGCCCCTAACTCTATGAACTCAAATTCCATCGCTCGAGGTATTTATACAGTATTTATACAGTTCTACATCAGCTTGATTTAATTCGGTCGAAGTTTAAGGACTGATTGGCTATCAGAAAACTTTATATTTTTGTTAGTAAGAGAAATATTAAATAATTCTATAGCGATTATTTCTGTTTGGAATATTGTGAAATCAAGCTTAAATATGACCAAGAAATTCCTTGATATTTCTGGAATATTAAAATAATTTCTTTTAGGAACCAATATTTACTTATTAGAAGGCGTTGAAGTTATCGGTTTCCAAAAATGGAATCGTCTAACACTGGATCAATATTCACGCATATACATATACGGGGTCATTAAACATTCACAAGACATGCACGCTCATCCAAAACTCAAAATTTACAACGTAATTGTTAAGCACCATCGAATTAAGTGATATTTTTTTCGTGTTTTGATCGTAAAGCGCGAACATAAAGCTATCATCGTCGAAGAGTGATTAGTGATTAGCCATAAATACAGAGGTGTTAAAACTGTCGGGGTCTTTTGTTGCGGATTGGGCTGGCATCGTAAAGGCATCGCATTTTACGATCAGAATTGGTATTGGTTTTTAATTAACTGCGTGGTATTACTGACATGCATTTTTGGGTTGGCATAGGACATATTTTCTACTTTGAAATTGGTTTTTCCTTTACTGAACAATGATGACGTATATTACATATTGTTTGTTGGAAAATACCGGTCGTTTTGCGAAATTATGTTTAAAAAACAAAATTTATTAAACAGAGTATTAGCATAGAACATTTCCGGAAAATTCTTTAAGTAATAATAAACGCATAATGGGCGCTGTTTTGCAGAAATATTTGGTTTATTTATTAATTGCCATTACTGAATAGTTACTTACATATTTGTACAGACTTTAGATAAATAGTTTTTAAAACTTTTATGTTTTAGAGATTTCTAATTTTGAAGTTTTATGTTGCACATCAAAATCGTATATTTTTTGTTTATTTAAATGTATTTGGAGAAAAAAAATTAATAGTAAATTTGTGATAATAGTAAAACTGCAGTAGTTACTACAAGAAGTTACTTATTTTAAAACGTTAGATATAATGAATGATTTATATAAAAGAGCACGTCATATATTTACATTTATTTTAAGAATTCGAATATTGTGCCATGGTGGAGACGCCGAGCAGGATTCTATGTGTAGGAGACTCTCTTGGTAAAGGATTACCAGTAGTGTAATTTCCCTGATTGCACAACAAACTCGAATGCAGCAAACCAAACCCACACGAATTGGAACTCTCAAAAAAGAGTCTCCAGCCAAGAGTGGGAAACTGCTAAACGAGTAGTTACAACAGAGAAAGTAACATGGGCAATACGCACCTTCAATCCATACAAATCACCGGGACCAGATGGGGTACTGGCTGTGCGTTTGCAACAGGCAATATAAACGCTGGCCCCGCATATTTGTAGGCACTATAGGGCAAGTTTGGTGCATAAACATGTACCAAATACCTGAAAACAAAGCAGAGTTGTCTTTATACCTAGACCGGGGCGTCCAACGTATGCCGTGGCAAAGATCTATAGACCAATAACTCTGACGTCATTTCTATTAAAAGGATTGGAAAAACTGATTGATGAGCATGTCCGGCAAACCACAACTTAACATTTAAGAAATAGCAATATAATATTAACAAAATATATCAGTCCTGTAAATTGAAAATGATGTTACTTTATTAGTTAGGTACATACCAAACATTGCAGTTACTTTGTTCAATAATCTTATTATGGCATTATAAAAATATTATATTAACTTTTCTGTTTAAGAGTTACTTTAGAGTTTCTTGCTATATTCAGAGTGGAACAAATTCTGGAAACGCCCATTTATCTCGTAAATGGGCAGTCTAAATTGTACAAAATTTGGAATGGAAGGAAATTCCAACTTTTATATTTGATTTGTTGTCAGGTTTACCATTTTTCTGATATTAGCAGTCACTTTGGTTTTTTAAACACATCACCGTGCATGATGTGTCGGTATTGGAATCTGCTTTTCAATATGACTTCAACCATATACGCAACGTTTAAGATTTAATGTAGTCAGGGAACTAATTATTTTAAAAGTATGCTCTCTGAATTTTGCACCCAGAATCTATGTGCATAAGAACTAAGAGTAGTTTGGCGTATTTTGAAAAGTTCTGCAAAGTAAATTGGTTTCCAGATGTTCTGTTAATTTATCACCTCCTTGACTACATAAAATCCAATTAATAGAATTAGTAAAACTCGTATTAAAAGGCGATTACAATAATTTTACAACATATAGGTCAGTTGACAAAATATCAGAAAAACGATGAATCCATTTACGAAATAATTAGGAGGACTTCTGTTCCACTCCGTGTATTACTCTTCGCACTTAAATTAGAATAAATCAACGACCAAAAACTACTAGAGTAATCCAATTATTCATAGCTCAGCTCTTATTTATCGCAAACATTCAGATTGTGTTTTATGTAAGGCAGACAGAGCTATCTAATTAGTTGCCGCATTAGACAGAGCTAGACAGCTGCTAAATTGAGTGAGGATGGTTTGTGCGAGCTTGGTTGCCTTAGGAGCAGGTACGCTTTGTGTGACTACAACAAATGCATACCACTGTTGTAATACTTTATTTTTTATTTTTCCTGGAAACCACCTTTAACTATCTTAGTTGCAAAGAGAAAAATACATTAAACTGATAATAAATGGTATTAGGAATACAAATATACTTCCTTAATGTAATTTTAAAAGCCTTTTGGGTGAATTAGAGCCTTATATTATGTTAAGTCAATTCCGAATTATAACATAAACATTTCCTTGTAACAAGACTCTCCCATACTCTCATAATAAATTGACAAATACGTGGAAAACACCGTAAATTGGATTTTTGTAAATAAAATTAGTCTACTACCTAGTTCCTCGTCGGAATAAATGGATAGCCATTTAGCAGACAAAAATAGGGGACTAGGTTTTTAATTTATTAAGTACATAATAACAACTAAATATTATAATACATATTTAACTGAACAAAACTTTCGTTTATATAAATATATGGATCCAGACTTCTATCAAAATGAATTTAATGTTTTGAAGTTTTATGGCAACTGATGTGAAAATATAAAGATAGAAATTAATGGGTATCATCAATAAGCAGTTACAAATGCGCAGAAATTTGTCAATTGGGGCCATCCATAAATTACGTCACACAAATTTTATGATTTTTTAACCAACCCCCGTCCTAGTGTGACTAGGAGTGAGTCTAACAAATGTGACCAGCTGTGAGCTGGTCACATTTGTTAGACTCCTCCCTCCCTAGTCTGACCTCACCTATTTTGCAATTTAACATCTAAAAATTATTAAATTGAAACAGCAGTACCGAAATTAGTTTTACTTCCATTTAAATTATTTTTAGTTAAATCAACATCAAATCAAATTAACAAATTAACAAAACAAAAATCGATTATTTATATCATTAAATTATTCAAACTTATTCATCTTGAGTCTTCGGTTTTATTTGGGTTGATATTGCCAGGAACATTCTTTGTCTCAACATCTTTTTTATCCAACCAAATGGCATCATCGTTATCCAAACAAAGAATTTCTCTGGCACGTCTAGCAGCAATTCTTCGAAAATAAATTTTCGCGATGGGCAAAAACTTCTTGTTGCCTCTTATGTGATTGATTGATTGGTTAGTGGCCTTGTATGATGCAAAATATAGACCGCAGACGCCACACGATCGCTTAAACAAGTATGCCTCGACACTGGGATAATAGATATCATACGGAACTTGCTTTAAATGTGATGATGCTCGAAGATCCAAAGATAGCTGAAGTAACAGTAAAAAAATTTACTTTCCGAGTCATCTTTTTCTATGGTTGCCCATTTGACGTCCGTTTAACTAAAACAGATGGTGGTCAGAAACCCCTCTCATAATAGTCACCAAAGGCTAGATCATCGCACACCATAACAAGAGACAATCTCACATTTTACTATTTATAATAAATATTGTGAGTCACGCACATGATTTGCGTACCAAGTCGCATCAGTTTTCAATACCTTAGCCTGTTTAATATCCAATCTAGTATCTGTTGGCACAATGTATTCAGCAACTACAGGAAAATCATCATTGACCAATTGGCCTGAAATATTAGACAAGGTTTCGGTTTTCTAACTTTAAGTCAGTAGTTCGATTACTGGAATTGAGATGTAAACCAAAATTGTCATGTTTTAATAGAACACCAGTAAGTTTTCTACTAAGAGGCGCCATTCGTCCTTCTACTCTATTGAAATCATTTCTTCCTGGTGCATTTGTAGCAATGTAAATAGCATCCAAGTCAAAAATTTTAAAATGTTGTATATGAGAAACTATAACTCGCTCGTACCGTGGATTTCTGTGGGGACTACCATCGCAAAAATAAATAGGGCGTTTTACAAAACCTTCTTGAGTTCTCATAAAGTATATGAAAGTAGATGTTTCAGAAAGTCTATGTATGTCCGAGTCATGAGTCTCTACATTAGAGGAAGAATGCTTTCCACTACGAATTGCTACGTATGAAGGATAAGAGTATGTCACAGCTTCAGGTTTCCCTTCACGATTTTTCTTTATTACAATACTTGCATAAACAGAAGAAATACGTTTATGTTTTTCCGCGACCACGAAATCATGATATGGTAATTTTAAACGATAAACAAGATGCATTAATATTGGTGGTTAAGCATTTGCTGCTATAATACCTAAAGGCACGCGTGCTTTGTCACCCATTGATAAAAAGAGAATTTAAAGCTAAAGATTCAAGGTTTCTTATAATAGCTCTTATAATAGCAGTACAGAATGTGCCTTCTTTATGTTTTAAATGTAGCGTATAATCTGGTTTGTATAGTTTAACAGGAACAGTTACAACCTGACTTTTTCCTTCTTCTGTATTGAATCATCTAGAAAGAAGTCTAAAGTATAAACATCGGACTGTCAATTCTGCAAAACGTGGAGGACAAATCTGCAGAGCACATTTTATGTACCTGCTCCACTCTGGAAAGAACCAGATTCCAGATCTTCGGATTTACCCGACTGGAGCCTACCGACTTTAAAGAAGTCTCATCCAATTTAACCATGACTTTTATCAAAAGGTGTGGCTTGTACGGTGAATTATAAGTTAGTCATGAGCCACAATAAACCCATTTGGGTCGCAGTGGAAGGCGATGAGATTATCCCACTCATTTTCAACCCAACCTAACCTAATCATAACCCTAATCGACTGATACTATATCCCTGTTTACAAAGTTTGGCTTGCAACTCGTCCAATGTTTTGCAGCACCTTATAGTTTTAGTGCGACGTCGTTCATCAGCTGCGCCACCAAAAACTACAATATCCTTTATGACTTCAATTACATCGGATTGGTTTTCTTCTACTCTACGCCGACCAACAGTAGCTTGAAGTTTTAGAGCTGATGCGAAGTCGGTACTATTTTTACAAAGTTTTTTACAAATGTAACGTCACCAAATGTAGGACCCCTCCCATTCCTTGTCGCACAATGTCACACTTCGTCTACCCCCTCCCCCCTCTTAACGTGTGACCTAATTTATGAATGACCCCCAAACTGATTTCAATAAATCCAATTTTGAAATTTGAAATAACTATAAATAGGTACTTGTACAGATTTTCTTGCAAGCTTTAATTAGCAAAATTTAATCTGGTTTTCGCAGAATAGTCTTCAAATACATGTATTTATTCACGTACTCACACTTGATTTTAGTACATTTGGAAAGTAATAATGATAATCCAGTTATTAATATTCTTAGAAAAGTTTATACTTTATAAATACGTAAATAATTTAATAGTTTTATAATAAATCAATCTAAGATATTGAAAACAAAATATTATCTAAATATATTAATAGTAAATCTTTATATTATAATAAATTAGGTCGTAAATAAATATTACAAGAGACACGTGTGTATTCAGAACAATAATAAAAATGATTTTATAAATCCAATCAAAATCGTTAAACGACGAGCAAAAAATGCATTGAACAAAATAGGGGTCAATACAAACAAGTTTTATAACTTCTGTGCAATATTTTTAGCATCAAGTATTGTCTACATTACTTGTATAGACAAAAAAGAATTGTATATATCTAAATGTTTAAATTAATATTCTTTTAACCTTGCTAAATTCACACTTAAATCAGTTTATTATTCATTCTGGAAATTATATCCGATTGAGTACACGTACGTAAAAAAAATAACGTCGAAAACTGGTTGATAACCAAACGTATAAAAAGTATAAAAATAGTTGAAATGTCGCGGAAAATAACGTTATTTGCAACCAAACAGAATGGTAAAAATTACTAGTAAAATACGTTACACAATAGTAATTTTGATACGTATAACTTATCAACTAAAAGCTCAATGATGAATTTTCAACCAATAACGTTTTTTATACCATACAACGTTAAATTTTCGTTGGAAAAATGAGTGGGTGCTAATTGGAATACGTTTATATATCTATATAGAAATTAGAAAACAACGCTGTTACAAGTAATTCAAATAAAATGGTAATAAATAAAATAAAGTTCTAATTAAGGTCCCAATTTTAATATTTTTCTTAGTTATCTAAATCTAGTTCAAACCACCATGTATATACCACAGATAATCTTCTTATTTTTACAATTAAGCCATAATCGTTGATGTATCCTCTATTGATCGATCTTCAAAAAAAAAAACCTTAAAAAATGATCCTCGAGAGCTTTCACAGTCTAGCAATTGCGGTAGCATATCGAGCGGCTCCATCGCGGTGCCTTAGGGAACACCGGACTGAGTTATTAATTTACTACGAAACACAAAACGCCGTAATGCTTTGTGAGTTTCCGCACCTAATGACCTACATCAATAAAACAGATCTTGATATGAAATGCAATAAGTGAGTGTATTGGTTGTTTTTCGTAGTCGATATATATTATGTAGAATGTATTTTACACTGGGTGTTGCTTCTATAAAAATTGCAACTTTGAATTAAAATAAAATAGTTATGAAGTCCATTGAATAAGTTTTTTTGCGTTTCTTTATTATGCTTTTTTCCTGACTACTCTTTCTGTCCTTCTTCACTGTTTTATTATTGATGTACTTATAGGTAATTGTTGGTTTGTATTATTGAATTTACTTGCTTGTCTCTAAATTGGATTTTATTTAAAAAGTATGTATCTATTTCCAACAGACACATCGGAGGTCTCAGAAATAATAAATAATTTAAAAAACAAAAAGTCTCCAGGTTTGGATGAAATTCGTGCAGAGACTTTAAAACAAATTATTTGCGAAATTGTTGAACCACTAACATTTCTAATAAATTAATGTTTAGATACAGGGTGTTTTTCAAAGATTTTAAAATATATGCTATAGTCAAACCGCTATTTAAAAATGGAAATAAAAATGAATTATGAAATTATCGACCAATATCGCTGTTATTAACTATTTTCAAAATAATTGAAAAATTTTAAAAATACGCCTTTGCAAATTTCTAAACAAATTTCGTATATTATCCGATCGTCAATTTGGTTTCAGGGAGGGTCGATCAACTGAAGATGCCATTTATAAACTGACATGAACAATTTATGACTCTTTGGATAAAAAAGTACCCATTTAATGTATATTTGTAGATCTATCCAAAGCCTTCAAAACTGTGTGTCATGTGAAATTATTACAGAAGTTGCAAAGGTATGGAGTTAGGGGTAAATCATATAATATCTTTAAAAATTATTTATCAAATAGGCAACAGCTCGTTCAAATTGGAGATACTAGAAGTGATTCACAAATTGTAACCGTTGGAGTTCCTCAGGGAACCGTGTTAGGACCGATCCTTTTTTGTGTATCCATAAATAGCCTTCTTAATTTGGAATCACTTTGCCAAATTTTTAACTTCGCGGATGATACGGCTGTCATATACACTTCGTCTTCTTGATATAACCTAAAACAAAACGTTGAAAGTGACTTTCTAAGAATATGAAATTGGCTTCAATATAATAAACTTACAGTAAACTATACAAAAACAAGCTACTTACCGTATAGCTTCTATACTAGTGGTCTTCTTTCCTTGGGATCTTTAAAAGTAGACCTGTATATAGAAATCCCTGAATCCACTTTAGTAAAATATCTTGGAATTCTTGTATATAGGTATATGAGGTGAGATTTATATACCAAGTTATTAAAAAAATAAGAGGACTGTTGTCCAAATTCAGATATTTAAAAGATTTTTTGAATTTTCATGCTCTAAAAACTATGTATTTCTTTTTGGTACAGTCGTTATTAGTCTATTGTATTATAGGCTGGGGACGAATACACGACAACTTTTTGAATGATGGTATGTGGGTCATGTGGTACAAAAATGGGTTTTGCGTATTATCTACAACAAAGATATTCAATATTCTAGTAACTCCTTGTACAAGGAATTAAAAGTCTTTGATTTAAGACAATTATATTTTTTAAAAATTCTTCAATTTATAAAAACAACAAAAATTGTTTTGACATCACATGAACATCAGTATAATACACGACGAGTAGAATCTGTTTGTTTTCCATGTAGTGAAAAATATATAGAGTATTGTACATGCAATTATCTTGCACCAAGAATGTATCTTTTAGTCACAGAAAAGATACGAAATATACCATCTTATAATGTATTCAAAAACCATCTTAGAAATTGGATTCTTCAAGAAAACCGAGAAGAATTTAGTAATGTTATAAATAATTACCTATCGTAAACTAATATATTCATTATCCATACTTTTAATAGTTGCAATGTTTTCCCGATTAATTTCTTTAATTTCTTAAAATTTGTAATTCACTTACAACACTGGGACTTGTTCTTCTGATTCCGACCTATTATGACCTATTTCTCGATTATGTCCTCTATCTCGATTACGACCTTTCTCTCGATTATAACTAATTCCAGATTATGACCCTTTTCTCAATTATGACCATTTCCAATTATTACATTACACAAATAATTTAATTTTATTATTAACAAGTTTCTTAACATTTTGTCTAAGATACAAAGAAACTGATCCATTGGGATTATTCATTATTTATTAGGTTATATTATAGAATTAATTTTTGATTAATATTTTTTAGTAATACCTACCACGTCTATAACAGCTTCTGTGTAGTTCATGTTTATTTGCTTATCTTTAAATGACATTTTTACCATGGTGATAAAGACGATCCATATCTTTATTCCATTTATGTAATAATATCCTCTCGAGTTGTATAGTATACGACCCACAAACGAAAATCTACAATTTTTAAAAATAAATTTTGCCGTTATTAGGAAAAAATTATTTTAAATATAATGCATACCTTTTACTTATTTATAATATAAAACAAAACACAAAAAATATTTTAATTTAGTTTTCAATCTTGGATTTTAACCCCTAACTTAGACATGGCATCTCAGTACTTTCCGCGCCAACAAGACACCTAGTTGTACTCTTCACACAGTAGTCTGTGAAAAGTGTTATGAGTTTACTTTCAAAAAACCAAAATTTTTAATAGTCATCCAAATTAAAAAAAAATTGTTCGTACGATATTACGTTTTTTGTCCGCACGATAAGTCTTAAACGAAAAATGATATGAACATAAAATTTTCAGGAAAAATCAATCTTATTACGAAGCATATTGATTAAAAAAAAATCTGATTAAAAATGGAGGGACTAAGGGGGAATTGAAACTTAAAAAAAATCATAAAATAAAAACGAAAAACAATATCAACTCGAAATTTTCAGGAAAAATCAAGCTCTACAATAAAACGAAGCCTGTTTATTTTTAAAAATTCTGATTAAAAATGAGGGGAAAAGTTAAAATTTAAAAATAAAATCACAAATTAAAAACGAAAAACTACGGAAGCGTAGAAGGGTCAATATTTTTTTTTATTTTTTCGACTTATTAGTGGGATAAATAGATTATTCCAACTTACAACTCTAAAAAGTCGATTGGTCTGACTTAGAACTCGGAAAAATGGAAAATTCCGACTTAGAACTTGGAAACAGATAATTCCGACTTATAACTTGGAAAATTGATGTTTCCGACTTTAAAATTCCTCACCAACCAGGAAACATTCACAGAGTGTTTAAAAAAGTTTGGAACGTGTGCTTTTTTGTTTAAATGTTGGTAACTATAATTTTGCTTTACATACACATAAAGAGCGCTCTTTGACAACTCATTAAATAATAATTATTACACATTTTAATGAAAATTTTGATTTACGTCATATACTTTTTTTATACAAAGAGAAAGAAGAGAAAATTCCATAAGCATAAGAAACCTGTTGCATAGTATCTTTTCCTTTACCGAAAAGTCAATAAAATAAATATTATCATGAGAAAAAATAATCATAATAACACTGTTTTTCAGATAAATATTCATAGTCAATTTTCTAAAATTCATTTTTTTTAACTTGATCAGTTTGCACAGTAAGCTTACGATATACACACAACCAAACTTATATGGAATTACTCTGTATTTTTTTATAAATAATAAATGGTTTGTAAGGAAAAAATTTAAAATCCAGCTTTAATATAAGGTCTTTTGGTCTAAACAAACATGAAAATTAAAAAGAATCGACTACTGCAATTTTGTGTTTAGTAGTAAAATCACGATTCTCCGATTATTATATTTCGGTCCAAAAAAAAACAAAAAAATGCCTTATGTTGGACTAACAGATGTGCAGAGGGAAAGAATTATTGCTTCCATTGAACAAAGAATGCCCCAAAGAGACGTAACAGAGGTAGCAGACATGACCGAGAGTGTTATATCGAAAACATATGCAAGGTACTTGGAACTAGGCACTTTTAAGAACAGGTCCAGACAAAGTCGTCAAAGAGTAACAACTGAACAAGAGGATAACTTTGTGTGCTAGAAAAAATACCAGTGTTTCTTATACAGAGGTGCAACGACAATTTCTGGAAGCTACAGGTGTGGACGTTTCAGTTGAAACCATAAGAAAAAGACTTCGCGCTCGAGGGTTGTATAGCAGGAGAAAATTACAAGTTCCACAGTTATCTAGGCTAAATAAAATTGACCGGCTAAATTGGTGCCTTTAACACCAAAACTGGACAATTGAGAATTGGCGAAATGTTCTTTTTTCAGATTAAACCAGAGTTGGCCAAGAATCAGATGACCATCAATTTCTGATTCTCAGAGTTCCAGAAAAAGGAGCGAGACTCTCCGCTGCCAAATATTTCAAGATATCAAGGAGGATCTGTAATTTTCTGGAAAAGTATTAGGCTGGGAGCAAAAACTGAATTGTTACCTCTTCAACAAACTTTAACCGGTCGAAGGTATCTTGATAGTGCTAGAACCAATCGTTAGACTTTGTAGACCTACAATTTTGAATAATTTTATCTTCATGCACGATATTGCACCTCCCCATATCAGCAGAGTAGCTAGACTAGAGAATATCTTGAAATATAGAAGGTGTCAAAGTTTTAGACTGGCCTGCATGTTCAACAGACTTAAATCCTATTAAACACTTGTGAAACCAGCTCAAAAGAAGGGATAGAGCTGGAGAGAGTAGCAAATATCGCACAGCTTATTGATGCAGCATTGGTAGAATGGGAAAATATACCCCAAGGCAATGTTGACAATTTAATGAGAAGCATGCCAAGGCGAACAGAATCTTGCATATAGGCTAGAGGTGGCAACACGGATTATTACAATTATTTTTTTTTTTTTTGTTTTTGCTTTTTGGTCATGAAAAATTTAAATATCAGTTCGTTTCGTAAACAAAAAAAAAAAAAAATACCGTTGTTATTTTGTCAACTAATTAATTTTTTTTATACCTATGTAGGTCATTTTTCATTAAAAGTCTTTGGTAAAGACTGAGTTTTATTCATAAACAAAAAATGTTCATACATCTCAAAAATTATGAAAAATAATAGATGATTCCGTATAAATTTTTTGGTTGTGTGAATGATATTACGGATTTTAGAGAAAGATCCAACAGCATTTTTTATCGTATCGTAACAAACAATATAGTCAGTAATACCAGCATTGGGATGAGGGGCACCGGTTAAACTGATTAAAAATTCTCGACAGCTCGCGTCGGGCGAAGGGGAATTCCACCTCTTTTCCAAACCACGCTGCCTGTCATTGATATCATAACATTTTATGACCCATTGTTCTAGCGCTGTTATTTTATCGCGAGACATTTTTCGATATCATAACACAACATGGAAAGCAGTCCGCGCACTAATTATAAAAAATTATTCATATGTGGCGTGCTATGTCTTCTTCGGTTCTTAGTTTTCTTTTTGCTAATTAAAGAGGAGCTGTTTGAAGTTGCGACGGGCTTTGTCGCGATGCCGCATTTTTTGCCGGAGCAACGGGCAGGGCCGTTTTTGGTGGGGTTTGAAGAATACCGCGTCAATTTATTTAGTTTTAAGTTACCAACCCTCGGTTAATAGCATACTTCTTAGATAGTTAAACTTTAAATCATAATTAAAAAAACCGTTTTCATATAGTATCGAAATACATTTAGTTTATTAAAAAATATATATATGAATTTATATAGTCATATTATACAGGGTGTCAAGACGACCAAACGAAATATGCTTGGGTAAAATGTTACAGGCATCGCACCCTAATTTGTCAGTAGTGGGGTAAAGTTTGCGCACTGCTGACACACCTTGAAACGATCTTGCTGGCTACTATTAAAGCTCAGTAGCGTATACTACTTTTGTTTAAAATCAATTTTCCAGGATTATTAAAACGATAACAATCAGATTAATCACACAATTTTAAGAAAATTACCTAAAATTTTACTCCTTATTAACGGTCAAATCGAGTCCGCTCTCGTTTCTAAGAATGGTATTATAGGTATTATAGGAAATACCAGATTACCTACACAATGGAACAAAGGCAATTATGTAAGCAGGTTTTAAGGTACTAAGGTACTTTAACAGAATTTGTTAAAATTTATTTGTTATCTATGAGCTAAAATGTATTCTGTTAAAAAACTTTATTGGGTGAAAAAAATGGTGATTTTGCACTTGATATCTTTAATATTTTAACAAAATGTGAGGGTGAAGTAGAAGTGGTGAAAATCATCAGCATACAAATATTAAAGTTATACAATAGGGATTTTTTAAAAATATTGTATAGGTCAACAAACAAAATAAATATAATCAAATTAACAGAGTTCTAAAAAATCGTCATCAAAATCATCACTATCACTAGAACTATCACTGCTGTCTTCATTAACATTAATAACAACTGTAGGAATTACAACGTTATTCATTATAATTTCGCGATCTAAATATTTATCTTCGTCAGCTATTACATGTGCACATCTTTTTTTCCAGTCTTCTTGGGTTACTGATTTAAATTCAATTATTAAACTGTTAGGAATAAAGCTCATGTTACCACCAGCATAAACTATAATAAGTTTTTTCCTTTCGAAATGGTGGAAAACAAACCTTTTGTATTATCATCACCTCAATTATGTGATGATGTATGGCTACTACGTATATAAGTTTCATCAATATATACAATGGGACGGTTTTGAGAACAAAAATATCCAATTTTTTTAATATAATCTATTCTTTTTTCCCTGATGTCAAGCCGCTCTATTAGAACCTGTCTGTTGTTTGGCGTTTTTCGCCACTTGAACCCAATTTTTTTTAAAATAGTTCTTAATGATGTGTAGCTCCTTCTCCACTCAATTCCCTTTTTTAATTTTTCACTAAGAGTTTTGACTGTTACGCGCGTACCTTCTGTTTCGTGAAATCTATGAACTATATCTCTGATTATTCCAATATTTTTGGATGGAATATCTGTTTAGGTATGATCGACGTAGACTTTTCACCTTCTATAAATATTCGTTCAATCGTTTTTACCGAGTATCCTGTAGCTTCAGCAACTTGTTTTTTAATTTCAGTGAGAGTTTTGGGATTATCGTTCACAACACATTGTCTATAAGTTTTATTATCATCGTTGTTTTTTTTAAACTATTTGTTGCCGAGGAACATTTTTTTTTTTTATAAAATATTCAAATAGATGAAATAATATTTCCTTTGTTTCGGCATTTTAACACAAGTAAGTCACTACTTAAAAGAAAACACTACAAACAAATAAAAATAAAATATAATTCAAAATCTGCACGCTACACAAACACAAATTCAAGAAAATATTATCATCTACTGATCACCCCCGATAACAGGGCTATTGTTTGCATCTCTCTTTAAAAGTTACAGTAGGCGTCGACAATTGAAATTCGAGATTAACGCGCATCCCCTCTTCAGAATATTTAGGTTGCGATGCCTGTACTCGTTTCCAAAATACAGAGTAATAAAGTTGAAAATTAAAAAAAAAAAAATTTGTCTACTACTATATAAACTAAAAGCAATTAATGAAAACTTGACATCATATTGTTATAAAATAACAATATCACTTATTGTAACTTACTTTTTCCAATTGTTTTCATCTATGGAACGGACCCTTAACCGCCTATGAACCTTTACTTTTGTGATGAAACAATGTAAACGTTTTATTGGTATTATACCGCTACCTTGTTAGCTTGTTACGTTCTTGCAATGAAAAGTTATTAAATTTTATGTTTTTGTAACCAACCAGATGTAACATTTTTGTTATATCGAAAAAATCCATAAAATAAAATCGTAATATTGAACCAAATGTGGCGTCCCAAAACCTTTTTATTGATCTATTACCATGTCTATCTTTTAAGAGGTATGTGGAGTTAAAGTTAAACTAAACAATAATAAACATCAATTATCATAGATAATATCATAAAAACATTGATTCACTACTAATCAAACTGATTTATTTTTTATTAGGTAAGTACATTTGATTTCGTTAAACGTGTAGGTAAGCATTTAATTACAACACGTAATACGTCCACAGCATTAACTTTTCCGTTATTTTCGAAAATAGTTGAGATATTCATATGCGTCCTGATCTTAGATAAAAGAGACCAGAGATATAACATACACCGGTGTTTAACCTGCGCAAATGTTGCCAATTTCTAAAGAAAGGTTAACGGAGTGGGGGAACTGGGCAGAAACCCGAAATCTGTGACAAGGACCGGACTTTGTTTATTAGCATCATTATGAACTATTTATTTAAAATATATGTTTAATGGAATTTTGTATTATGAAATAAAATTAACGTGATTTTTTAATATCAAACAGATGCACAACATTTTATGAAAAAAGAAGACCTTTTCTAGAATATTTCGTTAGCGTTTATTTACTACGGACTTTTCAGCAAGATACTACAGTAAAATGTTAAAATCGAATATTGTTAATAAAGCAAGAAATGGTACTCATTGTCTACGAGTATTATAAAAAAGCATGTGCGCAGGCGAATACTGCAAATCAAACCTTTGAGTCAAACATTATATTTTTTCTACGGCTATTACATAATATTAAAAATTAGTCAAAATGAGAAAATGCTGTTTTGTATTTTAACCTCAGCTGCTTTCTTTAGGAATATTAATTAATATAGAGGATGAGTGATTGTCGAAATAAATAATCGATCATTGAAAATAATCGATTATTTTCGATCAATCCATTGTTTTCAATCTATTTGTTTTTCGTATTTCCTTTAAAATAGACTACTTGATTATCTTTGAAAAATCAAAAATAATTGATTAATTAAAAAGCCAATTAACCAATAAATCAGTGTTTACAAAAAATTATCGTTTATTTTCAATAATCGATTATTTTCAAATAATCCATTTTTTTTTCGTCCATTGAAACAGTTATTTGATAATCTTTGAAAAATCAAAAATAATCGATTAATTAAAAAGTCGATTAACTGATAAATCGATTTAAAATAAAAAACGAATTGTCAATTATTTTAAATAATCGATTATTTTCGATCAATCGATTATTATCAATAATTTATTTTTATTGCATTTCATTTAAAATCGATAATTCGCTTATCATTGAAATACCGAAAATAATCGATTAATTAAGAAGCCGATTCTACGATAAATCTATTTTCCAAAAAAAATAACCGAATTATCGATTATTTTCTAATAATCCTTTTCATATTTCCTTTAAAATTTATTATTCTATTATCTCTGAAAAATTTAAAATAATCGATAAAAATCAATAAATCAAAAATAATTAATAAATATTAAAAAACTGATTACCGATATTAAATAACCGATAAATCGATATTTATAAAAAATAACCGAAATATTGGTTATATAAAATTATATTCGATTAATCAATTATTTTCATATAATACCTTTGAAAATTTGAAAATAATCGATTAATCGAAAATAATCGATTAATTAAAACACCGATTAAACGATAAATCGATTTTTCCAAAAAAATCGATTACTTTCAATTAATCGATCATTTTGAATAAATCTACTTTCTTTTTGTATTTCCTTTAAAATCGATTATTACATTATCTTGAAATTTTAAGTTATTCCCTGTAGTTTATCTAATATTCTTATAAAAATACTACTAATCAACTATGCTTCTTTACTTCTTATTTATCTACCAAAAAGAGCTAAAAACCACCTTTAGTAAATATTCTTATAAAACTACTTTTTAAAAACAAAATTTCGTTAGCAAAAATGTCTATTTACTTCTTATTTAAATTAAATATTTAAAATTTTACCCTTTTGTAAATTTATGTAAGTAATACGAAATCTGTTTTCTGAAATGTATTTGATGAATATTTATTGAAATCCCTTAATGCGGATCTGATGTATTCACCTCAAAGGATTATGGCTCTTTATGTCAAAACGTTAATAAATATTTACCGCTGAAAACGAATATATTTTTTATATTCCATAACACTGGTACTTGTATTATAAATATATACAATTTCTTAAGATACATCGTGGCATTTTGAGTTTAAAATTAAATAACTACAATACATTAAATTGCTAAAACACCAACAAATAAATAAAAAATAGCTGCCAATGGTGATTGAAACTCAGGCGGAGGTGAGCGTTGAATGGGAAATCGGAGCAATTCGGGTTGCGTCGTGCAAACAATGATTTTCAATTGGTGGGTTACTTGGAGTTAAAACAGACAACATGCGCAGTGTGCAATGTTACATCTTCGGTCTCTTTTATCTGAGGTCCTGATCCAAATATGTTCAAATATTTATAGGTTAGATTGTATTTGTTGTGAGTTGTGAGTGTAGTTGAACATCGTGGGATGTTAAGTTGACCCTCAAATGTGGCTCATATGAAACAAATGACATTATATTATAGGATATAGGGTATAATTTTGCCCTACAATTTAAGGTACTTACCGATAATTGTTTTGCTATTTTGTTACAATAAAGGAACAAAATATTTTCTATTTTTTTTAAAAAAACGCTGGCAATGATATAACTTTTAAAACTTCATCTAACGAAAAATGAAAAAATTATAAACACCCATTTTGTAGTTTGTTGCTAATTATAAAATATAAAAGGCCGAAAATTATTAAAAGATTGGGTATGTGCAATCTATATATGTATTACGTATATTAATATCGTAAACATAACCTAAAACTGTAACCAGCTGTAATAGTCCGTCAGATAGTGACAGGTTTAGGTGCCCCACTTTCGCATACAAGCCTCGAAGAAGCTTGAAATGTACATCGATTTTAAGTAGAATAAAAGGAAATTTACATGTGTCTACTGGGGATAACACATGGAAAATTCGATTTTCCCTAACAAAAATGAAAGCATATTTGTTGCCCATTTTTCTATGCAAGCCGTCTTTACTATATGATTAATTAGTAGATCTAGGCTTCGGAAAACTAAAGGCGACATATTCCTTTATTTTAGCCCAGATTAGTTCAATGGAGTTAAGTTCACAGTGATAAAGTGGTATCACTTAAACTCTTTGATCTTTTGCTATTTTATCTACACTATTCTTCCTAAATTTTGACAAATGTTGTTTACATAAATGCAATAGCACTTTTTAAGAAATCCCTCTTCTGCCACTATTTCTTTGGTTATTTGCCAATCGTAGTGTTCTTGCTTTTTCTATTTAGTGTTAGGTAATGGTTCGTTTATTCTTGAATGGTAACTGGCATTGTTCATAACTATTACAGAATTGGTGGGGAACAAGCCTCTATTAACTAATCTTTTATCTTTTTCAATATAAGTGATAATTAAACTGCGACCTTTACCATTTGGAAATTTTAAACTAGTAGAAAAACCTTCTATAAATGCCTGACGAGCATTTGTAATCTGGTTACCTTGCCAAACTTTTTTACAAAATGTCTTTCATTTTTCAATGTTTCTTTCAAATAAGAAATATTTTTGTCTTCTCTTCTTAATTTTCTGATTTTCCATAAATATTGCCTATTCCAACAAATATTTTCCTTCTTCTATGAGCGCATATTTTATATCGTTCTTCTTCCAAACAAAGTCTAACTCATGTAAAGTTTTCACAATTTGTCTCTTTTAATGTTTGGCAAAGTTTCGTCTACTAAAAGTTTATCTACAGTAGGTACCTTTTTTTGTAAATAAAACAAATGTATTTTTCTTCGGATTACTTTTTTATAGTATCGTATATTTGTATGGGTGTCCTCCCAGTTGACGTTTTAGGTGTTACTGTAATATTTCCATACTTTCGTTACTTCAAAAGTCTATAAATGGCTACTTCTCCAACCACGGCCATATTTGAATACTTAGAACCTATACTCCGAACAGTACTATTAAAATGTTCATGTACAAGAGCGTTATATACATTTAACACTAAAGTTTTCATATGCACGGTTAAATTGCACTTAAATTTACAGGAGTATAATTAGACGTTTGTGCCATTTTTATTGCATAAATTCACTTGTTTAATATCGCTTTTTATCGCCTATTATTACAGAACTAATACTTCCACAGTACTATACAAACATAAATGTAAATCTTAACTAAATTAATTTACAATCTTCATGACACATTCTGCCTATTAGAAATGTTTATCCTTTCTATGAATGTTAAGGGCTACTTAAATTGATCTTGAATTGTAAATATTTTTTACCAGTAGAGATTACATACTAACTTTATTTTTGTTAATTAAAATGACTAGAAAATTTAAGACAAGAATTGAAATAAATTGGTTTTTTTTAAATTTTTAGGAAGAAAACCAAAGATTTTATTTTGGAACAAATAATGCTAAACATTTTATTTTATAAATTCTTTGTCACTGATTTATGATGTTATAT